>JAJHZJ010000018.1:1910391-2385391 GCA_023548195.1 Bettongia penicillata ogilbyi | reverse complement strand
AACAGAACCCAGATCTTCAGATTCCTTATTCATTGTCTTTTCTAATACATTCATCAGTGTCTCATCACAGAATCTAAGACTTGGAAGGGACCTCATAAGATGTAGACTTTCAGGGGTTCCTAAAGTGGGGGATACTGCCTCCTGGGGGTGGTGCTGGAACCATCCATGAGGTAGTAGCCTTAGGTCTAACTGGGGACATTGAATAAAAATAAGGGGGTGGTGGAAGCATAAGGAAAGAACAGAACATAAAGAAAAATTTGAAAAACCACTTATACTTGTTTCATCTGTTGTGTAATAGAGTTAAAGTTGAAATGATTACATTATTTTCCAACAAACACACAAAACGCAAATTATAACTGATCAGAGGTCAAGTCCCCCCAGGTCTTAACAAGCAAGCATTGACAGGAGAGCATGTTGTACATGGTTGGGAAGTCCGGAATGCGACAGCAGGAATATGTGTATCTAATGGCTTGTTTATGATATAATATTATATGGTTACATGATGCAATATTGCATCATCAAAATTTTAATTCAGGAAAACTCCACAAATCTACTATAAATTATTAGTTTTAAAACGTATCATTTCAAAAAAAAAATTGTTTTTTTTGAAATGATGCACATTTCAAAAAAACTGAGTTGAAGAAATCAAATTTCCAGGGGAGTGCTGAGTAATTTTTTTTGAAATGGGAGTAGTAGGCCGAACAAGTTTGGGAACTTCTGATGTCAAGTCTAATTGGACCCTAATTGTGACTCCTTTCTACATCTTTGACAAGTGGCTCTACAGTTTTCTCTCAAAGACAACTATTGAGGGAGAAACCTATTACCTTCCATGTCACCCTATTCCACTCTGGATATCCCAAACTATAAAATCTTAACCTCTTCTCCACCCCCCACCCTCATCCCCTGCCCCATATTAAGCCTAAATGTGCCTTACAAGTTCTGTTTTTAGGACTAAGTAAAACAAATTTAATCCCTCTCTCATGTAATAGTCCCTCAGATACTTGAAGAATAAATCTTTTCTTCTCCAGGCTAAATATTTCAGTCAATCAATAAACATTTACTGTGGAGAGGGGAATATTTCTTAACCATACAAAGGACAGTGAAGATTGCAGTAGATGAAATGGGTGATTTTGATTACATAAAATTGAAAAACTTTTGCACAACCAAATCAATGCAACTGAAATCAGAAGAGAAATAGTTAACTGGGAAAACTTTGCTGTAAGTTTTTTCTGTTAAAAGTCTGATATCTGAATTCATTCAAATACATAAGAGTAAGAATTATCTCTCAATAGATAAATAGTCAAAGGATATGAAGAAGCTGTTTTCAAAAGAAAAAAAAAAGCTAAGCCATCAATATCCAAACAAAAAGGTTCAAATCATTAATAAGGGAAATTCAAATTTTTGGTTACATATAATAGTCATCAGATTTGGAAGCACAAGGACAATAATATACTATTGGTGGAACTGTGAATTGACTCAGGCATTCTGGGAAGCAATTTGGAACCATAGTCCAAAAAGTGCCTAAGTGGTGCACATTCTTTGACTTGATGAGACTACTATTACTACTACTAGGCATATCCCCAAAGAAATTATAAAAGAAAGGACTCAAATGGAAAAACATATTCATAGCAGCACTTTTTGTTGTAGCAAATAACTAGGAATTAAGGGAATGCCCATCAGTTGGAAAATGACTAAATAGGTTATAATAATGAATAAAGGAAGTGAATTATGGATGCATACAATGTAATGGAATAAAATTGTGTCATACAAAATGAAGGAAGGGAGGGATTGAGAGTATCCTGGAAAGACTTATATGAACTGATGCAGAATGAAGCCAACAGAATCAGGAAAACAATTTAGACAGTGACTACAACATTGTAAAGAGAAGCAATATGATTTAAGAATTCTGAAAAGTGCAATGACCAAAGTTAATTCCAGTGGAATTGCTGATAAAATACGCTTCCTACATCTTTGGTAGAGAGGTAAAGAACTGGAAGTTCAGAATGAGATACATTGCATATGGACAATATTTGGATATGTTTTGCATGATGATGTTTTAAAACAATATACATACATACATATTTGCAGAAGAAAAGAGAGGTCAGGGACAGGAGGGCTGGTGACAGAGATGCTAAAAAGAAAGAAAAGAACTAAACATTTTTAAAAACTATATAGAAGATAAAAGAAGGTTCAAAAGCAAACACAAGTAGGAACAACCTTTAGAACTAGCATACTGCATTTATATACTTTTAAAAACAAGTTGTGTGTAATGAGATTCATAGTGTCATGTGTATATATATATATATATAATATACACACATATACTATACATAAATACTATATTTATATATATTATATATAATATTTTCCCCTGGTTCTTTGCATATGAAGAGTTAATACTTTTCAAGTTCGGGATAACAACAAAAATTCTTTTAAAGACCAACAAACATTTGTGAAATACTTAATATGTGGAAAGCACTGGAAATACAAAGACAATGGTGAAACAGCCTCTGCCCTCAAGGGGCTTCTAAATGGAGATAACATGTGCAGTGTACTTAAACATATAGATGTAATATATGGTTATGGGAGTGCACTAGCAGCTTGGGAAGACTTTGGAGATCAGAAAAGGTTTCATGCAGAAGTTGGTACTTTAGCTGAGTCTTGAAGGAAATCTGGGATTCCAAGAGTTAGATGTGAGGAAGGAACTGATTCCAGGTGTAATGGATAGCCAGTGAAAAGTCATGGAGATGGGAGATAGAATAGTGTGTGTTTGTAATCAATATGGCTTGAACATAGTATGAACAAGATAGAAATTTGTATAAAGATTGTAAAAGTATTTAAAGGGAGTAGGTGGTGAAGAGCTTTAAATGCCTAACAGAGAAGTTTATATGTGACTCTGGAGGCAAGAAGGGGTCATTGGAATTTGTTGAGTAGAGGGTATGGCATGATCAGACCTTCAATTTAGGAAAATAACTTTGTAGTCTCTGTGAAGCATGAATTAAAGAGGGAGCCAGATTTGAAAGACCAAGACTAATTAGTAGTCTATGTGAGAGTTAGAATAAAATAATGATTGTTTGAGAAGACTGGAGAAATCTATGTCAATCATGTTGTGAAGGAAAGAAGTGACAAGGTTTGGCAATTGATTCTCATGTTCCCTAAATCCAAGGCTCTTTACCATGTTGGTCACCCCTTTGGATATGCTGTAGCTTATCAATATCCTTCTAAAAATGTGGTGCCCAGAACTGAACACAGTATTCCAGATGAGGCCTGACTAGGACAGGATTCAATGTAATTCACTTCTAGTGGTCTACTGGAGCCAACTCTTATTTTCCTGAAAGCCCTAATTAAATTTTCAATTCACCCTAGAGAAATCACAAATATTGCAAATCAGAGCTTTGATTTATTGTTTTTGTTGATTGTCTAGATTTAAGAAAGTGTTGCAGAATATGTAAAATAATGCAGATAAAAATGAAAACTGTGTCCTGTGTACTTTTGAAGAAAGCTGATTCTCAAATATTTACCATCACTGCCCCACCCCTTTCTCATCATTGAACATTTTCTTACTGAAGCTTAAAAGTTCTGGCAATTTTTTTCTTCTTTTCTGCCTGCCATGCTTCATTGATGAAGTCATTTTAAGCTTATAGTTCATGAAAATTCCTAGATCTTTTCCAGTTGAACTTGTGTGCTTTAAATTAGGCATTCTTCCTATCCTTCCCAGTTTTGTGGCATCTGCAAATTTGATAAGATTGTCATTCTGTAACTTTAGCTTAGCATTGATTAAAAACCTTAAGTTCAATAGGGGCAGGAACAGATCCCAGGCACTCTTACCATTCCTTCCAAGTTGACTGTTGAACCATTAATGACTTCTCTTTGTGTCTGATGATTTAATCTATTCCAAACCTGTTTTATCATCTGACCCATGTGGGTCTATCTTGTCTATAAAGTATGAGAAATTTCATCAAATGATTTGCTGAAATCTCGGCAAACATATTTTTATAACATCTCCATTATTATATCAAGTCTAGTAACTCAGGCAAAGAAGAAAAATGAGGTCAGTTGGGAATGACCTATTTTGAATTTATGCTGGTTCTCTTTGCTCACCATTTCCTTTTCTAGATATTTACAAACTCTTTGTTTGATAAAATACTCTAGAATTTTGCCAGAAATTGAAGTCAAGATTATTGGTTTACAGTTTTTCAGACTCTCCCTTCCCTGTCTTCTTTTTTTGAAAATCAGGATATTTGCCTGTCTTTAGTTTTGAGCTTTTTCCTCTGTTTTTTTTTTCCAAATATTATTTATAGTGGCTCAGTACTCAAATCTTTTGGTTCTTTTAGTATCTGTTTATGTAGTTCATCTGGGCCTGGTGATATGGACTTCTCAAAAGAAGATATCTACTCTCTTACTTTTTTACTTTGGGTTTTCAATTCCCTATAAGTCATTTTTGTCCTGAGCTCTCCAGTTCAAAGATTATTTTTCTTAACAGAGAAAGCAGAAACAAAATAAAAGTGAGGTATTACTGCCTTCTCTGTGTTGTCTGGTATCATATTCTTTTCAATTCATTTGGAGTATCTCTTTTGTTCTCCTTTCTTTCTTTCCTGACACATAAGTAGATACTTACTACATGTTGGTTGACTAATTTGCTTTCCTTGCAAGCCTAACTCAGTTTGGGTCTTACTGCTTCTATCACTTATTCTTAAAGGTTTTGCTGCACTTGAATATTAATCCCCAGTTACCTTCTCTTGCTTCTGTCTTTGACATTAGTCTACTAGTCTTCTAAGAATCCAAACTCGAGTTCCCTGTGCATCCACATTAGTCTCTTTAGCATTCCACCTTGCTTTACAAAAATAGTGAGACATATGTAATAACCAAGGATCCATCTTCCAGCATAGGCAAAGGGCAACATTGATTTTCCACTGACATTTTCTTGTTCTGTGTTCCAAAAAGATGGTCACCACTTTTTAATATTATGGGAATAGCTGTTTCCAAGGGAGGACTTTTCCCTTGGGTTTACGTCAACATCATTACTGGATCTTATTGTCTTCTTCCAGAGAAAAGGGAAGTTAGAACTCTTGGTAATCCTGACTGTTGATGAAAGTTAGTTATCTCTCTTTATGACTATAACAGGGAAATTCTTTTACAGACCCAAACTGTAGGAAAAAATGGGGGTGGATAGGCACCAAATGTTGAGGTAATCTGAGTATTCCATCTGAACCAAAGGGAGGGAATAGTAAGTCAAAGGCCTTCAGTAGGCTATCTGTACATCCTAGGTTAGAATCACCATAGACAAACCTAAATTCAGTTTTCTAACAGATCTTAGAAATGTTTTGGTTCACTTCTTCCGTTCCCCTCCCCTATCGCCAGCATTTTACAGATGAAGAAAGTGAGGCTTAGAAGGGTTAGATGACTTGCCCAAGGTCACACTCTTAGTAAGGGCAGAGCAACAATTTAGCCCCATTATTTTTGTGATCCTAAGACCAATTCTTCTTGCCCTCTGATTTCTCCTAAACTGTGACAACAGCTTTAAATATCAGGGATTGGAAGCAGAAAGACATCCTTTTCTTTGTGCATTCTTCCTCATACAGATCTGATTCCATGACTTATGTCTCTTAAGGTCTCATAGTGGAAGGGAGAGGAGTGTTGCTGCTATGAGTTCTAAGGAAACCCTCAGCTTGCCCTTTCACCTCTGTAACTACTCAAATCATCCATCCTCCATGCCTGCACCTGACTGATTCATATTTCACCCTCTTGAAATTCATTTCTTCCTTTAACGTTGAGCTCAGCTGCTACCTCCTTTAGGATACCTTTCTGAATCTTTTCACTTAGAAGTCAGCCGTCCTTCACTCAAAACAAAGTCAAATGCAAGTCGCCGTTATTTCTGATGGCATGGTCTTCTTTGGAAGGAAGGACAAACACACACACACACACACACAGAATGATTCCTCCTCCTGACAGTTCTCATTTCTCTGCTGAACTTCTCTGCACTTCTCAATTCTTGCTTGTGTTATTATAATTATTTGTGTATTTGTCTTATTCCCCCCCTACCCCCCAAGGATCTTGCACATAGGTATTTGCTGTATTGAATCAAATTTAAGGGAGGGGGAGGTTGGGGAAAGAGGGCAAAGAGCAGGCAGAAGAGAGAACAAAAGGTTTTATTATAGCATATTAAAACTGGAAGGAGACCTTAGAAATTGTCTAGTCTAAAACCTCTTCTTTTACAGAACTGTAAACTGAGGCCCAGCAAGTTCATGCCCTCTAGATTCTAGTACTGTTCCTTACTGTTCTGGCTATGGACCCCACAGAGGAAGGTGCCTGAAAGGCAGGGAGGAGACTAGGCTGAGTGGGAAGAAATTAGATTCTACGAGCTGGGGCCAGGAACCGTCTGGCCAGGAGCAAGTGGTGTGTCTCCCCTCAAAGCACTGTTACTTAGGCTTTTCATATGCATGTATGAGTCCGGTCTTCTCCCTCTTTGACCCCACCCCCTTAGACTGTGAACCCCCAGAGGCAAGAAATCTGTCTGGGACTATTTTGTCTTCCCTGGCGCCTGGCAGGGTGTCTTGCTTAAAACTTATTTGTCCACTGGGTGAGAAAGAAACTTTCCTTCTCTCCCTCCTCTCCTCCCGCCTTCCGCCTTGGAGGGCCGCAGGTGGTTCAGGCCTGGTTTTTCACCCTGGAGACAAAGAAAGCCTGCAGGTTGGGAGGATCTGGAGGCTGAAGGTTATTTTGACCTCTTCACTCCTAGTCCCCAACCTATGGGAACGTTTCGTTCCTTTGTGTCTCCTGGTTTCCCATTCCGGAGAGGGAGAAAGCAAGTCCCGTTGTTTGGGACCGCATTCGAGCCAGGGTACCAACTGCGAGGGAGTAGTTTACAAGCCAAAGAAGCCAAGGGCAGTGCCCAGAGGCCAAGCTAGGTCTGGAGCTTCCCTTCCCCACCCCGGCCCCGGCCCCGCAGGGCCGCCTGTCCCTCTTCCCGTCAGGCTCGGCATTCCCCAGGTTTTCCCAGCGCTCCGGCCGGGAAATTGCCAGTTCTCAATACAGAGGAAATCGCGTCGGTAAGTTTACTTAGAAACCGAGAGCCAAGGCAAGTGGAAACTGATCACCCCCGCCGCAGCGGGCCGAGCCGAGCCGAGTGACTTCCCCAGCGCTTTCCAGGCTGCGGGTCCTAGCCCTGCTTCCAGTAAGGACCGGGGAAGTTCGGACCGCGGTCTCCACTACTCTCTTTCTCACGCATTTGGAACACCGCCCTGATGGTTGCCATTCCGGGAGTGCGGCGCGAGTCCAGGGGCGCGACTGAGTCCGGCGCCCGAGCCCAAGGCCGCGGCCGCGGCTGCCGCTGCGGGAGGGAGGATGCTCCCTTCTCCTGTCATTACCCGTACCATGGGCGCCCAGCCCTGGGGAATGGCCCCGCAGCGTTTGACCGAACCAGCTCATTCAAAGCCTTGACTTTGTCCTGCTGAGGACACGTCATTGTAAACTTGCTCACTTCGCGAGAGAGACTTGGCTGGCAGGCAGGTAAAGAAACAGACAGACTGACAGGCAGGTAGGCAGAAGGCAGATAAGGAGGCAGACAGACCGGCAGGCCGGCAGACGGGCATTTAAGGATAGGGATGAGGAGGTCAGGTAGGCAGGCAGAAGGTGGGAGTCAGACGGACAGACAAGCGGATAGACACAGAAGGAGACGCGCACAGGAAGGTTGGCAGAGCTAGAGTCGAAAACGCAGGCAGGGTTAAGGAGACAGGCAGCTGGCCAGCCAGAGTATGTGGGTTTAAGATTCATGCCACCAATAAGAACGAGGCTTAGTCTGGGAAATCATTTGGAAAAGGAATTGTTTGGGAAAGAATTGTTGTAAGAGATCTAGAGCCTTTGGGGCTCTGTGCCATTCAACTTTCCCCTACTGCTCCACTCCCAATTCTTAGAGCTTAGAAGAAATCTGAGAGCATTTATTCCAAGCCTCCACAACAGAACAAAACACCATCACAACAAATTGAAGAAATGTGGCAGTTATAATGAACGGGGCGCTACAACTGCAGAAAAGAAGAAAATAAAATCTAGTCTCCAACCCACACAAACTGTGATTATAGGCTAATCTGAACCTCTCTGGGTCTGTTTCCTTCCTAGTTGTGGTGCTGGAGTTGTCTTTGCGGTGATCAGAGTGCTGCATGGGGAGCAAATTGTAAATTGGAAGTCAGAAAACATGGTTTCCAATCCCACTTTACTGACTGAGGCACTGTGACCAAGTCCCTAGTTTCCCCAGTCGTCCATTTTCTCATCTGCCCAATGGATTTGAAGGCTTGTAGGATTCCTTGGTGTTCTAAATCTGTGATCCTAGTTAAGCAGGTCATTAATCCACCTTCCTTTCTTAGGGTAGGCCAATTTATTTATGATGATTCCTCTGGTGAGCCACATAAAAGAGGAAGAAAGATATTTGAACTGGGTGACAGGGGCATGCACCTCCCTCTTCATGTGTAGGAATCACATGGAAATGAATAAAGTTGTATGCTCCATCCTCAGGTTCTATTTTCAAAATTCTCAGCAAAGTCTCACCTTTTAAAGTTGCAAATTAGGGTGCACACATATAGCCCTTTAAAAAAAAGTACTAAGATTTGCATTAGTGCAGAAGTTTATTTTTTGACCCAGGCCATATAACTTGGTTTATCTTTTCTTCTGAGACATACTGATAACAGAATCATTTCTCTCCCAGGCACTCATTTTGAGTTTTTTTCTTCCAGTTTTAGCAGTCACTTCAAGCATATAGTTTTGGCCTGAAACTTGATAATCCAAGTCTCAGTCAGTGAGGGGCCAAAATGAAAATTTGAGTAAAAAGTAATTCGGGCATTTTCCAGGCATTTGAAGCAATGTGAGGTAGTAAGGAGGAAGATTAAAGACTTGCTGGCTGACTGTGTATTGGTTCTCTGACCCTGGGCAAGTCACCTCAACTCTGTCCTGTAGGCAAGACTGGTCTGTATTAATAGGGAGAGTTTTCACTGGGAGTTTCCTATACTAAAGCAATCACAGGTGAGAATTGAAAAAACTATAATATTTAGCTTTGGGGGAGGATGGGTCCTTGAAGTTAAAGGCTAGAGTTTAGGGTCAATTTCTGAGTCCATTATTCATTCACTGATGTGGGCCTTGGGCAAGTCACTTCAACTCTTTCTGGCTCAGGTTTTCTGGCTATAAAATGGTGATAATCATTGCCACCTACCTGCCTTACTGGGGTGTTGTAAGGGTTAATGAGATGTTTGCAAAGTGCTTTGAGTTCCTGGTATGAATGACCCCTATATAAATACAAAACTTAGTTATTATCTCAAGTTTACCCTTTCATGCAGGAGTCTTCCTTTCATTAGCTCCAATCTTGTTAATTTTTTTTTTCAAAATTGAGTTATTTGAGTGTATGAATAGATTTCTGCATGTGCAGGCAATATATTTTTTTTCATATTTATGTTGCAGCAAGCTAATGCTTTGTAGATATCACTGAAAAGTTGTATTATTGAATATTGTAGTAGAAGAAAATTGAAACTTCTTTTGTTAATATATTCTGGATCCTCTAGTGTTCATCCAATCATCAATTCACCTTCACTCATTCATTTACTAAATAAATATTTAATGAGTATATTTAATGAGTTGGGGACAAATATGAGTAAGAGGAAACCCCTGTCTTCAAGGAACTAATATTCCCAAGCTAAAACAAATACTCAAATGTTGGCAACTATAATACATGGCAGATTATAATTAATACCATGATAAAAAGTACTATTGGGGAAGGAGAGTCATAGGAGGGATGGATCATACTTGATTCCATTGGACAAGAGATGGTTTCATGCAGTCTGTGTAATAGTGGAAAGAGTGATGGATTTTTGGAGTCAAAGTAACTGTGTTCAAAATACCAGCTCTACCAATTACTGTGTGACCTTGTGGGTCTCAATTTCTCTATTTGTAAAATGAAGATGTTTGACTCAAGGTCTTCTAGGTACCTTTCAGCTCTTAATCTAGGATCCTAGGAGGAAATGTCATTTGAATTTGTCCTTGAAGGTTGGTATTATTAAGTGAAAATGATGCCGGGTGTAGAGTGAATATTAACAGAGAAAAGAGCAAGAGCAAAAAGTTGGTGAGTTTGAAGCTTTGTGGACCTGGACACTGATAGAACTGAAGAGACCTGATTTAACTACCCTACCCCCTTCCCACAACACTCATGTAAAACTTGAGGTTCTCCCAGCATAAAATACTTTGTCCTTTACTGGGAGGTGAGGAGGGGGGGAGGGATTGGAATTAATTATTTTTTTTTTTTTGGTAAAAGGAAAGTTTGTTCTAACTCTATATAGCTCATAGTGATTCAAGTGATCCAAGAAACCAATGGGGAAATTATCGGATTGAAAGGTAATTTCGAACCTGGGCTTGAAGAGTTTTAAATATCTTAATTCAGATTAGGGTGTATGGGATGTTCAAGAGTACTAGCATTTCTGGCATGAGGGCTTGCTGAGCCCTTTTCAGGGCTGCTCATCCACCTTTGATGTCCCCCTGATTCACCCAACTCTTACCTGTGGCTCCAAGAAGCTGCGGCGTGTACAGTAGCCACACCTGGAAAAGGTCAATGCAGATAAGCTCTCTGTCCTGCTAGATACTTGAATGCTGACTCCAAGTTAAGTTGCTGGTTTGATATTCATGTACTACAAGGTATGAAGAATTCTCAGAGAATTTGCTTTCTGTGTAATCACTTCATTTCATCTAGTGGTTTTCAGATACTTCTAAATTGATCAAGGACTAATGCTTCTGATTGGTTTAATAGAAATGTTCTCATCTCATTTAGGCATCTGGGTATATCACCTCCTTAGTTGTTTCAATAGGATAGGGTGATTGAGTGATTGTTGGTTAACTACCTTTAGACAAAGAAAGTCCCTACATTCAAGGACCTTACATTTTAAAAGAGGAAAGACAACACATATAGAGGATTAGTGACTAGGGGGAGACATTTTCCAATGGGAAAATTATAGTATGGTAGGATACATCCCTTCTAGGACAAATGGTAGAGTTGATTTAATCATGTTTCTCGAATTTGGGGTGGGAGAAAAGGGTAAGGCAGTTTGAAAGGCTGGAAGGTGGAAGAGATGATTGAGAAATAAAGAGTGAAATGAGACATACTAGGGGTCTTTCTTGTTATCACAGGCCAAGAGAGGTATCACCTATCGGAAAATGGAGATCCAGGGTGACAAGAGTTTAAAACCTCCATGGTGTGGTCTCTGATGTGAGTAATTATAATGATCATTTTCAAGTATCTGAAGGTTTGTTATATGGAAGAAGGATTAGATTTGTGCTTCTTGCTCCAGAGTTCAGAATTAGAAGCAATGAATTGGAGTGGCAAAAAAATGCAATCTAGGTGTAATATAAGATTCCTAATAATTATGCCTGTTCAAATGAGAAATGGGTCACCTTGAAAGGTAGTAGATTTCCCCTCACTGGGGATCTTCAAGTAAAGACAAAGACTGGCTAAAGATTTGATATTTAAGAGGGAATTCTTAATCAGATGTTGGTTGGAATAGATGGGTTCTTCTAACTGAGTTTCTGTGAATCTAGCTGAGTACAACATATGATTAGTGAAGGATGGATGGAGAGGTCTGAAGCATGGCAGACTGCTTGGAAAGGGTGTCATGGTCAGGACTGCTGTACAACCACAGACAGCATGAGAGTATTGAGAGTGGACATCAAGAGGGGAAAAAGGGAGGTAGGAAGATAAAGTTGGCTTTGTCCAAAGCAGCTCCTCCCATACTTGGAATGCCAGAAGCACTGAAAAGAGAAGAAGAAGAAAGAGAAGAAGGAGAAGAAGAAAGGGGAGGAGGAGGAGAAGAAGGAAGAGGAGGAAGAGGAAAAGAAGGAAAAGGTCTGAAGACTGTAGAACTTTTTTGAACTCATCCAATCTTCAGTTCCCAAACATTCGTATAAACCAAGCATACTTGGGGTTGTGACATATATTTGTGACATTCTGCAGGTTGAAACTTTAGACCTTTTGGTTTTCTTTGTAGACCTTTCTTTGGTTTATTTTATTCCAGCAATCAGGATGTGATGGTTTTGTGAATAAGGGATGCTGGAAAATTTAACGGTATTTGCTTTATTTTGTTCAAATTTGTATCTAGTTAATTCCTGTAATGGGACCCAAGGGCATTTGAGGTTAAATGCCTAAAATTTTTATTTTATTCTTCTGATTATATGATAGGGGGGATATGATAAAATCAGATGGCCAGCAGATCCCCAGAGAGACACAATGCTTTTCTTTCAAGCCATATGAAAGCAAAACAAACTTGACTTAATTCTTCCCAGAAATGGTTGAAGGTGGGAGTCAATGTTTCAAGTGATTTTCCAGTATTCTGTCACTATCCATACAATTGAAAAGGAAACAGCAGATGGATAATTCAAAAGATGGGGCAATCAAAAAATAATTTATATTTGGTTTAAGAAATCATTTTGTATATTTGAATTTGGGAGTGCCTAATATTCTGAGAATTTAAAACATTTAAAACATTAAAACATTGAATGAAACCACAGTGGAAGAATTGGAATGCTTATTCATTTCTTCCCCTGTTCTATTCTTTGAAACTTACTCATGCTGGGGATGAATAGTATCACCTCTTAGACTGGGACCCAAGAAATTTAGGGTCAGGTAGAATTTAGCTGCTTCTCTTACTTCAAGAGCTCCTCATTTGTCTTTCCTATGTTTCATGGTATATAGTCTGCTTCTGGGTTGGGATGGGGAAGGAGGTTAGGTGGGATGGGAAGAGGAGAAAGAAGACTTCAAAAAAAAGCAGGAGAAGGTAACCCATGTGTTAAATGAATCCCAGACCATGATGTGATGTGATGAGCTAGGTTCACCTTCTTGGTCTTTACCTGACCCTGAACCCACCCAGGGTTTCTCTGGAAATGTCAAAATTTGACAACCATACTGTTATTTTGCTAACCCTGAATAAAATATTTTAAAAAATATTTTATGCAATGCATTATTGAACATCAATACAAACAACTGAAGTTTCTAGTAATAATTGTTAACCTTTAAATAGAGCTTATTGTACTGTAAGTACTAGCTCACTAGGCACTGTGCTAAGCACTTTATAATGATCTCATGTGATTTGAGGTAGGTCTTTTACTATCCTTGTTTACAGATGAGGAAACTGAGGTTAAGTGACTTGCCCAGGCTTACATAGCTATTAAGTGTCTAAAGTCAGATTTGAACTCAGGTTTTCCTGACTCGACCTATTGTTTTGTCCATTGGGCAACCTAACTGCCTCAAACTATTTTCATTAAAATACATTAATTTCAGTATCACAATGAAAGATAGTATAGATGGAAGGCTGGCCTCAGAGTGAGAAAGACCAGGGTTTAAGGCTTATTTTCATGACATTATTGGCTGTGTGATTCTGGGAAAATCATTATCTGCGTCATAGATACCACAAGTTACAGAGAAACTGCCATCTATATTGAAAGAAATATTTCTCACTAGTAGCCTCTCCACTGATGCAATCACAGAGCTGAAAAAAAAAAATAGTATGTCAGTAAGTCTTCAAGTTGTGATCAGGAGTCTTCATCCATTCATTCTAATCTATTTTTCTTCATACAATCATAGTCCACAATTAGTGTATATTTTATTCTTCTACCCCTTAGGGTTTTTTCTCCCATAAAAGTCTTTCCAGGTTTCCTTGTGTATATACCGCATGCCTGTCTGTATTAATTGCATTATTTATGCCACTGCATGATGTAACATCATTTCTTTAGCTGTCTCCCTTTTTTGGGAGTATATAGACTATTTCTAGTTTTTTTCTTCCTTTTTTTTTTTTTCAAACAATTACATATAATGCTTTTATGAGCACCATAGGACATATTTTCTTTTCTTTTTGGTTTCAGGTAACACTTAAAGGATATATTACTTTTAACATGGCTCAGCTTTGACTCAGACTACTTTTCTATCTTTGTCCTGCTGGCAATACCTCTACCCCTTCAGCTTGTTTCTCTGATTGGTGAGTTCCTCCTCAGTTTCCTTGCCCAAAAGTACCGTACTTTATCCTCAATCACACTTTTCTGCCCCCTTTTATATGACCTCTAACCTCAGTAAAATGTAAGGTCTTTGAGTAGACCTAGATCTCATTTGCATTTTGTATTCTCAAAGTTTAGCATAATGCCTAGCACAAAGTAAGTACTTAATAAATACTTTATGTAATCCAATCTAGGGCAGCTAGGTGATGAAGTAGATAGATAGAGTGCTGGTCCTGGAGTCAGGAAGACTTCCTGAGTTCAAATCCAGCCTCAGACACTAGCTGTGTGATCCTGGGCAAGCCACTTCACCCTGTTTGCCTCAGTTTCCTCATTGTAAAATGAGCTAGAGGAGGAAATGGCAAACCATTTCAGTACCTTTGCCAAGAAAACCCCAAAAGAGGTCACACAAAGAGTCAGACATGATTGAAAACAACTAAACAACAGAAACTAATCTGATTGGAAGAAAGGATTCTGGATTTAGGACAAGAAGGGACATCTAGTTCAACCTCATTTTACAGTTAAGGTCCTAATTATGGTCTGCAAAGGTTAAGTGATTTGGGCCAAATAACAGAGGTAGTAAGTGGAAGATCTGGGATTTGAACTCAAATCTTTTAACTCTCAAGTCCAGCACTTCACTACCGTTCAACATTGGACTGATTGGAATGCTTTATTCCACTTACAGGATCTCCTTTCAGTGATTTAAAGATTCAGAATTTTAACTATCAAAGTTGATTTGCTTATCACATGTTCTCAACTAGTATGTTTTCTTCAGGAGTTACCTAGAAGCTTATTCTTGGTCTGATTGATTTGTATATCAAAGGCTTTATCAAAGTTTTTTTTTTCCCCTTTGGGAATGCTTAGAAATGCAATTCCATGGTTCACTTTTTGTTTTTTGGGTAGGGATGTGATGAAATTTTTTGTTCAAGAAAACTCTTTATTTTTCTGTTATTATTTGTCCATTGTTTCAAAGAAGACCAAAGGTGTCATGAAGGTGATGTCTTGACTTGCACATGAATTGGATTTGAGTGAGGCAGATATGCACAAACTTTTCTGCTTCTTTTTCTCCTCCAGAGTCTGGAATGAACCTGAAACATCATGTTCCTCCATCACACTTTGATCCAATAAACAGGAAAGATGATGACATCCATAATGGATTATAATGCAAAGTACTGCCACTCTGCTCCACTCCAATCTGCTGAGTTTGGTTTGGGGAGCAGCTTATTGACTTACCTGACTTAGATAACTCTATTAAAAAGGAATAAATCCATTTGAACCTTTGGGGATGACCTCATTATGGATGGTAGTTGATTTGCCATAATGAACTACCATGAATAAGGGGAAACCGCATCAGGTTACATGGTTGCAAATATGGTAAATGTGATCTAGAGCTGAAAACAGAATAAAAGGAATATGACATATTTGATCTGTGGTTCTCCTGTGAAACTTACTGATTCTGGAATTCAGCTCACTTGTTCGTAAGTGACAGAGTATGTGTCCCAAAAGAGGAAGTTATGTGGTATTTGACATTCATTTGGATATTTGGGGAAAATATGGGCTGGAATAACTTTTCAGATTCCTCCTTTATACAGCCCTCTGACCGTAACTGTAAGCATTATAGCTTCTGATTGATGTTAGCTCCAGCAAAAATCATATTCCTTCAACTTTTTAGTTGAAGAAGAAAATATATTGCCATGTGGAATAGGTCATTTTGTGTACAGAAGAGACAGGTTCATGGAATTTAGAACCCACAAGGATATTAGAGGTCATACAGCTCTACACTCTCGTTTGACAGATGAAAAGAATAATGCCCAGAAAGTTTATATTAAATGTCTTTCTGCTAACAAATACATCAAGTTGAAGAAGCCAGGATCTGAGGAATATAGGTGACTAGCTTGGGGAAGTCACGAAGACTTGGGTTCAAAACTTGCCTCAAATTAGCTGTGTGCCCTTGGGCAAGTCACTTAACTTCTTTGTGCTTCAGTTTCCTCAAATGAGGACAATAATAGCACCTACTTCAGAGGCGGGTTGTGAGGATCCAATTGATTAGCATGGGAAGAGCTTTGCAAATTTTAAAGTGTTGCATAAAATGCTTGCTATAATTATGCAGGTCTTCTGACTCAAAATCCATTGTGCTCTTTTTACTACCTTGAACTACTTTCTATCTTATTCCAGATATAAGGCTAGAGGTTGGTTAAACATGTCATTTTCTTCACATGTCCCCAACTGGTTTCTTTCCCAAATATCTTTTTGAGGACAATGGTCTGGACCTGTAATTTCATCATTATAGGGGAACCTCTGGATATAGAATCTCCTACTAAAGTCAATCATCAACTCATCTGTCATTTTTAATTTGAGAGAGATTTGCCTGGGGCTACTAACAGCTAAAGTGACTTGTTCAGAGCCACACAGTGTTAGATTCAGGACTTGAACTTGGTCTTCCTGACTCTGAGGTTGGCTCTCAATGTCTTGTATATGCCAGGTACTTTCCAGGTGTTAGCAGAATGTTGGATGAAATAGGATCTGGAGATGGCCTAATTCAGAAGGTTTTTCTTTTTACATTTTTTCCTTGTTTTACAGATGAGGAAACTGAGGCTAATAGGGTTAAGTGACTAGTCCAGGGTCACCCAACTAGGGATTGGTGTGCTTCTGGTACTGGGCATTGGTTGTTTTGATGTAGAGGTTGTTTTCTTTGTTATGAAATCAAGCTGTCATAGCTATGCACTTGACCCCTTCACTTGGGCCTGTATTGATTTTGATGTGACCGTGTCCTTCTCCTGTAACCAGGGGATGTATTTGATTTAGTCTTATTACAGACTGATGACTTTTCAACTCTTTAGTCAGGCCTGGCGTAAGACTGATCTTGTCCTTTAGATAGTCCCAGATAGTCCCATCTGTAGGGAACTTTCCCTTCTGGGTCATGAACTGCCTCAAGCTCTCTTTTCTACTTTTAAAAAATGACTTTTTTTTTTTTTTTTTTTTAAAAAGGTTGTTGTTTAGTCATATCTGACTCTTCATGATCCATTTTGGGATTTTCTTGGCAAGGATACAGGGGTGGTTTACCATTTCTTTCTCCAGCTCATTTTACAAATGAGGAAACTGAGGCCAACAGGGTTAGGTGACTTGTCAGGCCCGCATAGCTAGTAAGTGCCCGAGGTCTGATTTTAATTCAGGTTTTCCTGACTCTAGGTCCTGTGCTCTATCTACTGTGCCTACTAATTGCCTCTGAAGAAATAGGTTATCCTCTGTTGTTGGTAAGTCATGTCTGATTCTTTGTGACCCTATTTAGGGTTTTTTTGGCAGAAATACTAGAACAGTCTGCCATTTCCTTCTCCAGCTCATTTTACAGATGAGGAAAATAGGTAAACAAGGTTAAGTGACATGCCTAGGGTCGCACAGCTAGTAAGTGTCTGAGGCCAGATTTATTAACTTATGAAGATGAGTCTTCCTGATTCCAGGCTTGTCATGCTTATCCGCTGTGCCACCTAGCTGCCCCATCACACAGCTAGTAAGCATCAAAAGTAGGATTTGAATCCAGATCCTCTGTCTTCAGAGCCAGTGCTTGTTACTGCTATTGCTTCCTAGTCCCTCACCGTCTCTGTACCTTCATTTCCTTAATCTGTGACAGGCAAGCATGATGAAAAATGCCATCCACCTCCAGAGAAAAAACTGATGAAGTCTGAATGAAAATCAAAGCATGTGATTTTTTACTTCTTAAAAATATTCTTTTCTGTTTTCTTTCACAACATGACTAATAGGGAAATAACTTCCCCCCACCTAATAGTATTTTATTTCTTCCAATTACATTCACTTTATATGATTGTGAGTTCCAATTTTTTTCTCCCTTCCTCTGTCCTCTCTCCCCTCCCCAAATCAGTAAGCAATCTGATATAGGTTATACATGTACAATTGTACTAAACATGTGGCAATAACTTTTGTTATTGCCAGCATTCTCCATGGGGAGGGAGGAGAAAGGGAGGGATGGATGGAAAGAATTTGCAACTCAAAGTTTTTAAAAATGAAAGTTAAAAATGTTTTTTACATGCAATTGGAAAAAATACAATTAACCTTTTCTAATTTTTAAAGATAATATTGGGGTAAAAAACTGTGAAAGGCAAGGATTGGGTCTCTTAGATGCCTTCTGGTTCTAAATTTAGGAAACCTTTGAATTTGTTTTCTAAGTATAGAAGTCATGCTTCAGAGGGAAATGACTTACTCAGGGTCATATAGAAGATAAGTGGTGGAGCTTACATTTTCTGTCCCCAAATCCACTGCTCTTTCCCCTACAGGAACACTGGAAGAGATGTTTTCAAAGCTGTGTTCTAACTCTTGTGTCAAAGATTCTTTGTTCTTAGGTTTAGCTGAATTGTTCTCCTGATCTGTCTTAAATGGAGTGATTGGGATGGGGAAGATGGGGTTCAACCCTCACCTTTAAGTCAGTCGAACTCAGGTTTTTCCCTATAGGACAAACCATCACCTCTATCTAGTCAACTGGCAAAGCAGGCAAAGTGAGAAAAGGAGAACATTTGACAGTCAGGATTGGTCATTTCCCATCGTGGGAGGGGAGATGAATGGCTGCAATAGCTGTTATTGAAAAAACAAAACAAAACAAAGTGGTCCTTTTAGTCTGAGGTTGTTTCAGAATGGGAAAGATGGTGAGTAGGAGTCACCAGACCACTGGAGATAGCTCTCAGGGGTGGGAACCTTCCCTTGGATACAGCCTTTTGACTTTGTCCAAGTTTTACAGAACAAATCCTTTTATTAAGGGGATTTATTCTGTGAAGTTTGGATTCAGTCAAAGGGCCACCCTTGAGGACCTAAAGGGCCACGTGTGACCTGGAAGCTGCAGGTTTCCCACACTGACTCAAGTAGATACAAGAATTACAGTCTAATTCATGATGGTTTTAGGATTGGATTGGTGATTTCATTCACAGAAGAGAGAATGTCTAGGTGAAGAAACTCCCTTTTCCAATGTAGGCTGTATAATAACATAATCTACAACTTAGAGTTTTAGAAAGTTGTCTTAAAGATAAGTGACTTGCCCAGATTCACAAATCATTATATGTGAGAGGGCAGGATTTAAACCTAGGTCTTCTGACTTTGGGACCAGCTCTCAGTGCATCATACCAAGCTGCCTCTTTTTCATTTCAGTCATGTCTGACTCTCTTGACCCCATGTGGAGTTTTCTTGGCAAAGATACTACCGTGGTTTCTTTATGTCATTTTATAGATGAGGAAACTGAGGCAAAAACAGTGGCTTGCCCAGGATCACACAGCTAGTAAGCGTCTGAGGCTGGATTTGAACTCAGGTCTTCCTGACTCTAGGCCTGGCAATCTATCTACTGTGCCACCAGCTGTCCCTGTCTCTTTTAATACTAAGCAAATGATAACCTCTGATTATGATCATTGTAATACTAACAAACTAGCATTTAAAATCTACTTAAAGTTTACAAAACACTTTTCCTTGTATCAGCCCTATCTGGTAAGTAGTTCAGGGCAATGTTATTTTTATTTTATGGATAAGGAAACTAAGAATCAGAGATGCTAACACATAGACAGATGATTAATTAGTGGAATCAGGATTTGAAGCCAGGCTGGGATTGGTCGTTTTTCAGTGTGAGCATTGACACTGAGGAAATAGGCAAATAGTACAAATTAGGACTTGATTCATTGTTTTGCTGTTTAAACTTAAAATGATGGAAAATTTTATAACTCAGATAAAATTTAAAAGTGATGTGCTTCCAAATTTTTTCCCCCAGAGATCTGGTGGCTGATCATTTACCAGCTCACCACTCCCTTTCTCCCTTTCGGTCCTACACTCTTTCCAGTATGGATGGGGAGCAAATAGCTAAGGTGAAGGTGAAGCATTGGTACAAACCTGGCATGGTTGCAAACCATATGGAGATAGGAGTTTACTGATGGTTTTGGCTAACTGACAGTTTTCTATGCTTAGCATTCTTTCTTTTAAGAAAATTCATGTATTTTGACTTTATAGCATGGTCATTTTTACATACTCACAAAGAAGAACAAATAAGGAAAAGCATCTGTAAGCCATGGTCCAGGTTTCCTCAAGAACTCTAAGGTCCCATGGACCTGGTCTCACTCTGGGAAGCTTCACCCATGGGCTCCGTTTATTTTCCTCTGGCTTATTGACCCCATCTGAACGAATTCAAGAAAATCTCCACAATAAACTTTAGCTATTTCATAACTAGGTTTCCTTAAATGTGGGTGACTGGTTCCGTAAATCCTGTACAGTCAATCAATATACAATACAATATTTTTTCATCCCATAGAAAATATAGAAGATACTGGGAATTTACAGGAGTCTAGGAATAAATAAATATGCACAAGACACTCAGAGAGCCAATCAGTTCCATCCCAGGGGAAAAGTGAACTTGGAGGTTTTTGTGGGACAGTTCTGTGTAATTCCATTGCATCTCTTTCAATAGAATCTCAGATAGTCTTCCCAAGATTTGTAGGACCCTCTGGTGTTTTGGAATCCTTCCAAAAGATAAACATGCTTCAGAGATTATTGAGTAAGCAAATTCCTACTTGTTTAACGGGTGCTTCTGAGTAATTCACTGGCTTTGTTCTTCAAATAGATTATTGTGTCAGAACCATGAGGACTGTCTTTTCTTTCTCCAAAGAGACAGATATAGGAACTTGGAGTTACTTAAGAGGAAACCTCAAAACTGGTACTTCTAGAAGGCTAGAGTGTAAGAGTGTGAAACTGAGGGGATTCAAATTCTCCCCTTCTTTATTACAGAAGTTGAAATTTACTAACAGTATCATTGAACTTCCATCTTATTTGTGGTGGGAGTATACATGGCTCCCACTTTCATGTGCTTCTGCTATAAGTCATAATTGTGGTGATGAGGAAGAGAAATCTCCTTCCCTCTTGTACTTTGGAAGAAGGTACAAGGGAAAAGGCAAAGAGGGAGTGATCCCTAGCTGACTGCTCCACAAGAGTGTGATGAGTTCACTTTTATAGGCCATTAGGAGGAGTAGCTGCTTCTTCAGCCAGTCAATCACCAGGAGCTTCCCTATCCCATCATTTTGACTGGAAGATTCTTCATTTTGATCATAGATTGTCAATGACATACATCCTAGAATTTCATCAAGTTGATTGATGAACTTTTCAATTGAATCTGGTTAATTAATACCTCCTTACGTATCAGATACAGAACACATCGACAACGTATGCAATATTTGGTCCTGAAGAGTCCTCTCCAGAATGTAGATTTCTCTACCTTGCTTCTCTGTGTGTGTGTGGGTATATGTGTGTGAGAGAGAGAAGAAGACAGAGAGAGAGAGAGAGAGAGAGAGAGAGAGAGAGAGAGAGAGAGAGAGAGAGAGAGGAATATCTTCTCCCATCACTGCTTTTCAGATTTTTTTTATGTATTATCTTCCCTCATTAGAATGCTTCAAGCTCCCTAAGGGCAGTACCTTTCTTTCTCTTCAAATCTGTACTTGCAGTGCTTAGCATAGTATCTGGTACATAGGAAACACTTAAGTGTTTCTAGACTGACAAAAATTTTCTTTCTTTGATGTGAAGGGAAATAAATGTTTCATTAACTGTTCTCTGGGACTTTCCTTTTTTTTTTTAGTTATTCAGAATTCACTTCCTTTTAGTGATCTTTTCATTTATATTGTTGTAGTAATTATGTGTTCACTTATCTGTGAGCATTTTGTGTCCATTAGGGCAGGGGGTGTCTCACTTTTATTCTTATAACCCTCGAACCTAGCATAGCACTCAGTCCAAAGTCATTGCTGTTCGTCATTTTTTTTGTCATGCCTGACTTTTTGTGACCCCATTTGGGTTATTTTTTGGCAGAGAAACTGGAGTGGTTTGCCATTTCCCTCTCCATGTCATTTTATAGAAGAGGAAACTGAGACCAACAGGGCTAAATGACTTACCCAGGGTCACATAGCTAGTAAGTGCCTGAGGCTGGATTTGAACTCAGGTCTTCCTGACTCCAGACCTGGTGCTCTATCCTCTGCACCACCTACCTGTCCAAAGTCAACATTTACTAACTACTTGTTGACTAATTTCATATCTGCATCTCTTAGTTTTATTCTGTTCTATAACAGTTCACACAAATCTTATGTTTCTCTGAATTCGTCATAGTCACCATCTCGTATTTTACAATAACATTCCATGACATTCAAATACTATAGTTCTGTTTGTTTTTAACACCAGACCTGACACAAAGCAGGTGCTCAACAAATATTTCTTGGTTGATTGATGACATGCATTTTATTCCCAGTTCTTTGCTACCATTAAGAGGGCTATTATTATATGAATATTTTGTTATATATCGGGCCTTGTTTCTGTCTTTGATTTCCTTGGGGCATATCCCCTAGTGGAATGGCTGTATCAAAGGGTAGGGCTAATGTAGTAACTTCTCTTGAATAATTCTGAATTGATATCCAGAATGGTGGAGTGCTTCATAGCTCCATAGATGGTATATCTGCACGCCTGTCTTTCTCTAGCCTCTCCAAAATTTGCTATCCCTATTGGTTCTTAAAAGTTGGAGAGCCAAAACTTGTCTAATCCCTGATGGGGGAGGGGTGGAACAAGAAAGCACACTCTTATTACACTCGGAGGTGCATTTAGCAACATATATACTCTTGTGTGGGACATTTGTCCTTATTTTAGATAATCTAAAATTGTGCAAGACTAGCATTGATGTTATTAGAGATGCTCTATATCAGGGATAAATATCAGTATGTAATAACATATCAGAGATATATATCAATGTATGTGTCAGATTTGGTCTTGTCCATGAAAAAAATGAAATGACTTGATGTGCTCTTTGGTCTCTTAACACTTGCAACTCTGTCTTGACTGCCCTGTAAAAAATGAGGACAGGTTCATATATGGGGGTGTAGAGACCCCACTATGAAATGGGGTCTTAGTGTCTTCAGAAATTATATGTGTATATATATATATGTATATTTATGCATATACATCCATGCATATGTATGCATACATATGGATATATCTATGTGTATATATCACTTTGCAAACCTTAAAATGCATTACATCATATTAGTTATTACTCTTTGCATAGTTGATCTTCCCCTATTATATCATAGCCTCCAAGAAAACAGAAGCAGGGTCTGTTTCTTTGTGTCCCTATTGCTTAGCCCAGAGCCATACTTAATAGATATGCAAGTGTTTAATAAATGTTTGTTCTCATTGAAGGCTCTAGGCAATCTGCCCCTAACTTACTTTTCCAGGCTTTTTTTTTTTTACCCCTTCTGAACTGGTTTGTCTTTGTTTCTGAAGCATACTTAATACTGTCCTTGCTACCTGCTATATTGCTTCAAGTCTGTCCCTGTAAATTCCTCCCTTACTACCCCAGCTGAAAATAACTTCTCCCTTTTCTGAAAATTTGTTTTGTCACTGATGCTGAGATAGATATCTTATCTCATCACCTTCCTTTCTGAGAACCTGATGGATAAGAAGCAATGCTCTGACAAGGAAGGGGCCAGGTCTTAGAGTGACTGATTACTTGGTTGATTAGTGTCATATACTTCTCCTTAGCACTTAGCATATTATGGACACACAAAGAATGCCAATTAATAATCACTGAATAATGAACTGGGGACTTTATCCCAATGGAATTTCTCATTGTCTCCCCACCACCTCCAGAAGAAGGTAAGCTTCTTGAGGAGAGAGATTAGTTTTTGTATCCCTAATACCTTGTATATAGCAGGCACTTAATAAATGTTTGTTATGCAGGTCATAAAACAACACCAATGGAGTTTCTTCATCACCTCCTCACTTTTAGTAAGTTACTTAGCGATGGAGTCAATTATATTTAATTTTTCAGTTGATATTCATCAACTTGAGTGTGGGAGTACTGACAGGATGAATAACAGTTTCATCTTTTACTCTCAGATCCTCTCAGGGATTATTCTCATGCTTTGTTGGAAAAATGTGAAAATCCACCAAAGCTGCATTCATAGTATTCTCTTTTGTAGGGGCATTTCATAGTGTAGTTCACCTTCTGAACTACTTAACCAAGTCTATATTTGTAGATTGTAGATTAGATCCTTAGAAAGTGATTGCTACCCCAGGTTGAAGGTACTGTGAATGTCTGTACTCCTGAAACTATAAGTTCATAAGCCCCCACTGATGTGCTTCCTTTTTACATTAAGCCAGTAGATACAATTAACTCAAAACAAAGACATTTACTGAAGTGACTTAATAAAGACAGTAGTTGTAAAACATTACCTTAATAAACCTGGGATGCACTCTCTCCAAAATACATACATCAGTGGAAAGTATAGGCATATAGATAAAATACACTGATAGAGGGGTATACATGTAAGGGACACATGCTAGCAAAGTAACTTAGAACACAACTCTGGAAGAATCTGATTTCCTTTCTCTATGTGGTATCCTGTGCCCTCTGGGCATAGAAGCTCTGCTAGATGTATTGCTCAAAAGAACATCTTTGGCTGACTTTTTCCCATAGCTCAGCTATGGGAAAAGATTCTTTCATTTTTTCTTTTTAAACTTTTAAAAAGAAATATTTACTTCAAAGTTATAATTGCAAACATACAAACTTACACAGGAGGTGTAATTTCTGCTACCACCACTTCATTCTCTGAGGATGGGAAGGTGATTAGGTTCACAGTTTTGCTCAGTTCCAGTTTTAAGTCCAAACTTCTCCACTGGTTTGAGTTCAAGGCACTCTGGGTTCTTCAAACTTTCCTGGCAGCCTGGTTAGCTACAGCTTCCCACCTGGAATCCTGGCTCCAAGGCTGACATGGCTCATCTGATATCTGAAGCTACAAAAGACAAACAGCACACACAACAAAACACATATCCCACCAGAGGTGTCCAACTCAGAGACATGGAAGGAACCAGATTAAAATATAATTGGGAAATGTTTAACAAAAGAAATAAGAATGTGATACAACATAGAAAACATGAATTTGTGGTATTCTAAATTAATATGCAGCCCAGAAGGATATGTTTCTATTTGAGTTTGATGAGATTCCCCCAACCCATTTCTTAAAGGTAAATGAGGAAGTAGGGAAGAAGTCCTTTTCCTTTCATGAGTTCAGTTCATAGAGCTTGTGCTGTTGGAAGACTGTGTGATCTTCACCCTCAGGATGAAGCAGGAAAAGAACTCGAAGGAAAGAGAACACAGGCAAGAGCTAGCGTTGGAAAGAGAGCAGCCTTTTCAGCTGCCATGGTTAATTCTTTCCCAAATCTATATCTGACTCTTTTTTGATGCCAGGGTCAGTCGCCTTAAGGTTTGTCTTGTCTTGACTTTCTTTTTCTTTTCTTTTTTTCAATAATTATTTATGTTTTACTTTTGCTAAATGTTAAAAATCACCTTAAATCCTCCCAATAATAGCAGATGATTATTTTTTTTAAAAAAAAATATTTATTTTGCCCCATGTGTAAAAACCATTTTTAACATTCATTTATAAAACTCTGAGTTCCAAATTCTCTCCCTTTCTCCCTCCCCATCCCAACCCATGCCTCATTGAGAAGACAAGTATTTCAATGTAGGTTATACATGTGAGCTGACTTTCTTTTTCTACAGACCAGTACAGGTGTGGCCAAGTCTTGGGCCAACCAATGGGTAGCTTCCCTCTAATTCCATCTAACTTTACTGAAGAACTTATTTCATAGAAGAGCTTAACAGTTTTTTGTCCCTCTTACCTGTGCCCTTGTATTCTGAGATTTCATTAGCTGGACTGAGTAGGGAGGGGGAAATTGATCACAGGTCCCTGAATCAATTCTTCCCTACCACATCCTCCTCCTCCAATTTAATATCTACTGTTTCCTAACAAATAAAAAGAGGTACTTTTGGCACATTTTTTTATACTGCAAATACTGTATAGCTCTTTAGTTACTAGAAGGGGCTCTCCTATAGTCCTTTGTTGCCTTCCTCTCAATTTCTTGTATTAAAGAGTCTTAACAAAATCCATGTGGCACAGTTCTTTAACTCCAAATTAAGTCTTTGATAAGGGGCCAGGTCTATCAATGATGGTAGGCCCAGAGATTGTATTCATTACTAAATATATGATTATATATAATAGTCACACATAATCAAATGTGTAGTTATGTATGTAATGCACATGTACCTGCTGCAATAGTATATGTATAGTTCTATATTCTAGGATATATATCATGGAAACATATATCAGTAATACATCCAAAGCATCAATACCAGCAATGCTAACATACTAACAATCACATCAACATTTCACTCACCTTTAATAAAACCTGGTTTTCATGGGGTGTGAAGCACATAATTCCATCAATGAGTTTCACATAACTGTGAGTAACCACCTCCCCCATTTTTCCTGAATCATCATAAGTCTATTGACTTGATAAAAAGTCCTGGTAATCGTATCATGCCCTTTCGATCATCATTGTTCAGACAAGTGGGCTGTCTGTCAAAATCTCTTGGTTCTCTAATCTTGGTTCCTTGGCAGGCCTTGGAAACATAATATTATGTTGGGTAGGAGTTTCCTTTTGGTTTAGCCTTCCGCATTGGTACCCCTCTGATTGGAATCTGGTTGAATTTCCTGATACTTTGTAAGTACCATTACCCAATTATATCATTTTCAGAATCATTATCTTCTGAGCTATTATCTAACTCTGGATGTCTCTCCACCACAGGCAAAATGGGCTCTTTTCTTTAGAATTTACCCAGCTTGCAGTTTGTTACTGTTTTCCGTTGCCTCATCAGAAAGTGTTACCAATTCCCCAATAGACAGCCGGTGGTTGTGATGCATTTAAAAAAATAGAGTTCTTATCATTTTTTAGGGCTATTTTATAAAAATGCAAATTGACTAGTATTCCTACTACTTGATATTTCCATTCTTTTCTTTCCCTTTCTTTTTTCCTTTCTCTTCTTTCTTTTAAAGAAAATGAACATGGATCTATTTCCTTTCCCTTTCACCTCACCCCATAAGCTGTGTGTGTCTGTATGTGTGAATGTGTAATAAATATGCATAGTCAAACAAAACAAATATCCACATTGGACATGTCCAAAAATGTCTTTCATTTTGCACATTCGGTCCATTGCATCTCTCTCAGGAGGTGGGTAACATTCTTTGTTATCAGTTGGTTGGTCATTGTGTTGATCAGAATTTTTTAAGTATTTAAAAGTTGTTAGTTTTTTTTTAACAATGCTGTTGTTATAGTATGAATTGTGCCCCTGGTTCTGCTTACTTCACTCTATCCGTTCATACAAGTCTTCCTAGGTTTCTCTGAAATTATCCCTTTCATCATTTTTTATAGCCCAAGTAATATTTCATAACATTCGTATACCACAATTTGTTTAGCCATTCCCCATTTGATAGGTATGTGAGGTAGATATTCATCAGTTTGTTCTTTCTGAGCATTACTCTCACTACAGTAGGATTATGGGTTTATAGCTGGAAGGGTTTAGGAGACATCTAGTCTAATCCTGTCATTTTACATATGAGGAAACTGAGACCAAGCTAGGTTAAGTGCCTTGTGCAAGAATAACTGAATGAATCCAGCAATTGAATGAAGTGAATGAATGAATTCACAAATCCAGTTTCTCTGACTCTAGATACTTACTTACCCATAATCACTCAGTTGTTGTACATTAGAGAAAGGACTTAAATCTGGGACTTCCTAACTCCAAGGTGTAATGTTAAGGGGATTTGAAGATGTTCTCTGCCCCTTAATAGGAACATGTGACCTGCTTTGAGCTTTGACCCAACCCACAGTCTGAGTCACAAGAAGCCCATGGTGGGAGAAGCTTGACGAATGGGTGGAGCAGGAAGGGTAGAGCAGGGAGAGAGAGTGAGGCAGAGCTGGGGGAGAGCAGGCAAGCAGAGCAGAGCAGCTAGTGTGAGGGAGAGAGGGAGTGATTTTGCCTAAGGGAGTTTGTTTGTGGAGAGGCTGATATAGGGAAGGCTTGGGGATGGAGGTCCTCCCTTTGTTGGTAAGGTGTACAAACTTTGTTTGTTACCATGGTGGAATTGGCTTTCTGGTATCTGAGCAAGTGTTTTGGTTTTGTTTTTGAGGAAGAGAGTTTACATTTTGTGAATTTACCCTGGAAATATGCCTGCATATCCATAGTGGCTGCTATACAAGGCTAACGCTCTGGCCTCTATACCATGTTGCCCCTCCTATGAGGAAAGCTGTTAAGTACCCCCTAGAGATATGGTGCCATTGTGTAATTTGGCCCAGTTTCTTCTTCAGATTTGTGTGTACTGAGGCAAGACACAAAGGAAAATGTAGACACTGCCTGTGAATGTATGGATAGGGAAGGTTGTCCTGGATCTCCACTCACTCTCTGCTTCCAGCCTACCGTAGCTTCTATATGAACTCACATGAACTCCTCAGTATAGTTTTTACTAAAATTGGCTTCCCCTTGCCACAGAGCTAGGCAATTACTGTAACTATAGCATTTTTCAAAAGACTAGCAGAAATTCCCTTCTTTGTTACTCTCACTTTTCAAAGAATTTGAACTGTATTTCTCAGAGAGAAGTGATAGTACAGTCTTTGGTTACCATAGGTCATCAGGGAAGGTTAGGGTAATGTCAGATGAAAATTACAGAAATGGTCTACAGTAAGAATAAAATTTTGCTTTAAAATGATCCATTTCATTCCTTGATGAGTGTTCTGACTTTCTCTTTGTAGAAGGCATTTCACTTGCACAGAGTATGTTTTCTTTACCATTTCATGAATACTTCAGCATGTTGGTCATTGTAACGTATTGCCAACATCTGTAAGTTGCTCAGGGGCACAATCAGAAATTAGCTGGAACATATCTCTTCCTTATTGCCCATATGGACCAAAGAATTATACAGTTTTGAGGTTTAGATGGTGTGATCTAATAATAAGAAGGAAAAAATAGCCAAACCAGAAGAAAAGAGAAGTAAAATTTTAAATCTGTCCCGTTTGTTTTCTTAGGACATATGTGTCTTAATCAGTGCTGAAGGAATTCCTGTCCCATTCATTTCCTGAACAACTAAACACCTTGCTACACTATGTGCCAGGAATAATTAGAAAGTTACATTTTTGTGATCTTCTTTTGAGGTATCTGAAACAATGCCACCAATTACTATGGGATGGGGCACTGGTAGTGATTCCTTCATGGCTGAGGCCTTACTCTTTCTTTAGATACTGCCTGTTCTTTGCATTCTAATCTGGGTCCCTGCCAGCTTGGGACCGGGATACCTGAGGCAAAGTTTAAATTGAACACTTTTAATGTGCCACATTCCTGGGGAGATTTTGAGCCTTCTCTAGAACACATGTGACTTAACAGATCACTGAATAAATGCCTGCAAGTCTTGAATGGGGTAGAACGTCTTGGAGTTAAAAGTGTGTGCAATTTCAAAAAGTGACTAAAAAAAATGACCTTCATTTTCCCCTGCTCCTTCAATGGTGGATGTGTACACTGCAACCCTGATGAAGACACTTGGAACTGCTAACTTACTGTGGAGCAATCATGTCTTCCTGTCCCTAGAAGAGGTCACCAAACTTTCAATTTAATTCAACATGTATTCATTAGATACGATGTGCAAGGTACTTTGCTAAGCCCACTGGGGATTTTTTTAGTTTTTTTTATTTGTATCCAATTCTTTGTGACCCCATTTGGGTTTTCTTGGCCAAGATACTGGAGGGGTTTACCATTTCCTTCTCCAGTTCATTTTACAGATAAGGAAACAGAGGCAAACAGGGTTAAGTGACTTGCTCAGAGTCACACAGCCAGATTTGAACTCATGAAATTGAGTCTTCCTCACTCCATTCCACTGGGAATAAAAAGATGAAAAAAAAACTGATCACTGATCTCAAGGAATTTGTATTCTTTTGGATGATACATATGCACAGACAAGTAAATGCAGTCTATACATAGTTATATAGAGTAATTTTAAGAGCGAGGGAAAGGCCCTTATTGGAAAGGCCTACTGTAGGAAATGGTACCTGAAGTCAGCCATGAAAGGAAATAGGGATTTGAAAAGATGGAACTGAAGACAGAGAGGGTTAGGCAATGATAGTCTTGCAAAAATATGGACTTCAGAAATATTTATATACAGGAAGTAAGGGAGCTGGTTTGTCTGTAATATAGAAACAAGGGGAAATCAGTCAGAAAAGACAGGTCAAAAGCTAGACTGTGAAGGTCTTTAAATGCTAAGCAGAGTTGTTTGGATAAATAAAAATAGAATAGGATAAAAATAGGATAGGATAGGATAAAAATTCTAGAGGTAATAGGGAACCACTAAACGTTTTTGGATAGAGAAGTCTTGCGACTTCAGGAATAACAGTTTGGATCCTGTGCAGAGGAGAGACTGGAAAGGTAAGAGGTAAGGGAGTCCAATTAGGAAGCTATTGTACTAGTCTAGGTGAGAAGTGAGAGTCTGAATCAGGATGGTGGTTATATGAGTGGTGAGAAGGGGACAGAACTGAGAGATACTGTGGAGTAGGGATTTAACAAATGATCATTGAGTGAATCTGAAGCTGTCTCCTTTCCTCTCAAATATACAAACCTGTGAAGAGGTGTGGAAAGAGTGATCTTCATTTGTCTTGGGCTTGACTTGTGTGTGTGTGTGTGTGTGTGTGTCTGCTCACGCATGCAAATGAGATACATTAAATTGGAATCTGGCACAAAATCAAATTTAAAAAATTTCCTAAAACTGTTCATACCCTTTGATCCAGTGGTCACATTTGTGGATCAAGAAGACCCAAGATTAAATGACCATATTCACAATGGCTACAATAATATAAATTTTTTAAAAGAAGCTGCATTCTGAGTAATTGAAAAACCACTAATGGTCTTGGGAGAACAGATAATTAAAGAAATCAGCATCCGGGGGACTATGAAAGCAGAATTTTGGGTACACTGTCAGATGTGGTCACCGTATTGGCTGTTTTTGCTTAACTGTTTTGCTTTGTTTCAAGGGAGGGTTCCATTCCAGGGTGGAGGTTTGGGGCGGGGCATATCCAGAAATGACTGTGATGTAAAAAACGATAGGAATCAATCAACCTTTTTTTCGAAGAAAGGATTTTTTTTTTTTGCCCTACTCCAGCGCCTTGTTACCAATTGGGGGATGAAAGGGGTTGTGAGAAGGTTGATAGAATTTGTAAATGAGAAGAAATCACTTTGTTTTTATCTTACTAAGGCTTGTTCATTTAAAAATTGGAAACCCATGTTATGTTCATCTAAAACTTGGAAACTCAGTTTCCATTTACCTAAAAATTGGAAATCTATTATTTTCACCTAAAAATTAGAAAACTATATTAAATATTCATGCTGTATCAGGACACTGAAATTCAAGGTCTTAGAGAACTTTTTGAATAACAAATAACCAAGCCTTTTAACTTTTCTTCCCTTGTCATGACTGAAAATATTCTGTTTCCACTGAGAGGCTGCAGAAACAACTTCCTTCATTAAGCACGTTGCTTGCAGCTAGTATCTCTTAGTAACAAAGATTCAAGGGGTAGCCAGGCGGATGGAGAATGGGAAGGAAAAAAAAAAGAAACAAATGCTTTCTTCCCTGGAAGGAAAGTTTTTGATCTCATGAACCTAACTGGCTTTATTCTTTGACTTCTAAAGTCTATAAAAATGCTTCTAAGCAAAATTAGCCTCCAACTCCATAAAAACTGTGATACATCATTTCAATCAGGACATTTATTACATCCTTTCCTTGGTCCAGGCAAGGGGAAACTGAGAGCAAGGTGTGAAGACACTACTGACTTTGAAGACATGTTCAACATATCTACTTATTTTCTTGAAATGAAAAGTGGTTAATTGCTTCATTCCCTTCTACTTACTCATTTTGCCAGGAAAGGGAGATGTGAGTCCCTTTGACTTAATATATTACTTACATTCTGAAAATCAAAGGAAACTCTGACCCTTGGCTACTAATCTTTTAATTGTCTCCTTTGGCCAAATCACTTACAGAGTTTCAAAACCAGTGTCCCCATGTCCATTTTGCTATGAAAATCAGCTAATTTTGAGTACAGCCTGCCCTGTGGCCCAGTAGGTGCAATGGGTACCAATTTATTTCTCTCCCTGGGCATATTCAAATAATTGGAGTTTTTCTTTTTTAATCTAATGCTGTAGGCTCAATGTTTTGCACAGAGATGAGAATTTTAATTAAAAACAAAGGGGGAACTTCATGTTTATTAGAAAGTCTGTTAATCTGTCTCCGATCTATGTAAATGAAACTGCTTTGTTCTTCCCTTTGGAGGCTGTGAAAGAAGAGAGGGGTCGGATTTTAAAATAAAAATGTGTAAACAACCTGCAACAAGATTTAGCGTGCTTTTGGGTCAAAGAATTATCTAATAAAACTGAATTCCTATGCTAGCAATGGGGGATGGAGAGCACCCTCCTGGATTTCTTTCAAAGTTGTAGATTATCTTTGGATGGTCCGATTCAAAACAAAATTAAAATGGAGGATGGAGTGATGAACTGGTGCTTTTAAGTATATTTTGATTGGATAATTCCACTTGGGGCCCTAGGTCACAAATTCTGAGCAAAAAGGGACCGTCAGGCCATGGAGACCAGTTCCTTGGTTTTGCTGATGAGTTAATTCAAGTGAAGCCCAGTGGGGGAGAAGTGACTTGCCTAAGGTGTTTTTTTTTAGTCTCAGTGTTTGTTTGGGTTTTTTTTTTGGGGGGGGGGTTTGGAGGGGTTGAGAGATAATTGCTTTTTGCATGATTTATCCCAGTAATTATCTCAACCCTCAATTTAATTTTCCCTATATTGACAAGATTACAGACTCCCAGAGTTAGAGAAGCTGTCAAACCAAACTTGTTCCTTTTACAGATGAGGAAAAATGAGGCCTAGAAGTGTAGTCATTTGCCCAAGTTTACATAGTTAGTAAGTGGCAGAACTGGATTGTGAATTTATATCCTCTGATTCTAAATCTTTATTTATTTCACTACACTATCTTGTTATATCTATATCCCATCAGAGGATCCAGTCAATTCAGTCGATAATCCATTAATTCATCAGTCATTAAGTGTTCTGCTGCTCACTGGGCTAAGCACTGTGGGAATACAGAAGTCTAGGACTTGCTTCTCCTGATAGCCTCATTTCTATCTTTCCATGTTGATAGATCTTCATAAACTTTCTACTCCAGCCAAACTGATTTACTTGGTGTTTCCTATGGCCCTTGCATGGGCTGATCCCTCTGCCTGGAAGGTCCTCTCTCCTCAACGCCATCTCTATACTTGAGGCCTGTCCTGGTCGCCATGAACTGCTACTCCTGCTCCGCTCCCTTACCCGCACCCCTCCACCTTGTATTTATCTAGTATATTCCTATCTATGTATAGGTTACCTCTCCTGATAGAATGGAAACTTCTGGAGGATAGAAACGTTTTCTACTTGTGTCTATATAATCTGAACACTTAACAAAGTACTGAGCACATAGTAGGAGCTTTTTGATTGAATGACTGATTGCAATGATATATGAATAACCATCATAGCTAGCTAATTTATGCTACAAAGAGTATTAAACAGTCGCATGGGGAGTATTTATATTGTATGGTATATTTGTGGAGAGGTAGTGTGGTATGGTCATTAGAGTGGAAGTAACTTTGGAGTCAGGAAGACCTGGCATCAGCTGTTGCCTCTGCCCCAGGTTGTGCATTGGCTACATGACTTTGGGTGAGTCATATAGTGTCTCAGCACCTCAGGCAACTCTCTCTGTCTCTCTCTTTCTCTATCTCTCTCTGTCTTTTTGTTGTTCCGTCTCTGACTCTCTGTCTCTTTCTATATCTATCTCTCTCTCTTTGTTTCTCTCTGTCTCTCTCTTCCCCTCACCACTGAAAAAAGAGGAAAAACAAAAAAATTTTTGTAACAAATATATGTAGTTAAGCAAAACAAATTTCCCCATGACTCATATCTAAAAATGTATGTTTCATTCTGCATCTTGAATCTGTCACTTCTTTGTCAGAAAGTGGGTACATGCTTCACCATTAATCTTTTGGAGTCATTGCTGATAACTGCATTCTTAAATCTTTCTGTTGTTATTATGTAAATTGTTCTCCTAGTTCTGGCTTAACTCTCCATCAATTTGAATAGGTCTTCCTAGGTTTAACCAAAATGGTGTTTTTCATCTTTTTTTTTCTTCTGTTAAAATGACACAATACAATTTGTTCTGGCATTCCTCGATAGATGGTCACGCTCCACTCAGTTCATTTCCAGTTCTTTGCTACAGTGAGAAGAGCTGATACAAATATTTTTCTATGTGTGGGTCCTTTTCCTCTTTAATTGAACTCACTGGGGTATAGGCTAAATGGTAGCATTACTAGATCAAACCTTATGCATCATTTAGTGACTTAGGAGGCATAGTTGTATATTGCTTTCCGTAATGGCCAGACCAATTTACAGTGTCACCAAAAATGCATTAATATACCCAGGCAATTCTCTAACACTATATATTTCAAGAAGGTACAAACTTGCGTAGTAGAGGAATTTCTATGAATTTCTCACTGGGAGCTCCTAAAACTTCAATTAAAAAAAAGTATGTATGTGTATAAGCATAAATATACATATGTGTGTCTGTGTTGTTCAGTTTCAGTCATGTCTGACTTTTTGTGACCCCATTTGGGGTTTTCTTGGCAAAGATACTGGAGTCTTTTGTCATTTCCCCCTCCAGCTCATTTTACAAATAAAAAAACAGAGGCAAGCAGGGTTTAAGTGGCTTACTCAGGGTCGTACTACAACTAGTGTCTGAGATCAGATTTGAACTCAGGAAGATGAGTCTTTTTGATGCCAAGTCTGACACTTTATGCACTGCACCACCTGGCTGCCTGTCATATGTGTGTATATGTGTTCATATATATATATTTATACTAGGCAAGCTTCTAAGGAACATATTTTAGTAATAACAATAGTTCACATTTGTATAGTACTTGAAACACTTTCTCTGAGAGAAAAGACTATGTAAATACTATTATTTTGGTTTTATAGATAAGGAGACTGAGGGATATTGATGTTAAGTGACTTGCCTCTATTCACAAAGCTAGTAATATTAGAACTGGTCTAACCTCCAAAGATTAGGGCTCTTTCAGAAAATACTGTTGTCTAAACCCTCTAGCTACTACTTGGGCACACAACTGAATGAACCATGGTAGGCAGAACAGTTACTTACTTGAATACTTTGCTGGATCTGTGATCTCCTCTGTGACTATTCATCCACAGATTGCAGTCTCTTGCTGCCTTTGATTCCTGATCAATTCTTGTTTATGTTTTTCTGCAGGTTTATTTTAGAGGTTACTGGTGATCTACCTTTAGCATTCTGCAGGCATCATGGTAGCACTTGGGTTGCCTGGGCTATTATCCCTGTCTCACCATGTGGTCAGTCCACCTCTTTTTTCAATCATCATTTCCTTGATGAGTTTTCTTTTTTGGGGAGGATAATTTCTATCATGGCAGCAGTGGTTGGCTAGGACAGCTGGGTGATGCAGTGGATAGAGCCTTGGGTCTGGAATTTGGAAAATCTGAGTTCATATCTGGTCTCAGCTACTTAGCTTTGTGACCTTAGACAAGTCACTTAAAGCTCTTTTTGCCTCAGTTTCCTCAACTGAAAAAAAGAGATCACAATAGCACCTTCCTCCCAGGGTATTTGAGGATTTAATAAGATGTTTGCAAGGCACTTTCCATAGTACATAGTAGGCACTATGTAAATGCTAACTATTATTATTAATATGCTTGTTAGGAAGCAAGGTAAGATTCAGAGATTCATTGGAATGAAGGGATTTGAGAATTCAGTCCCTTATAATATTAAGATTTTTAGTAGTTACAATAGGCAGTATGGGGTAGTAACTAAAGACCTGGTCTCAGCCAGAAAGACCTGAACTCAAGCCTCTAATTTTACACATGCACATAATGATCCTGGGCCAGTAATTTTATTTCTCAATATCCTGGACAATTGTCTAAGTGACTAGAAGCTGCTTTGGTAGAAGGAGTTGCTTGCCATCAGCTCACTCTATAATCAATGATATCACATTAATGTCTGAACAAATGTGGACTAAAAAATGATTAGGAACCAGTTATATGGTGCTCTGGCTATGGAGAAAGAAAGCATGCCCATCTCTTACAGAATATTATGGAATTCTTACTTAGGATTACTTACATGGAATACTGGATATAGGAATAGGGTAATCATTGCATTATCCTTCACATCAATTAGAAGCTTACTAAGATAATTTGAGTAGTTGTGGATGTCAGAGTCAAAAAAGGAAAGTCAAAACTTCAAGAAGGTTCACTTTCGAATGGCCACTCTATTTAAAGCTTTGGAAAAAAAAGTTTATAAGGAAAGAGTGAGAACTGGTGTTACTATTCAAATGAGTTGGTAGTGGATAAAAACATTTTAATGAAATCGAAGACTTAAGCAAACCCTGAAACAGAATGGCACAGTGGTCTTGTGTGTGTGAATCACTAGGGAAGGCCTTTTTTATTTGACAGGAACTACATGGAAAATGAGAAAAAGCAATCTGGCAGAAAATAGTTTTTTCAGCATCTTGTGCCATATGCCATAATATATTCTAATAATTCATAATGATTATAATATCAATAAATGATCTAAATTTAAGATGTTATACCACAAAAATTGGAGCAGGTAGGTGACATAGTGGATAGAGTTCAGGGTCTAGAATCAGGAAGACTCATCTTCATGAGTTCAAATCTGGCCTCAGATATCTGCTAGCTGTGTGACCCTGGGCAAATCACTTAACCCTGTTTGCCTCAGTTTCCTCATTTATAAAATGAGCTAGAGAAGGAAATGACGAACTACTCCAATATCTTTGCTGAGAAAACACACAATGTAGTCACAAAGAGTCAGATATGACTGAAAAACTGAACAACCACAAAAATTAGAAGAGAGTGGAAGGTTATTTATATCTTTCACAATTCTGAATAGAGGAAGAATAATTCATAACCAGATATGATATAGATCACAAAAAAAGATAATTTTAATCATATTAAGTTAAAAGGCTTTTGCATAAGAAACCCTAATCTCTCTGGATCAGAAGAAAAGGGAAAAATGTTTACAATAAATTTATCTCATTGAAGTACAGCATTCAAGATGTATAGGGAATTGACAGGAATATATGTGATTAAATATTTTTTCCTAAAAAGACAAGTGGTCAAAGGATCTGAACAAATAATTTTGAAAAGAAATGTAAATTATCAAAATGTTCAAAATGATGAATGAGAGAAATATAAATTTAAACAAATTCTAAAATATTTATTCACATTCATTAAGCCAGAAAAACTAGGAAAGTTTATGTAAGAGGCACTGTGGGAATATGGACATGATAAGTCACTGTTAGTAATGGTTCTGATTTAGTTCAACCATTATAGAAAACAATTTGGAATTATGAAAGCATATTTACTAAATTTTTATACCCTTTGACTTAGAGATTCACTTGCTAAAGTGACTATATATCAAAGAAATTGTTAGCAGCAATTTGAATAAACAAAAATGAAAAATATCCACAGCAATGTAATGAGTGTCCAACGAGAACCCACTCTTCAGAAGCATTGCTGTATTCTCTGCTTGGTGCAATTTGCAACATGGATGTTTGGTGAAGCAGCAGCTGCCAGTTATGTGTAATATCTTGACCTGCTCTTCACTTCAGAGCATATCAGGTATTGTGTGACTATTTCCTGTCCACTTGGTGCCTGTGTTGTAAAGAGGGGCCTTTGGCTTGGCTATTAAGTCAGAACTGAATTTGCAAACAAAGGACCCCAATGGTTCATCCTCTTACGTTTTCCCTTCCTAGTTGTGTTCAAATGAGAATGAACAGCTGGGGGTTTGGGTGCCTCTCTTACCCAGAGCTGCCATGAAGCTGGTAAGCACATTTCCTGTGAAATAAGCTTGTATATGGCTTCTTTCCTTCTTTCCTCATGAAATCACAGAGGTTGGAAGTTTGTGCCAGAGCTTAGTGATAGCTGAGTCAGATGGGTGGCACCCCAAGAGGCAGTTTATGGAATCCAGCCTAGCAATGGATCATTCTTGGCAGCAGAAGTACTATGTCCTGTAGTAAGGGAATAACTTGCCAAGTGGCTATGCCATGTTTGGAAATGAACTTAGTAGGGACAAATTCTTTGTAGCCACTGTTGTAAACTACTTTCCTCAGAGAACATGGTGGGATGGAGGGATGTGTGCCCTGATAGTGGGGAAAATGCTTTGTATTTCTGTTCTTGCTATATCTCATCAGTAAATGCTAAGTACTCAATCCATGATATAGAGGTAATGCTAACTGGAGATTGATATTGGGGACAACACACCAGAATTGGAGCTTGAATCTGTAGCATTAGAAGAATTGCCTCAACTTCTCAGAGGTATCCCCATAACCCTAGCGGTCGATATAGCTAGCTGTCTTCTGGGGATTTGATTTGACAATGCCAGTGAGAGTTGGGTTAAGGACCTCACTGTAAAGGCTACGGTAATATTATAGTTGTGATAATAAGAAGTGGGAAATAAAACACGTAACCACCAATTGGATAATGACCAGACAAATTGTAGCATGTAAATGTAATAGAATTTTAATGAATATGAGAAATTAGGGAAAACGCAGGAAGATTTAATATGAAGAGATCAGAACATTTGGCATGACATATGAAGTGAAATGAAGGATTTATATCAGTGAAGAAAGCAGAAGCAAAGGAACGATATACACAATGACCACAATAATATAACTAACGTTAACACTTGAGAAGCCAAAAGACTGGTCAAATACAATGGATAAATAGTGTGTTAAATGCCAGCAGTAATCATGATGCCACATGACGTGCTGGGAAAGCAGATGAAAAATCATATAGACCCTGAGCTCAAAGATCACGGATTTAGAATTAGTAAGTACCTTTTAAGGCTACCTAATTTAATACCTCTTTTTACAGATGAAGAAACTCAGATCGAGGGAGGTTAAGTGATTTGCCTTAGTTCACACGTGTAGAAAGTGACAGAAGTAGAGTTGAAAACCAGGTATTTGGACTCCAAAGCCAGCATCCTTTATGCTGTACTAGTCTTCCTAGCTTACATTTTAATAAAAGGGTTAAGTATGACACCATGTAAATAATACTGACCTCCTTGAACTCACACTCATCTCAATCACTTACCAAACTGGGTCTTCTTGGTCCCATTCTGCCAGGTCAGTCAATCAATAAGCATTTATTATGCTCCTACTATATGGGAGGCACTGTGCTAAGAGCTAGGGATACAAGAAAAGTGAAAGATAATCCCTGCTCTCAAGGAGCTCCCAGTCTAATGGGGGAGATAACAAGGCAAACAACTATGTATACAAGCTTTATATAGAATAAATTGGAATTAATCACAGAAGGAAGGGACCAGCATTAAAACAGATTGGGAGGCAGAGAATAAAGGTTTTTTTTCTTGTTTAGAGACTATTCAGGGCTCAGGGCCATTTGGCTATAGCATCTGTTAGGGCTCCCTCCTTGCTTCCTCAATGTTGATATTTCTGCACGAGACAGCAATTGCACCTGGAAGTACACATAATCTCAGAGCTCAAAGCACCAATGAAATATTCTAACCTCTATCTTGTTCCAGTATCTACCACCCACAAATCTACCAATGGAGGCTCAGCCAAGGGAGGAGCCCAACTTCCCAGGAGATATATCTGGACAGTTTATCCCTTGCACTAACCTACTCTCCATTTCCACATAGCTATGTCAGTCTTTGCTTCTTTCCATGGCTTTGTACTATGAGTCCTCCTGTCCATGAATGTTCTACTCCCATTCTTGCCGCAAACTCAATAACTGTCACAAGCATCAAGGGGTCAGATTTCAATCTTTGACATCAAGTGAATGTTTTGACATTCTTTAACAGTCTGGGGAACAATTACCAATTATAGTAGTCTTCAAGTTTTTGGTTTCTACATGCAGTTGTCAGTCTTTAAAGTTGAGTGTTTCCAGTCTCAAAAGAAGAATGTGATTCATGCCAAGAGATCTAGACAAAATGAACTGGGAACGTTGAAAGAAATATTTAAAGATAGAGGGAATGAGGAATGACTTCAGAGAGGTGGTGGCACCCGATCTGAGTCTTAAGGGAAGAGAAGGGTTTCAGGATACGTATGTGTGAAGGAAAATATCCAAAAGAGGACATGTCCCCAGAGATATAACTAGTGTATGGGCAAGGAGGCATTGCCCCAGGGCATTACCATTTGAAGGATTGTTTCTTCTACATGATGACTGCTTTACCTTACCTTGTGGTCCTCTATAACTCATGCAACTTTCCCTGGCCACTTCTCCCAATTTGTAAATCATTCAGCACAGTGCCTGGCACATAACTGGTACTTAATAACTACTTTTTCCTTTCCCCTCCACTCCTCACCAGGGTCCTTTATTTTGGTAACCCTCTCAGGGAATCTGTCTTCTCTTCCCTTCTGTTAGAAAGTGGAGGAAGACCAGACCTCTTTTCTGGCATAATTGCACTCATGGTCAGATTGATTCATCTAAAAAACAATCTATTGTTTCCCTAGGTGAAAATATTCATAGTTATGACTCCAAAAGCAAGGAGACCTCTTCAGGGATGAAGTCAAGCAATAGGGGATGAGTATTCAAAGTAGAGTGGTGATAATGTGAGTGACTAGGAGGATATGGATGTGACAGAAGTTGTCAAGATAGAATTGACAGGACTTGGTAACTGATTGGATGGGGAAAGAAAGAATAGAACCATGGAATGACATGAAGGTTTTAGTCTTGATTGACTAGAGGAATGATGGCGCCACCAACAAAAATGGGGAATTCAGGATGAGCAGTAGATTTTAGGGAAAGATGATGAGTTCAGTTTTGGACATGTTGAGTTTGAGGTGCCAAAGGGATATCTAAGTAGAAATGCTTAGTAATAAATTGAATTGCTACTCTGAAGTTTAAAGAAGGGATTAGAAATAGATTATATAGATTTAGAAGTCATTTGTATAGAACTGACAGTTGAAATCCTTGAGGGAGAGAAAGGAAGAAGACTTTGTATAGATCCTTCAGTCAGGGTGATACAGTAAAAAATGTTGGACTCTGACCTTGAGTAAATCACTTACATTTGTTGGGCCTCTTTTCAGTCCCTCATATGTCAACTGGAGGGATAGGACTAGACTTCTAGGGGTTGCCTAATTCTAAATCTATGATCCTAAAATTTCTGATACTCCTTCTAGGTCTTCATGACCCTTATTATGACCCTCTGTTCCTTACACTCACACATAGCAAGAAGATGCTCTTGGGATGACTTATATTTAGTTAGAATTCTTGCCAAATTTTCTTCCAATTTGTTTTCCTTCTACTGCTTCTAGATGTTTTACAAGGTGATACTGTCATAATATTCGGTCAACATTTTTCCTTATGATTTTTACAAATTATATTCTAAACCACTTACCATATCTCTCTGATCAAGACTTTGCTGACTAAGATGACATTTAGATTCTCTTGGTTTCCAAGTTATGGTAATTGATTCACATTAGTTAAATCTTTATATATTGATAGGGTAGTAGAATGGCTAGAGAGCTGGCCTCAAAGAAGGAAGCTCTTGGTTTAAGACCTATCTTTGATACTTGGTGACTGTGTAATCTTGGGCAAGTCAACTCCTCAGTGCTCTAGGAAACTCTCTAAGAATATAAATTATATGTGAATATTATTGCACTATAAGTAATGAAGACTTTAGAGAATTCAGAGAAACTTGGGAAGACTTGTAGGAACTGATGCAGAATGAAGTGAGCAGAAATGAGAAAATATTTAATTGGTGATCACAATACTTTATATAGGGAAACATTAAAAGACTTTACATCTTTGATCAATGCAATGATCATTGGAAGTTGGAGTTTCCTTGCATGGAAATTCTCTCTTCAAATGAAAAACACAGGTGCAGTCCCTATCCCTAAACTTCTTTACAAATTTGTCATATTAAGTGTTGAAGTCTTTTTCCTTTATGTATCCCACCCCCTTTTTATTATTAATAACTGATTTAAGTAGGTCGGGTTGAAGTCATCTTAATTGCCTGCCACAACTTTTTTTTAAATGAAGATTTTATTGGTAATATTTTATTTATTTACATCACTGTCACCCACAAATGATTTTTGCCCTTCCAGTAGATCCCTTCCTTGTAACAATTAAGTATAGTCAAACAAAAAGAAATAAATATCTGAAAATGTATGCCTCATTCTATGCGTGTAATCTACCAATTCCATTGTAAAGCAGAAGGCATGGGTCACCCTCAGTCCCCTAAAATCCTGATTGGTCACTTCATTGATCAGAGATCTATCAATTCAATTGTTCTTTCACTTCTGCTTGCTTCACTCTGCATCAGTTCCTGTCAGTTTTCCCAAGTTTCTCTGAATTTTTCACATTCTTTACTGAATTTTTCATATTCTTTATCATTAATATTGACTCAATAATATTCTATAATATTCACAGACCACAATTTGTTTAGCCTTTTCCCCAAACAATGGGCATCTACTTGCATTTTAATTCTTCGCTACTACAAAAAGTACTGCTATAAATATTTTTGTATCTATAGGATCCTTCCTTTCCCGCCCCTGCCGTCTTTGAGCTACATGATATTTGTTGGGCTTCATTTTAATCCCTCATATGTAAATTGGACTTTTCAGGGTTGCCAGCTCTAAATCTATGATCTCCAAATCTCTAATACTCTTTCTAGGTCTAAATTTATGACCCTCTGTTCTTAGTATTCACACATAGCAAGCAGATGCTCTTGGGATGACTTTATTTCGTTAGAATTCTTGCTTAGTAGTGGTACTGATGGATCCAAGGAATGCATGTAGAATGTAGAGAAATTTTTTTTAGTATAATTCAAAAATGTTTTCCTGAATAGTAAGACTATTTTATATCTCCATGAGCCATGCACCAATACCATATTTTTCCCCTTTCCACAAGTCTTTTCACATTTTTATTCTTCTAGGTTTTATTAATGTTGATGTTAGGTCTGATAATGATGGTGATATGACTATAGGTAGATTATTCAGGAATGATTTCCACATCTGTAACTAGTTATTTCCTGTCTGAAAAATATAATCAATTTTATTTTTTGAAAATGTTATTTGCTGTTCCTTATATCTGGCAATTACCTATTATTTTCTGGAAGAGAGTTTTCATGACATGCAGGCATGAAAGTTCTGTGTACTCTATAAGTATTTATCTTCTCTCATTCTTTACTCTGCAACTATATTTCTTTGTAAAATCATTTATGATGCATTTTTATATACCAAAATTTCTAATTTTCTCTAATATTCTACCTCCTTTCCCTCTCAGAGAGCTAACTAATGGAACAAATAATATTTTAAAGAAAAAAAGTGAAAAAAATTAGAAATGCTGAACAATAAATTGAAAAAGCTAAAAAATATGTATGTTGAATTACATTCAGGGACTTCCTACCTTTGTGAAGGGGTAGAGCTGGATTGTTTTTTCATTATCTTCTTTGAAATTATGCTTGCTAAACCATAGTTTCTAACGTTTTTTTCACCATCCTTTTTTCACTGTCTGCGCTGAACTGAAGTCGTAAGATATCAATGAATTGCTGTTATTGTTCAGCTGTGTCTGACTCTTCATTACCCCTTGAACTATAGTACTCCAGGTCCTTCTATTTCTCCATTATCTTGTCCATGTCACTATTTATCCATATCATCCTCTACCGTCTCCTTCACCTTTTGCCTTCCATTCTTCTCAACGTCAGCGTCTTTTCCAGTGAGTCCTGTCTTCTCATTGTATAACGAAAGTATTTAAGTTTCAGCTTCAGTACTTGACTTTCCAGTGAGTAGTCTAAATTAATTTCTTTAAGTATTGACTGATTTGATCTCCTTACTGTCCAAGAAACTCTCAAAAGTTTTCTCTAGCACTATAATTCAAAAGTATTGATTCTGCAACATTTAGCTTTCCTTATAGTCCAGCACTCAAAGCCATATATCACTATTGGAAAAACCATGGATTTGACTACATGGATCTCTATTAACAAGGTTATGTACACTTTCCTTATTTGCCATAGCTTTCCTTCCAAGGAGGAAAACACCTTTTAATTTCATGACTGTAGTTGCCATCTGCAGTGATCTTTGAGCCCAAGAAAATACAACCTGATATTGGTTCCATTTCTTCTTTGTTTGTCAAGAAGTGATGGGACCAGTTGCCATAATCTTAGTTTTCTTTTACGTTAAACTTCAAGCCAGTTTATACATTCTGCTTTTTCATTCTCAGAAAGAGGCTTCTTAATATTTCTTCACTTTCTGCCATCAAAGTGGCATTGTCTGCATATTGAGGTTGTTGGTATTTCTCCTGTGAACTTAAATTCTGGCTTTTGATTCACCAATCTGGCATTTCACATGATGCATTATGCATATGATTTAAATAAATGAGGTGACAATATACAGCCTTCTTGTACTCCTTTTCCAATCTTAAACCATTCAGTTTTTTCCATGTTTGGGTCTACCTGTTGCTTCTTGACCTAAATATAGTTTCCTCAGGAGGCAAGATGATCTTTGGTACTCGATCTCTTTGAGTTCTTACTATATTTTCGTGTAATCCACACAGTCAAAAGGTTTAGTGTAGACAATGAAGCAGAAGTAGATGTTTTTCTGGAACTCTCTTGCTTTCTCCATAATCCAACAAATGTTAGCAATTTGGTCTCTAGTTCCTTTGCTTCTTCAAAAACCAACCTGTTCTTCTGGTAATGCTCATTTCATGTATAGCTGAAGACTAGCTTGCAGACTCTCAAGCTAAACCTTTCTGGCAAGTGAAATAAGAACAGTTGTTTGGTAATTTGAACTTCCTTGAAATTGCACTTTTTAGCATTGATATGTAAACTGATCTTTTCCAATCCAATGGCCGCTGTTTAGTTTTCCAAATTTGCTGGTATATTGAATGTAGCAGTTTAACAGCATCATCTTTTAGGAGTTTAAATAGCTCAGCTGGAGTTCTGTCACTTCTAGTAGCCTTATAATTAGTTATACTTCCTAAAACCCATTTGACCTCATTCTTTAGGAAGTCTAGCTCTAGATCAGTAACCATACCATTATCAGTATAGTTTTTTTTTGCATATTCTTGTCACCTTTTCTTAATGTCTTCTATCTTTAAGTCCCTACCATTTTTTTTGTCTTGCCCATTTTTGAATGAAACTTTCTCTTGATATCTCTAATTTTCTTAAAATGATCTCTTGTCTTTCCCATTCTATTGTTTTCTTCCATTTGTTTGCATTGCTCATTCTTATCACTCCTTGCTGTTCTTTGGAATTCTGTATTCATATATCTTTCCCTTTCTTCTTTCCCTTTCACTTTCCTTCATTCCTCAGCTATTTGTAAAGTCTCACCAGACAGACATTTTACTTTCTTTCTCTTCTTTTTCTTTGGAATATTTTTTGTTGTTGCCTTTTCTACAATATTGGGAACTTCTGTCCATAGTTCTTTAGGCATTCTACCAACCAGATATAATCCCTTAAGTCTATTTATCACTTCCACTTCATATTTGTAGAGGATATTATTTAGGTTATCCCTATACAGTCTGATGATATTCTCTACCTTCTTCAATTTAAGTCTGAATTTTGCAATAAGAAACTCATCCTCTGAGCTATAGTCAGCTCCAGGTCTTGTTTTAACTGATTGTATACAGTTTCTTTGCTTTTGGCTGCAAAGTATATACAATCTGTTTTTTATATTGACCATCTGGTGATGTTCATGTGTAGAGTTACCTTTTGGGTTGTTAGAAAAGCGTATTTGCAATGGTCAATGAGTTGTCTTGACAAAACTCCATTAGTCTTTGCCCTGCTTCTGCTCCTCCCCTTCCCTCCCCTCCCTCCCCTCCTTTCCTTTATTTTCCTCACCCTACCCTCACCCTACCTGATGATATTCTACTCAAAGGAAGGTAAATTTTAATGGCTGAAATCTGCCTAAATAACTTGGGATTTACTGGCTAGATTTCTTTCTTCAATATCATTCCTTAAATCCAATCCAATTAAATTCAGTTCACTCTGGATCTCATTGACTGGACAATATCTCACTGCCCAAGCACCACTTAAGTTGGGGTAGGAGGTAGTCAGACCTACACTTAGCAAAATCCCACTGACTACTAAGTAAAATGCTAAATTGTAGTGGATAAGAGTAGGTGAGAGATTGAATCAGGGAGACCCGTCAGAAGGTTATTGTGATAGTTAAAGTGAGAAGTAGTTAGGGACTAAAGTAAAGTGGTGACTATGTGAACAGAGAGATGGAAGTATATGTGCAAGATGTTGAAGAAAAAGAAATGATGAGATTTGGCAACATATTAAATATGTGTAGTGAGTAAGAGAGAAAAGTCGAGATTGACATCAAGGTTGCAAATCTGGGTGACTGGAAGGAGGGTGGTTACCTTGAGGGTAGTAAGGAAATTTAGAAGCAAGGGAAGTTTTGAGGGAAAGAGAATAGGCTCTATCATTTGAGATGCCCATGGGACATGCCTTGATTCTTTTCCAATTCAAAATATCCAACGGTCAACTGGTGATGTAGGACTGAAGCTCAGAAGGGAGACTAAGTTTGCATTTGTAAATCTGGGAATCATATAGATGATAATTGAATTCATGCATGCTAATGAATAAAGAATAAAGGTAAAGGTGCCCAGGACGGAACCTTAGAAGACACTCAGTTTGTGAGCGTGACATGGGCGTGACATTCAGCAGAAGTGACTGAGGAGTGGTCTGGTAGGTAGTAAAAGAACCAAGAAAGAGCCAAGTGATGAAAACTCAGAGAGAAGGGCGTATCCAGGAGTATCCAATGTTGCAGAAAGGTCACCAAGAATGATTCTGTTTTCCTGAATAGAAAAGGAAAAACTTTCTTTCCTTGTCCCTTAATTGCATTCCTTTAAGGTGGTAGACCTGAACTCAAGTAATAGAATTTTTTTTTCTTCTTTTATTGATGCTTTTGATGACAGAATCCTTTACTCTGGCCAGGGCAATTGATACTATGCAATAAAGGTTTAGCCCAGCTGTCACTGCTCTAGTAACAGCTTCTGTAGAGTTCATACTGATGTTAAATAGGGTTCAGGAAAGTATTATCACTCAGCCATATGCCCCTGTTTTTTCCCCTCAAACTTGGAAATGAGTTCATGATCTTTTAGAGCTGGGTAAGTGAATCATCTTATTGCTTTCCCCTTGCCTTGTTTCAGTTTGCTTTTTTTGGTATCCTCCAAAATATTCAATTGAACCAATATAGTCTATCTGTAAGCATTTATTAAGTGCTTATTATGTGCTAGGCACAATGTAAACCCTGGAGATACTTAGAAAAGCAAAACCCCAGTCCTTGTTCTGAAGGAGCTCCCTTTTTAATAGAGGAGGCAATATATGAAAAATTGTACACACACACATACACACACACACACACACACACACACACCGACTCTCTATTTCTTTCTATTCATATGTGTGTGGTTTATATTTATATGTATATATATTTATATTTCTGAATAACACGAGTCTGATTTTCCTTTTCCTTTTCTTTCTAGCCCTCCAATAGTCCTTCTGCATTTCTTCTTGGGAAGGGAAAGGGGATAGAATTGACTTCTAGACTTCAAAACCTATTAAGCTTTGTTTCTCTCCCTGGTACTCTGAAAAGGCTGGCTGATGGAGGATTTTTCTCATCTCCTTTTGGAGATGGTTTTGAGCTCATCGTGAAAACCAGTTATTGGTATTTCAAAGGACTACCATTTTGGGTACAGGCAGCATCCATGTCAAAAAAAATGATGACTGATAATTGTTAATTAAAAGACAACCTCTGGAGAACTTTGGAATTGATTGTGAGACATGGGAGACCCATGGGAGTCATGGAACTGCCCAGCAGGTTATGCCTACATCAAATAAGGTGCTTTGCTGTATGAGGAAAGCAGAATTGCAGTAGATCAAAAGAAATGTGCAAATTTAGAGACATCTTCATTCCAAATATGTATACAGATTATTTGTGCCCAACCTGTGGAAGAGTCTTCTGATCTCGTATGGGTCTGATCAAACATAATAGGACATGATATATATTGATCCCAACGTAGTGATGTCATTTTGGTCCTCTTTCATTATGAAGAACAACCAGCCAAAGCACAGAATAAACACTAGCCATGTAGAAGGCACTGTTTCAGCAATGACACTGTGAATACAAAGCAATATTGACAATAACTGCAAGTTTTCCTAAATTGGAATAAATGTGGCAAAATTTGCTGGTCCCAGCCTATAATTTAGTCTGTGTGGGGAACTTTCCATGTGGAACCCCCCTTCACTCATATAGACCTGCTACTTGTCTGGGACTTGAGGTCTTAGAAAGTTACCTGGATCACTGAGGGATTACACTGGGACATGACCACACAGCTAGTATCAGAGGCAGCTCCGGAACCTAAATCTACTTGACTCCAATGCCTCTCCCTCTATTCCACCCCCCTGTCTCTCGAGCAGAGGTTCTTAAATATTTTGTGTGTGTCATGGACCCCTTTGGCAATCTAGTGAAACTTAGGGACTCCTCAAAATAATGTTTTAAAATACATAAATAAAATATGTAGGATTACAAAAGAAATCGATTATAATGAAATATACTTATCCAAATACTAAAAAAAAAGAACAAGCTCATGAATTTGAGATTAAGAACCCTACTCAAGAGGAAAGCACACGTGTTCTATAATATTTGTTTGCACAGAGATCAGAGCTGTGATTCTCATTAATTTTATCACCTTCATATTAGGAAGGCAAGTGCTATCACTACATCCATTAGACAAATGAGCAAGCTCAAGTCAGGAACCCAGAGGTGAGAGAGGTATTTGAAGCAAGATTTCCTGAATCCAAATCATAGTTTCTATGTCTCACGGGGAAAGAGCCAGACTAACTACAAGAATTTGGTGTGATAGATTCATTTAATCCCATGTGGAACTGTGATGTCACTTGGGATACATTAAATCTTTGTGTTGAAGGTAACTCATTGAAGGAGGAGAATTTTTACCAAGGAGGGATTAAGAGGGATTGCATGGGAGCCACAGGACATGGTCTGGGTGAATGAGCAGAGGTAGGAGATGAGAAAGATTGAGATCAGAGAACAACAAACAGTCCAGTTTAACCGAAACATTTGTTGAGTTGCATAGAATTGAATTGATATTCTTTCTGGGCCCATCATTTGTAAAATAAGGAGGTTGGGCTGAAAAACCTTTAAACTCTCTTCCTTCTCTTTCTAGAGTCAGGAGGACCTGAGTTCAAATTTAGCACCAGACATTTACTAGCTCTGTGACCTTTGGCAAATCATTTAAGTTCTCAGGTTTTTTGGTTTTTTTTTTTTGGCGGGGGGATATCGAACATCTAAATTCTGTCAAAGACCAAAAGTGTGACTGACAGTGGCTCAAGCAATTTGTCCTTTCTAGTTTTAGCAGATATTTTGACCCTCAATTATGGGAATTTATATTGGTGAATTGACCCCTTATGGTGCTCTGAATAGAAAGGAACAATAATTGGAGTATAAACTATGCTTTAGAGAGCACAACTCTGATGGGCTGGCCACTTTGTTCAAATGTGAAATGTATGCTTGCTGAAAAGACTATTTTATGGAGAACTCACATGCGGCAGGCAATCATGTGGTGGTCAGAAGAAGCGATACAAAGACACTCTCAAGGTCTCTCTCAAGAACTTTGGATTTGATTGTATGACATGTAAGACACTGGCACAGGACTGCTTAGCATGGCATGCCCACATCAGAAAGGGTGCTATGCTCTTTGAGCAAAGCAGAATTGAAAAAGCACAAAGGAAATGTAGGATGTGCAAATTTGGAATATCTACTCCAAATGTTCACATGGCCTATCTGTGCCCAGTCGGTGGTAGAGCATTCTGAGCTCATATTGGTCTGATCAGCCACAGTCAGACACACTGAAACTTGATTTCATTATGATGATGTCATTTTAGACCTCTTTAACAATGAAGGACAACAAGATTGTATACAGACCTCTGTTTTGCTCCTGGCATTTCTCCTGGAGTTGTTAGGCAGCCAGCACCCTAGCGACTGTTCCTTGGCCTTTTTTGAAGCCACTCTGGCTCTCACGTAGATGACCATCTTCTAGGTGAAGGACCAGCCTATTAAGGAGAACTCTGGCAAGAATATTGCTAGGAATGACTAAGAGAGAGACCCCTGCTGTGATTGTCACAGAACAATCTATTTCTTTTACCTTTATAGAGATGTACAGTGGAAGCATCCTTGAACTCCTGGGGGATAACCTTCTCTTGCCTTATAACCTGGAAAATATCAGTCAGCTTTTCTATGATCAGTGGTCCCCCTACCTTTTAAATCTCAGCTGGAATAGAATCAGCACCAGGTGCTTTGCACATGAAAGGAGCCTAATGGCCCTCAAAACCTCTTTTTCAGTTGGAAGTTCAGCTAAGGAGGGATTGACTTTAACCTGAGGTAAATGGTCAGGGGCCTCAGCATTGATTGATGATGGTCTGTTGAGAACACTATGGAAGTGTTCAGCCCATCTCTCTAGGATCATGTCATTATCACTAATCAATATGGCTCCATCAGCACTGAGCAGTTGTGATGTACCATAGGCTTTTGGTCCATAAATAATTTTCAGGGAATCATAAAAGCACTTTGGATTGTTACTGTCAGCATAAAACTGAATTTCATCTGCCTTCTTACTGAGCCAGGAATCTGCATCTCTCTAAACTTTGCTTGTGCTTTGCTTTTGATGGAATTAAATGCTGCCTTCTTAGAGGTGGATGAACTATCTTTCTGGTAAATCCCGTGGAGTTCTTGTTGTTCACATAGCAGCTTCTGAATTTCCCCATCATTTTCATCAAACCAGGCCTGAATGAGCAAATACAGCACTGTACACCAAATCCCTGAAAGCTGCCCACTCCTTTTCTGTTCCACTGTTGCCAATTGTGTGTTGGCTCAACTTTCCCTCCAAGTTAGCAACAAACTGTTCAGGCTCAGAGAAGAGCTCTAATTTGTTGACATTAATTGTTCTGGTAATTATTTTGCCTAGGGAGCAGCACTTTTGATGAATGCAAATATTTAGTTTGGAAAGGATAAGTCTATGATCAGACCAGCACTCTGCACCACACTCTCACATCTTGTCTGTCTCTTCTTAAAATCATATAGTCAATTAGATGCCAGTGTTTGCTGCAGGGGCACATCCATGAAATTTTATTGCATTTAGGTAAACGGAAAACAGTGTCGGTGATGAGAAGGTCATATGATGGACAAGTCTTTAGCAGTAAATGACTATTGTTGTTGCTGTTTCCAACTCCATTCCTCCCTAGCACTCCCTGCCAAGTCTGAGCCTACTCTAAGCATTAAAGTCACCCAGAATGATAAGCTTGTGCTCTTTTGGCGCATTGATGATAAGGCTCTCTAGGTCTTCATAAAATTTTTCTTTGACGTCATTAGGGTTCGTCATGGTGGGAGCATAGGCACCGATGATGATGGCATGATGTTTTCCTGCAAGTGGCAATGGCATTGTCATGAACTTCTCATTCACTCCTTTTGGCAGGCATACCAGCTTGCTGGCTAGATTGGTTTTGATTGCAAAAACTTTGCCAGCTTCACAGTGTTCCTTTTCATGGCGACCACTCCAGAAAAATGTGTATCCAGCTCCAACTTCAGTAAGCTGGTCTTCATTTGCCAGCCTTGTTTCACTCAGGGCTGCTATTTGGATGTTATACATGTTGAGTTCTCTTGCAGCAAGAGCAGTTCGTCTTTCAGGTCTACTGGATTTTGTGTTGTTTATAAGCGTGCGCATGTTCCATGTGCCAAGGGTAAGTTAAATCATCTTTGTGCATGTTTTGTACATTTTTTTTTGTTTTGACCAGAGAGTGAGATTTCTCACCTGCTGTGGTAATCAGACCAGGGTTGGGTAAGCAGATGATGTTTAGGGCACCTTTTCTGACCCCTTCCTCATGCCCAGAGGTGAGCAGTGCTATCCTTAAAAGGCTGTTCAGACCCACAAGAGGCAGCCGGATCCCACTGCTGCTTCCAGTGAGAAATGACCCTATGACCTGGGCCACCTGTGTTCAGGATTGTGACCACAGCTCCCAGTGTATCTGCACTGGCTGCTTCATCACTTGCCCCTTGCCATAGGACTTTGAGGCATAATAGTGAAATGGTATGTCCTTTGATTCTTGCATAAATTGGATTTAAGTGAGGCAGAGTTGCATGAAGTCGTCAGCCTCCTTCTCTCCTCCAGCATCATCATAGTCCAATGGCAGGACAGAGTCAAGGAAATGAAGGAAATGAAATATCTTGAGAGACTTGTTAAAGACAATTGAAGAAATAAAAACATAGAAAAGCACATTCCTTTTATTAAAACAAAATGAAGTAAAAATAGGATCACTGGTCACTCTTTTAAAACAGAGCTGGACAAAATTGTATAGACTGGTGTTACATTACATATGTATATGATTAAATCTCAATTGGACCCTCCCTCCCAATAACACAACAGCCTTTCTACTCATTTCTAATTGATTCTCTCTCCTACTGTGCTCAGAGATTGTGTCAAATCTTCTCTACCATCCCCTACTCACTTCCTCTTAGCTGAGGATCTTGTCTTATATAGAGTATATAAAATATAATCTTATATATTATATTATCATATTGTATAGATTAGTATATTATATATATTTTGTATACATAAATAGAGGCAGATAAGTGGTGCAATAGATTGGTAGTACTGGAGTCAGGAAGATGAGTTCAAATCTGATCTCAGCTCTGGGCAAGTCACTTAAAATTCTGTACGCCTGGGTTTCCTCATCTGTAAAATGGGCATCATCCTCGTAATAATACCTACCTGTCTTGTGAAGAATAATATGTGTAAAGCCCTCTGCAGACCTTAAAGCACTATATCAATACTATTATGATGATGGTTAAACTTTATTGAGAAAATAGAGTCCATTTGTCTCCTTTTCCTCCACTTTTCCACATCTCCAAATCCTTGACATCACTCCTCCTCTTATTCTTTACTCTAGCTTTGGATGAAGTAAGTCCTTTCTCTTCCTCTACAAATATACTGAATCTAATCTTTTCCAGTAGATTCCATTTGAAATCATCTCATCTTTCTCTAATCTACAATTTCTCCCTGTGTACTGGTTCCTTTATGGTTGCCTACAAATATATCTTGCCTTCCTGTCCTAAAATAGCTACTCACTAGACACTATAATTTTTTCTAATAATCATCTTATGTTTCTCCTACCTTTCACAGCCAAATTCCTAGAAAAAGCTGCTTACACTCATTTCCTTTATTTCCTCTCTCTCTTCTCTTCTCATTCTGGTTCTTCATCTTATAAGTTTATTGAAACTTCTTTGTCCAAATGATCAGATTAATGATCTTTTCATTGCCACATCTGAAGAAGATCTTTTCTAAATTTTCTTTCTTTTTGATTTCTCTGCAGCACTGGAAACTGTTTTCCACTCTTGGCCACGCTTTCCTCTTGGATACTCTCTCTTTTCTACATTGTCACAACACTCCTGTTTCTTGGTTCTCTTTCTGCCTGTCATTTCATAATTCATATTAAGCCCTCTAACCATGGGTATATCTAAGCTTTGGTACCTCATGAATCTTCAACTTCCATTGGATATTTCAAACTAGATGTCCTTTAGGTGCCTTAAACTCAACATGTCCAAAATAGGTCTCATCCAAACCATTCCCACTTTCAAAGTTCCCTCTTTCTGTTGAGGGCACCATCATTTGTCCAGTCATCCAGGTTTGCAATCTCAGAAATATCTTTAAATATTTAAATATCTCTCTCATCTTACATATCCAATTCATTGCTAGTTCTTGTCTTTCCTACCTCTACAATATGTTTTTATACTTATTCTTTTCTCTCTACTCAAATAGCCTCTACCTGAATCCAGTCGTTTGTCATCTTTAACCTAGACAGTTGTATGAGTCTCTTATTTGGTCCCTCTGCCTATGTCTCTCCTTCCTATGATCAATTCTCCAAACAGCTACCAAAGTGAATTTCCTAAATTCCTAATAATTATTCTCCTACTCAATAAAGTCCGGTGGGTCCCTATTATTTCTAGAATCAAATATAAACACTTTTATTTAACTTTTTTTTGATGGAACTGTTTCATTTTTGAGATTAAAAACAAAACTCTCTTTGATAGATAGGATGGAATCTTCCCATCTACCCATTTATCTACCCTTGCCTGTGATGGAAGTGCATTTCCCTAGAATGTTTGTGCACAAACATAGCTTTTATCCTAGGAACATGCAGAAACATCTTTACAAGGTACTTTTGGTCATGACACAGATGAGAATTCCTAGGCTGTAAATTCATATGGGCCAAAAAAAAGGCACTGTCACCACTGTCAGTGGGAGGGGGCAGAATAAACATTGACTATCTGGGAGCTAACCCCACTTTGATTGTTCCATAGCCTGGACTGGGAAGAAACATTGCGTGGAGTAGATTTCTCATAACGTCCTACAGGTAGGCCATCACTTTTGTCAATTAATGCCTACTACCACCTCTGGCTCATTTTGGAGGGACTTGGGGTAGAGATATTTCTTCCTTGAAAGGTAGAGCTCAACACCTTGAATTCTATACTAAGAATCCATGGGATTATAAAGGTCTTCGTAACCTCGTTCCATCTTATCTTTCTAACCTTATACATTACTCTTCTTCTTAAACCTTTTATATGAAGCCTTTCTTAATTCCTCCTGCCCCCATAGTGGTTAGTGGCCTTCTTTCCCAATTTATATTGTATTTGTTTTCTCTATGTAGACTTACAAACTCTGAGGTTCTTATCTTAACTCTGATTTGTGCCAGCATTGGGTCCCCAGATGGTGGCTGGATACATCTGCTTTCAGGTTCTAAGGGGTAATTCTGAGGAATTAGAGTGTCCAATGCTATTGACTTATGCCCCCATTCCAGCGTATTCTCTACTAAATATTAATTGCTAATTAATATTCCTTCAAGATAAGCCATACTAATGATTTAATATTCTACTATCACTTAACCAATTAAATGAATTAATTTTATAAAGGAATATTTACTAAAAATATATAGCTGGAACAGAAGATACAAAGCATTCCTCACTTATTTTCCCATCAATGCCAGGTATACATGCTATCACTTTCATCCCTGTGGAGGGTGATCTTAGACTTAGACAGGTTGCTACAAGGCACTGGCTTCATGAAGTTCACATCTGCTTGTAGCATAGCCAAAGGGACAGGGTCTTTCCCTTGTTTGTAGGACACTGCTGGACTGGGCTAAATAGGTCCTTATAAGGTCCTTATAAGAAACTGAGTAAGTTTCTTATAATGATCAAATGGAAAAGACATATCAAGTACTTTGCAAAACCTAGAATACTAATTATTACTACTTCCACTACCACTCTTTCCCCTCCTCATCTATTAAGTGCCGGGTAGTGTGATTGGGATACGAAGGCAAAAGTGAAACTGTTAAGGAGCTTACATTCTAATGAGATTGACAACATGTGTGAATATTACACAACTGACAGGAAAAAAAGTTTTTGATTGACTTAAGAAACAGACTTCACAAGAGACTTCAGCACTTCAACTTTGTTCTCTTTTCCTCCCTGGTCATTTTCAAGGAGATCACTGTTGTAACTCTCCAGATTGGGGACATGCCAGTGGCCAGGTCTTGCCATCCTGGTTGACCTGAAGCCATGAACACATGGCTGTGATGGTGCTTTTATCCTGGTTGTGTGAATTCTTTCTAGTCATAGGTGAAGAACTATTGGAGATAGAATAGACTAGTCTAATATGTTGTGAACTTCAAAAGGTAGGGAGAATGAGCCTCCAGATGTCCAGGAACTTGAATTCATGTTAGAATTTGCAGGCATCTGAGCTTAATGTGGAGCAAAATTCCAAGAAAACAGGCTGACCCAACCCAGTCCAGTGAATCAAGGGGAGCCAAGAGTGATGTATTGAAACCTGAGTAAGAGACACCAGATACATGGAATGTTTGACCCAGATATGGATGTTAAAGTAATGCTTCTTGAACCCAGAGGCAATTTTTAAAAAATCTGGAACTATTGCTTATAGAGATTTCTAGGAATAGATACAAGACAGGTAGAAATAGGGTCATGTGCATGCTTTCCTACTGGCATTCTTTCAATCCATGAATTTATGGTGGCTATTACCTCCTGGCTCTAACAGAGACAGAGAGAAAGAGAAGAGAATAAGAGCAAGTCAGTGGATCTTTTGTGTGCATACTCAGATTTGTGTTTTAGGGAAGGTCATTTTGTCCCGTGCAAATGTGTGTGTGTGTGTGTGTGTGTGTGTGACATGAAGCAGAGAGCACAGTTAGGGGGGCCTGTTGCAAAAGTCCACATAAGAGATAATGTGAGCCTTAACTAGGTTGGTGACTGTATGGATAGAAAAAAGAGGATATATATACATACACACACATATATAATATGAGATATGCTATATATGAGATATATATTATACATGAAATATATGATATATATAAGATATATATTATGAAGCCCTCAATCCAAGCCTCTTTGGCTCACTGTATAGTTTTTATGACCTAGAATATGCACAAACAGCAATTATTCTCTGTTTTTGCCAGAAACTTTGAAAGTCTTCCCCTCCTAGACTGATATGTGATGGTAAATTAGGCCATCTTTTGTCTTAGTTCTTACCTAGCCCTTAGTCATTGAATGAACTTTGTCTCAGACAAACTGAGGCCTGGGAAAGAACTGGATTTAGAAAGGCCAAGGTCATCCACTGCATCCTGGGTGGGCCATCCCCTCTCATCTTGACTTCTGTCTTGCCACTGGACTTCCCTGACTGGAGGAGAGAGTAAGGCTGATGACTTCACACAGCCCAGCTTTGCTGAAATCCAATTCATGTGCAAGTCAAGATATCACTCCATGACATCATTGGAAATGATGTCTGATAATGAAGGAGTACAACAACACCACATGATAAAATTTAAGTGAGGATTTGAGGATTACACTGAGGCAATAAAGTCTTTATGACTGGGAGGATGGGGAAGGTTTTGAGAGAAAGACGAGTTCAGCTATGGATATGTTGAGTTGAGTATGCATATGGGACATTTGGTTGGAATGTCTAGTAGATCATCTGTGATTCAGAAGTGGAATTCATGAGGGAGACAAAGTTTGGATATAAAAATTTGAGAGTCACTTGATAAAGAAGATTTAAATTCATGAAAGCTGATGAGGGCCCTGAATGATAAAGTGTAGAGCTAAAAGGGAAAGAAGGCCTAGGAAAGAGGTAAATAAAACTGAGGCACCATTAGACAGGTAGATGGAGAACCAAAAGAGAGGAGTATCATGAAAATCCAGAGAAGAGAAATTATGTGGAATAAGACAATAGTCAGCCATGTCAAATACTGAAGAGATGTCAAGAAGGATGAGGATTGACAAAAAGTCATTAGATTGGACAGTTAAATGATCATTGGTGAATGTGGAAAGAATGATTTCCATGGAGTGACCAGAAGGTAGACTGCAGAGGGTCAAAAAGGGAGTAAGAGAAAACGGAGATATTGTGTCAAAGGCTTTCATAAGGAGTTTGACTGCAAAAGAGAGAAGACATATAATAGAGTAGCTAGAGAGAAAGATAGGGGCTAGTGATGGAGCAAGACGAGGATGAATCAATCACCATTTATTAAGTGATGACTGTGTGCGAGGCAGCAGAGGAGTCAGTACATAGGGAGATGCTGAAGATTAAAGGGAGACAGAAGTTTGTGGGGGCAATCTGTTGGAGAAGACAGCAAGGGAATCAAGCATAATTACAGATGAGCTGACCTTTGTGAGGATAGGAGCCACCTCTTTACATGAGACCAAGTAAAGGAGAGAATGGTAGGGGATAAAGTCAAGGGGTTGTGAAATGAAGATACAAGGAGAAGACGGAACTTTCAGCAAAGGGCTCCAGTTTTCTTTGCAAACTATGTCTTCAATTGATATGGCAAAGTGTGAGGTGCTGTGGGAAATTTGAGGAGAGGAGAGAAGACATAGAATAGTTAATGTGATTTAGTGGGATAGAGAATCAGAAAGAAGTCAAAGGACTGCTGGAGAGCTTTCAGGTTAGATCTGATTCTAGTTACTTTGAGTGGCTTATATTGCTCGAGTATTTGAAAACATACTGGACCGAAATGTTCTATCCTGGTAAAGAAAGAGATTATATGTTTTTAAATGAAAGAATGATGCAATAATCAAAAGCCTGGTTGGGTAATAGCTAAACAATAATTAAACATTCCATATTTCACAGACTTTTTTCCTTCGAGTTCTTAAAGTAAATATATTTATATAAATAATATTTATATAGTTTCTCCAGTATCAAAAACAAGTTTTATATTTTTTCTTAAAACTTTTAAATATTAAAACTATTTAAAATAAAAGAGTATAAACTGCAGAAAATAGTACAAACTATTAGGCAAAATTCATGCCTAATAGTTCTCAAAACCTAACTGGAGAAAAATACGGTCAGGAGAAAATGCATGAATAAATATGGTCCAGGTTCACTGAGACAGGGGCATAGCGGGGAGTCTTCTGGTCCTTTCTCACCGCTGTATTTGACAGGCAGTACCAGGAATGAGGACGTGCCTTGCATGTCAGAGCTTATGAACCTTGGTCTTTTGTGGTATAGAACTGATGCTCCCCACATTTCCGTGGGTTGGTGAAAATCAAGTGAAGTTTCTAACATCTTACTTGAGAAAGCAAAAGGCCTTTTTCCCAAGCAGAACTTTATCATTTCCTAGGAGTAATTGTGAAACTGGCCTGTGGTCATGAAGATTTTTTTTTCCCGGTCCAGGGTAAATGCCTAAAAATTCACAAATTTTCCAGGCTTTCAGGCAAAAGAGTATAGATGACTCACTTCTAGGCTCTGGTCTTGAAGGTCAACCTGTGCATTGAATTGAAAGACAGGTAGAGGGGTGTGTTTTGAACACATAAAAGCTGGGAGGTTTTCTGAGGCCTCCATCCCACCTAGCAAAACTTTCATTATTTTGTGGTTCAAATTCCTCATTCCTTTGAGGTTCACTTACAAGGCATTCTTCCAGGGCAACCTATCTGTGTAGAAAATTAATCCTCTTTATTTTTGTGGCTGTAGAAGACCCTAAAGTCAGAATCAGATGTATAGAAGTCTTGGCCTAAAGAAAGCACAGGAAAGGTATTATCAGACCTTTGGTTAAGCCCTGGCTTTAACTAGCTGGTGTGTGTGTATGTGAGTGTGTGTGTGTGTTGTCTGTGTGAATGGAGTGAAAGGTTGGGAATGGGTAGGGGGGAGGGTTGGTTTTCTTAGCATGAATGATGGTTTCCTTTTCCCAACAGGGCAGGTAAGCCTTCTCTCCTTCCCCCATTAGACCCCCATGTTGTCCAGAGATAAAGAAAGCCCTCTGAAAAATGGCCTGGAGCTGATTTCACAGCCACAGCAGGTTTCTAGTCAGGCAAAGCCACTGTTTGTTTACATTGGGCAGCTTTGCTGAAAACTGTGAAGCTATTGTTTCCAGGATGACGAATTCATAAAAGCCTTCCATGGTCACTTAAAATCAATCAAATGATAATTTCTTTTATGCACCAACTGGGGAGATTTTAGCAAAAGTTAATACTGATTTTTGCCCTCCCCTCCATTTGTAATTCATTATCTATCTGTCTATCTATCTATCTATCTATCTATCTATCTATCTATCTATCTATCTATCTATCTATCTATCCATCCATCCATCCATCCATCCATCCATCCATCCATCCATCCATCCATCCATCCATCCATCCATCTATCTATCTATCTATCTATCTATCTATCTATCTATCTATCTATCTCTATCATCTCTCTATCTACTTATCTTTCTGTCATCTATCTTTATCATCTTTCTATCATTTATCTATATTTAGAAAAAAGATATCCCTCTCTTAATGAGTGCTTTGGACATTTCAAGTGGGTAATCTGAATCCATCAAACCTTTAATAAGCCTCTACTATGTGCCAAGCACTGTACTAGGTGATGGGATACAAAGACAGAAATGAAATTGAATTAGCCTTTACCGATGTAATAGTCTACTGGAAGGATAACAAACATGAAAAAAGAAAATTAGATACAAAATATATACTTGCCTTAAGACAGTCATGGGGTAAGACTTAGGTTGACCGTGGATAATTAATTTTTATTTGTAATTATTGCTGTCATCATCAACATTATTGTTACTTTATTTTTCTCATTCCTTTTGGTGGCATTCAGAAAGAGTCTGAGGACAAGTTACTGTCCTTTTAAAAAGAGCAAATGGAAAGATTTTGATGATTATATGTAAAGAAACATCATGTTGTCATTAAAACAGATTTTAATCTACAAATCAGCTTGATACGTGGAGCCTGACATTTTGAGCTGGTTTGCTTTCTCTCTTGCTTTATTGTACTTTCCTTGGATTTCAGCAGAGTCTGTAAGGTGTCTGAGGAGAGGATTGGCATGGACTCAATCCTAGGAAGATGAAATACTTTAAATTTGAATTAATGTTGATTTCCTGGAAATTTCTCACTTGTTTTTTGAATCAGCACCTTGGTAAAAAAAAAAAAGACTGGAAATAATCTGCCTGCTATTAATTTAATACTGTCTTTTATTTTGTTGTTGGGGATAGGCAGATGGGTAGGCAAAGGACCATGGGAGAATCCTCATCTCCTACAGCTTGAAGAACGTCTTGTTTTTGCCCTTAAAGAGCACAGGTCTAGGAAACACAGACATGCCAGACAGTGTTAACAATAACGTTGAATTTATTATGTACTTTCAAAAAGATAATTGTACATAATAGAGATTTGATATTCTGCTTTGCTTATAGAAATATCTTTTTTGGTGTTGCTTTAATTCAAAATGAAAACATAAAATAAGAAAACAAAAAATACACAAATATGAATAGTAAATAAAGTCTGATACTATAGATTAAATAGGAATATTTATAGAAGGAGTAATGGACTCATATGGAAAACTTTTTACTGTATTGTAATCAGAGACGTCACTTTTGCTAGTTGTTTTCATTATTTTTTTATTGTGGGTGGTGAATACCTACATACAGACATATAGGACTTGCTGAAAAGCTGTTATTATATTATAACCATTTTTTGATTGTTGTATTGTTTCAATTAAAAAAGTAGCTTTAAAAATATAAAAGCCCAGTAGAAAAAAATCACAGAGATAATTTATTATGTACTCTGTCTTGTAAACTGTGTTTTCTATCTAAATTTAGAAGATCCAATTTGGGTCTTAATTAAAATGTACCCTTAAACCTGAATACTTAAATTACTTCTGAAGAATTTCTTGCCTGTGAAGAAGATTGCAAAATCTCCTGTAATGGACATGATGCTTTATGTTTTAGACTTTCTTTCATTTGTTTTTTTCTTTTCGTTTACAAAGGGATACTTACTTCAAAGACATAGAGGAACAGAAATAGAAACATTTCCCCCTCCAAACTTGAGGGCATATTCTCCTCTATACTACTCTGAGTGATAGTGGGCTCAGACTTAATGTATTTGCTACATAATGTTCAAACCACCAAGATTACTTCTAAATGTGACATGATGGATAGGTAGATGTATGGATGAATCTGCATCTCTGATACTGCTGGACTATATGGGGTGAGTCCCTCAAAATTTGACTCCTCACTATGGGACTTCCAGGAAATCCCAGCATGGATACTAATTCCTGGACTTCTGGTAGCTAGCTCAATAGTCTTGAGTTTTTGAAGCTCAGGAGGTCATAACCAACTTCAGATAGAACAGAGACCTATATTGATGGGCCAGTTGTTGACTTTAGATGGGAAGGATCTTTATAGCCTGTCTCTCTCACTTGATGCCAGGGGAATTGAACAGCTGGTCTCATTTCTTTACTTTAATAACTATTTTCCATCCAGTATGTTGATTTATCCACTGCAGTATAACTTCAATCCTCCCACTCCTCTGTTGAGACAGAGCAGGATTAGTCTCATCCCTGAATTGATGGCCTTTTTCTGTACTAATCTTCCTTGACTTTTCAACACCATTTGATAACCACCCTTCTGGGTAACTTCTCTTAGGGAGATCTGGGTTTTGATCCCTGACACTTATTAACTGTATGACACTAAGAAAATGTTTTCAACTCACTAGACCTTAATTTCTTTACTGTAGAATCATAGATGTAGAACTGGAAGAGATCTCAGAGAATATTTAGTCCAACTCCCTCATTTTAATTTTCAGAGCTGGGAAACATTACATATACCTCTGCTTTGAGATCCCATCCTCCCTATTGGTAATTGCTTTTCTTGCACCGCAGGTTGTCTGGAGTCATCATTGTTCATTGTGTTGATCAGAGTTCTTAAATGTTTCAAATTTGTTTGAAACATTATGAGACAATGTTATTGTAATAACAATAGGTTATTATCGTGGTTCTGCTCGCTCCACTTTGCATCAGTTCATACATACAAGTCTTCCTTGGTTTCTCTGAAACTGTCCCTTTAATCAATCCTTATAAAATAATTCCACTATGTTCACATTTATTAATTGTTTAGTCATTCCACAGTTGATGGATGTCCCTCTACTTTTTAGTTCTTTCACACTGCAAAAAGAGCTGCTATATTTTCCTACATATGAGTCCTTTTCCTCTTTCTTTGGTATCTTTGGGGTCTAGCCCTAGTATTACATATTGCTGGGTCAAAAGGTATGCACAGTTTAGTGACTTTGGGGAAAGTTCTCAATTGCTTTCCAAAATAGCTAGACTAATTCACAGACCCATTAACAGCACATTAATGCACCATTCCCCCACCACCTCCAGGTTTTTTTCCTTTCTTTCATTTTGGAAAACTTTGCTAATAGGATGGATATAAAGGTAGAACCTAGTGTTGTTTTAATTTGCACCACTCTAATTATTAATGAGTTGAAGCATTTTTTTTCATTATGGCTACTGACAGCTTTGTTTTTTTCCTCTGAAAATGACTGTTCATATTTATCATTTGGGGAATACCTCTTATTCTCATAAATTTTAATCAGTTCTCTATGTATATTAGAAATAAGACATTTACCAAAAGAATTTGCTGCAATGTTTTTCTCATTATCTGATTTCCTTCTACTTTTAGATGAATTGGTTTTATTTGTGCGAAATATTTAAAATTTTGCATAATTAAAATTGTTCATTTTCTCCTCTGTGATTCTCTCTATCCTTTGTTTGGTTATGAAAGGAGCATTATTTTAGATTCTAAACCCATTGTCAGATGTTAGCGAGGAGGTTGATAGAAGACTATGACCAGAATTGCTTCACATAAATAGAAAGATTAGTGGACAAGAAAACAAGCTTTGCAAAAAAACTTGACAGAAGATTCAAACTCATATAGATCATCTGGAGAACACTAACAATGTGAACTGGGAGGAAGAAAGCAAACACATGAAAAAAATAGAACTGATCTGCAAGAATTTCTATAAGCTATTAAATCACAATATTTATACTCTAACCCCCAAATTACATGCTATATGGAGAAGTGGAAAACTTACACTTTACACTTAAACTTTACACTTAGTAAAAGGAAATTGAGAAGGGGGTATATCTTAACAAATCCATGGAAAAATAAAAATTCCTGCGACACAGTTTTGGATGTGGCAAGGGATCAGTTTTTAAGGTTTTGCAAAGAGTGGAAGATATAGAAAAAAGAGGGAAAAATAACATATGGTATTATTGAAAACAATTAAAAAACCCATTGAGAATGCATAAGTATCATATATGTTTACTTTCTTATATGTATGAAAGTTCTATGACAGTGGTCTACATATACATTAAAAGGTATCCTTGATGATAAATAAGAACAAAGGCCAACTTTTCCAAATAATTCTTCATATCAAATTGTATCTTCATAGTTATGCAACTGGCCAAAAGGCATAATGACTATATCTGTGCTGGGATTTCCCTATGCTGATGAAGTCACAAGTCTAGTTGGAAACCAAAACCAAACAGAGATATTCATTTCCAGAGATTATGCAGCAGAAATTTTGCCATGTCTTCTAACTTCCTGTATTCTTAGTAAATTGGTGCTTATTTCTGATGTAGAAATATTTTAAAGCATCTTCTCATTTGAGTCTAACAATAACCTGGTATTCAGGACAGGTATTATCCCCATTTTATAGATGATGAAATAAAAAACTCTTAGATAAATTAAATAATTTAACCAAGGTTACACAATTAGTAATAGCTGTGTGATCCTGGACAAGTACGTAACCTCTCTGTGCCTCAGTTTCCTCATCTGCAAAATGAAGATAATAGAAGCACCTACTTCACTGAACTATCATAAGGATCTAAGATAATGTATGTAGCTATCTAACTAAGGGAATATATGTAAAACTCTTTGCAAACTATTCTTAACTAAAGCACTGTTATCATTACTGGGGTTATTGTATAGTTATTATTGTAGTTACTGTGTACTTTTGGTTTTTTCTTTTGGTTTTGCTTTTTTTTCCTTTGCATCATTTCATAAAGTTCTTTCCAGGTTTTTTTCTATTGCTTATGTTTATCATTCTTAATTGCATTATGATGTTCTATATTGGTGTGCCACAATTGAACTCTATCTCTTTTTTTTGGACATTTTTGGACATTTTCTAGGGTCTTTTTTTGTCAATAATATATAGTGTTGCAATGAAAATTCTTCAGCGTATATATTTTTTGATACCACTTTCAGAGTATATCTCAACATTGGAATTATTAGGACAAAGGAGATTTTTGGTATAATAGAAAAAATGCTGATGGGAGTCAGAGGGCCTGGATTCAGATTCTCTGACATTTGCTAGATATAATGTATGACCTTGGACAAGTCATTCAGCCTCCTGGGCCTTAGTTTATCTTCGTTTATTTAATGAAATAGGTAAACTAGAAGGCTTCTGAAGTCCCTTCCAGCTCTATGGCTATGATTCATTGGGCAAAAACATCTGATACAAATGCTTTTTTACAGTCAGCACAGTGAGATCTATTCTTTGCTCCTTTCAATTAATTGTATAACTATAAACATGAGATCCGTGGCAGAATATTGCTTGTAAAAGCCTGCCTGTCCCCTTCTCAGAGTTGCATCAGGCATGTCCTTGATGTGTGTGGATAATTCTCATAAGTGAATTGGTTAACATGTTGCATATATTGATGACCTACAGATGATCACTTGATTGCTGATATCGTACTGTCTCTTGAAACAGCTTGATTGATCATGGAACATCTGCAATTGCTCAGTCTGATTCTGTAGTAAGATTTTAGTAATGGGATGGCTATTTCAATGGGAAGAAATGGTTACATTGATGTTTGGATGTTGTTACACATGGTTAGGTTAACAGATACCTTCATGCTTAAAAAACATGGTAAAATTGAACCTCACTTAAAAAAAGTGTGTAGGTGTGGCCACATAATTGTGTCTCAGCCAATACTATTTCTATAGTAATATTCTTAATAGATTGTTGCTGATTGCTCTGTCTGGTTAACTTTCAGTCAGTAGCTGAGCCCTGCTGAAGACATGCCTCGCCCCCCCAAGGGGCTGGCACCCGTGGACTTGGTACTACTAAAGTAGGAGCCAGAACTTCCTAAACTTAGGAAGCTTAATGAACGTACTCTCCATCCAAGCAGACTGAGCTCCATTCAGTATTGGCATGTCATCTGTCCTGTCTTGGTTATCTTCTGCTTAAGAATGTATCTCCCATAATGGTACCCACAAATGTTGTTTCACCTAATAAATATTCTTAGATATTAGGTGGGATATGCCAGAAATGACTGGTCTGGCTATCTGCCTCAATAACCACTTAATATCTGACTGAAGGATAAGCCCAACTCTAGGATCTGGGACCAATCCATAAGAATATATATACTGACCATCAATTTTTTTTCATTCATTCAGGCAACAAGTATTTACATATACTTATATATGGAGATACAAAGAAAAGCAAAAACACAGTCCTTGTTCTTTATAAACTCTCATTTTGGTGGGATGATCATATGCAAACAACTATAAACATACAAAATATATCGGAGAAGGAAAGGAAACAAACATTGATTAAGTCCCTACTATGTGTAACTCACCATGCTAAGCACTTTGCAAACATCACATTTGTCCTAACAATAACCCTGTGAGGTGGATGTTATTATTATCCCTATTTTATAGTTGAACAAACTGAGGCAGATTTGCTCAGGATCACAGTTAGATATCTGAGGCTATATTTGAACTCAATTCTTTCTAACTTCCTGCCTAATGCTCTATTTATTGTTCCACCTACCTCCCTCAATATAAAGTGTTTATGGAAAATAATTTCAGAGGTAAGGCACTGGGGAAGTGAGGTGGGGGAGTTTGGTGGGATTTAAGTTGTCTTTTTTTAAAAAAAAAATTATTTTTGGTTTTCATCATTCATTCCCACAAGATTTCTATTTCCAAATTTTCTCCCCATCTCTCTCCTTCCCTTCATCTCTTCCCTCCTTCCACCCCGGATGGCAAGCTGATTATGTCTTCACCCAGTTTGCCATCCCTTCTATCACCTCCTCCTCCCCCATTCCTCATCCCCTTCTCTCTTACTTTCTTGTAGGGTAAGATAGATTTCTATACCCCATTATATCTTATTTCCCAGTTGCATGTAAAAACAATTTTTTAATATTTGTTTGTAAAACTTTGAGTTCCAAATTCTCTTCCTTCTTCCCTCCCCAGCCTAAATTGAGTCTGGAAGGAAGTAAATGAAGCCAGTAGATAAAGGTGAGGAAGACTTGGCATTCCAGGGATGGGGGACTGTCTTCTCATAGGTACTGTCTGGAGGTGGAGTGTTGTGTGAGAGAAAAAGCAAGAAGACGGGTATTATTGGATCTTAAGTACGTGAAAGAGAGTAATGGGTCAGAACCCTGGAAAGATAGGAAGGGGCCAGGTTGGGAAGGGTTTTAAATGCCAGACAGAGAATTTTAGATTTGATCTTGGATGTTATTTGGAGCCATTGGAGTTTACTCAGATCAGGAAGGGACAGGGTGATACAACCAGAATTGAGTGGAAGAATGGGCAGAGGCATGAAGGAGACCAGTTAGTATGTTATGGGATAGTCCAGGTGTGAGGTGATAAGAATTTGTGCCAGGGTAATGTCTGTGTGATCCGAGCTAAGGGAACATAAAGGACAGATGGTCATGTAACACAGTTGATTCTGGGCTAGGTCTATTAAATCTCCTTTCAGGGTTCTCGGTAACCTCAGGAGTTCACAGGTGCTCTTCCATTGCCTTAAGCCCCCAGTAGCTATGCTGTCTCAGGGTTTAGGTGGCCAGGGCCAAGCACCTGGTTCCATGTAACTGCTTACCATTGGGTCCGTGTCTGAATGTCCGTGCATGCTTAGACCTCTCAATCCTCCCAGAACGAGCTCCTAAGCATTCTCTACATGTATAATGCCCTCCTAACACATGGATACAGGATCTGTATATGTGCCACAACCCCACTGTAGTTGAAGCAGCAACATTTGGCAACAGATTTGAAAGTTGCGTCTTGTCTTGGTCTGCCCTAACATTGTGGTTCTAGGTTGCTGTTGATTAAAACACTTACTACCCTGTACCCCCTCGTTCTAATTAAATTCTACTATCTCAGCAATAGATGGCCAAACACAGACAGGGTACCCAGACAGCTGGTCCAGGGTGACAACATTAAAAGAAAAAAGTGAAGCTTTGGGGAGCTGGGCTGAGTTTGGGCAAAGAGTTCTTCACTTGGGCGGCCTTGCCTTCTGTCTAGTACCGACCTCTTGACCTTAGTCTCTGCTACTGTAACTGGTGACGGGAAAATATTAGCTGGACAAAATTATAATGAAATAAACCTCTCCAGGTTGTTGCTGCTTATGTTGTAATAAGCACAATAATCTTCATCTTGTTCTTTCCGGGTCAGCTCGCCCACAGAGATATTGTCTGAGTGAGTGGGAATGCTAAATATAGGTAGGAAAGCCCCACTGGGAAATGCACCTTGGAGAAAACAGAAGAAACAAATACAAACAGCACATGTGCTAAAGAATAAAAAAGGCAGAGGACAAGGACGGAGGCGTCCAGAGTGCAGCACAAACAGTGGAATTAGGACACTCCAGATGGGGGTTTGCAAGGATTAGCATCTAAGGCCCTAGTTAGCTGGACTGGCTTTAGAGGCTAAGCTTTCTCAATAAGCTATCAGGGACAGGGTGGGGTTTTTCTTTTGGGGTTTTGTTTTTGTCTTTTTTGCAAAAAGCCGTCAGTGCTTTTCTAGGTAACACAAGTGTCTAAAATATGAGTGCCTTCACATGTCACATGTCAGTGGGGAAAGGTGAAGCTTGTGCGGAGCAGAAAGGCAGAGAGATGCTCAATTAACTTCTCTGCTTGGGGTGGCACACACTGATAAGCATGAGAGGATGTATTTACTGAATATAGACAGCTCAAACACTGACAGTTGTGCTCAGATTTCTCTAAGGAGCATGAATTTGTACTATGTTATACAAGGCTCTCATTTTACAGATGAGGAAACTGAAACTCAAAAAATTTAAGTGACTTGACCAGTGTCACATAGCAAGTAAGTGTTAGAACCAAGGTTTGAAGCCGGGTCATCCTGTTGAAGCAGTTAGGTGATCCAGGAGAGAGAGTGCTGGATCTAGAGTCATGAGGACATGAGTTCAAATGTGGCTCTGACACATGATAGCTGTGTGACCCTGGGGGAATCACTTCTATTTGTGTTATACATAAAGATGTGTGTGTGTATACACATATGTATATATGAATGTGTGTATATATGCATATATGTATATATTTATTGATATAATATATGTGTATATATATTTATCTCTATTTTGGCAAACCTTAAAGTGCTATATGTTAGCACCTTGATGCCCCTCTATTTTTCTTTCCTAATAAGACAAGTTTGAGAGGAAAACACAAAGGAAGACCTTGACTTTGTAAGGTTAAAAAGAGAACTAGAACCTCTGATGCTTGAGATAGCTTTTGGTGTAGGAAAAATAGTAGTGGATTGGGAATAAGAGGACCTGGATTAGAATTTTAGCCCTGTCACTCCATATTTCACCTTCTCTGAGCCTCAGTGTCCTCATCTATGAAATGAAGGGGTTGGGCTATATATACTCTGGGGTCACTTCCAGCTCAAGATCTATGGTTCTATCCTAAGATGACATAATCACTGCTGGGTCCACTGAGGCTGGGGTACTATACTGAATCCCTTTCCCTAAATGCCCCTTACATTGGAATCAGGACCTCCAGGATGCTCAAACATGAGTTGTCCCCCAAATCTGCATGAATCCAACTCATGGTTGATGCTCTGTCATTCAGGTAAGGAAACACAGTGGAAAAGGCAACCAGGTGCCTAGGGGAGCCCCCTTACCCCAGCTGTCAAGAGAGATTGAAGCAAGAGAGGACCAGCCCATCCTCCATAAGTTACTGGAGATTTCAGTTACTTGGTGACACTGGAGGGTAGAAATAAGAGAGAGTAAGATGGAAAGTATCTTTCCTTTTTATGGAGGCAGCATCCTGCCCTCCTATTGTTAGGGGGCAGGGAAAGACCAAAGTTCTAGATAGGGTTTTCTGTCCAGGTCCTTTCAGCACTGGCCTGAAGTAGCCAGAAAGGAGGACATCTCTGAAGTGCCCACATCTTAGCATCACATCCCTGGAGCCTCTCAAAGTACCCAGAGGAGCTCTGGGTGCACAAACCCTGTGATGGACCCTATTGGCCAATTGCTGCGCTATGAGCTCAAAACATGGGATCAGATTGAGCAATAAAGGAAGTGGTTAGTGACAGTTATTAATTGATGTGCAGTGTGTCTGGTTATAATAGAAATCAAAACTGCCCTCCCTTCTGGGTGTGGGGGTGGGGTGGGGCTGTTATGAAACTGGGAGAAATACTTGTGCTTGTTTTCTGTTCAATTTCCATTTTGTTTTGTTTTTTTTTCAAACACCTTTCAGTGAAAGAGGCCATTTCCCCTTCATTTCCGTGGGAAGAGATTTACAATTAGAGTATTATTTGGGAAACTCTTCTATTAATGGTTATATACCTGAAATATCACAAAAGATAGTGTGGCTCTAGGTAAAGGATCCATTGAAATCATTGTTTGGCCTTTGTACGTTATACAAAATTCCCAGAATAAATCTTCTCTGGCCTTGAATATTACAAAGACTTAATCAAGTCCAGACAATAGGGACTTGTGGAAGTGTAAACTTCAGAACTCCCGTGTGCTTGGCAGTGGAGGAGGCAGAGTACATGGGGTACAGTCTGTCCAGAGAACATTTGAATTACAAAAGCGAGCATTTGCTCCAAGACAATTTGGGAATTTTAGAAAGAGGAAAGGGAGTACTGCATATGAAAATTCATATGTCTTTTCTCTTTACAGTCTCTCCTGAACACTTGCTAATCTGTAGCATATCCCTGCTTCTTTGAAGGGGAATGAATGTAAGATAGTCAATAATATGCTGCACTCACATTCGGGAAGACCAGGGTTCAAGACTGGCTTCTGACTCATATTCCTTGGGTGACTCTGGCCAAGTTGCCTTTTCAGCACTCCAAGAGACTCTTGAAAACTGGCAGTTGTGGAGTAGTCACAATCTTTAATGGGAAAGATTTCCTCACCAGAAGTTCTCCACATTGCTTAGGGAAATCACAGGTCTACCTGTAATACCTATTTGATGAGTGGTCTATTTCTGAAGGGCAAATGAGACAATGATTTTAAAGTGCTTTGTGAACCTTAATGTTCTAAGTGCGTAGACTAATACTGTTTAAGTCTTATCATTCATAACATTATTATAAATCATTAAGCATTATTATTAATGAGACTCGGTTCCTTCAGGTTTCCTTGAGTGATTTTGGGGAAGAGATGAGGGTGATGTATTTTCTCTTCCCAGGTTTTTGCTTCTCTCTAATAGTAGAGAGCAGGAAGACTTTAAAACCCAATTAGATCAGGGAGTCATTCCTAACCTTTTGTTTGTGTCCTGAATCCTGTTGGAAGTCTGATGAAACCTATGGATCCCTTCTCAGAATAATATCTTTAGGTGCCTAAAATGAAACACAAAAGGAAACCAATCATTTTGAAATACAGTTATCAAAATATCATTCCCTCTCCTCCCTCCCAAAAGGTTCACAGGCTAAGATTAATAGAATATGGATATTCCTTTAGAAGTTAAAAAAGATTTTGATATGGGAATAAGATAGAGTGTTTGTTTAATGGAGTCAGGCAAGTAATACAGGTCTAACTGGTCTAGCACCCAGGAGAAATTGTCAAGCCTAAAATCAATTATATTGTGGGCATGTAAGAATTTGAATATTATGTTTCTTGTGACTAAGGAATTTGTCTTATGCTCCTATGTCTACCTGCCTAATGTAGTGCTGGAATTTTGGTAAGTGCTTAGTAAATACTTGTTAGTCAAGAAGTGAACATTTAAATAAAGTTGACAATGTTGAAATAGTGCTTCTTGAATTGATGGTGAGTGACTCTTGGTCTTGTTATGCAATTGATGGGCTCACAGGCAAGTTGATGTCATTGCAATCATACTGATGAGTGGGAGAAGGATTAGGAAAAGATTGGTGAGCTGGCCAGATATTTGGAAAACAGAGACACTGAAAAGAATGCATTTGTAAAACTGGCGTATTAAAAGGAACTTTGCTCCTCATGTTCTGAAATGAGATAGCTGGCTAGGAGGACGTGCAACAGATTATTGAGAGACAGCGTGGTATAGTGGGAAACAGCATGGAATTAGGTGCCAGGACTAAGAAGAGATGATCATTTCACAATAGGACTGTTAATGTGTACAGTTAGTGTTCTCTTGGTTCTCCTCACTTCACTTAGAATCAGTTCATGCAAGGCTTTCCAGGTTTTTCTGAAGTCTGTTTGTCTATTCATCGTTTCTTATAGCACAGTAATATTCCAGTAGTATTATCACAACTTGTTCAGCTGTTCCCCATCTGATGGGCATCCCCTCAATTTCCAATTCTTGGTCACCACAAAAAGAGCTGCTATAAATATGTTCATACATGTGGGTCCTTTTCCCATTTTTATAATCTCTTTGGGATATGGACTTATAAGTGGTATTATATAATATTATTATAGTATACAATTGTAATTATTATTATTATATATTATACCAAAGTAGGTAAGGTGGGTGGGAGTGATGGGACCTGTTCCCATTTCACCAAAATTTAGAGGGTACAAAAATTGAATGCATAAAAGTCAATGTAGTAACCAATTCCCTTTCCTACTCAATTTGTCTTGATTATTTATTGTGTTGTGTCTACACTTTGAATTACAAAGATTATTTGAGTGCCTGAGATTTGTGCGGCTAGCTTGAGAGGAAATTTAACACTGTACCCTGACTAAGGTACCAAAATTGCTGGTAATATCTAGTGTCATGATATGTGACTTGAAGCCCTACTTCTGCTACTACATGGCCTTATGCAGGTTACCACCAGGGCTTAGATCCTCATTTCTAAAATGAGGTCCTTGTTCCCCAATCGATAAATGGTCAAAGGATATAAACAGGCAGTTTTCAGATGAAGAAATTAAAGCTATCTATAATTATATGAAAAAAATGATCTCAGTCATTATTGATTAGAGGAATGCAAATCAAAACAACTCTGAGGTATCACATCACACCTGTCAGATTGGTGACATGGCAAAACAGGAAAATGATAAATGCTAGAGAAGGTGTGGGAAAACTGGAACACTAATGCATTGTTGGTGGAGTTGTGAAGTGATCCAACCATTCTAGAGAGCAATTTGGAACTATGCCCAAAGGGCTATAAAATAGTATGTATCAATACCACTTCTAGGTCTTTTCCCAAAGAGGTTATAAAAATGGGAAAAGGACTCACATGTATGAACATATTTATAGTAGCTCTTTTTGTGGTGACCAAGAATTGGAAATTGAGGGGATGCCCATCAGATGGGGAGTGGCTGAACAAATTGTGGTATATGAATATAATGAAATACTACTATACTGTTAGAAATGATGAGTAGACAGACAGATTTCAGAAAAACCTGGAAAGCCTTACATAAACTGATTCTGAGTGAAGTGAGCAGAACCAGGAGAAGATTGTACACAGCAACAGCCACATTGTGCAATGGCTATCACTTCTTAGCAATGCAAGGATATAACACAACTCCCAGACTCATGATGGAAGATGCTATCCACATCCAGGAAAGGAACTATGGATTCTGAATGCAGATTGAAGGATATTATTTTTTCTCTCTCTCTTTTTTTTGTTTCTTCTTTTTCATGATTTCTCCCATTGGTTCTAATTCTTCTTTACAATGTGACTAATGTTGAAAATAGGTTTAATATGAATGTATATGTAGAGCCTATTTCAAATTGCATGCCATCTTGGAGTGGGAGAAGGGGAGGAATGGGAAGAAAATTTGGAACTCAAAATCTTATGGATGTAAACATTGAAAACTAAAAATAAAGAAATTCGTAAAAAAAGACCCTTGGACTAGATATCTCTAAGGTCTCCCAGCTTTCAAAAATTGTGATTTAATAACTTTCTTGAGTTAAGATTGTGTAGGGTTATTGTTGGTAATAGTAAATACTAGGAAAGTAAAGGAATTGGAGAACTTTTTTTTCAAATATTTGTTCAGATTTGGGGAAGGCAATTAGATTTTGAGATAAGGAATCATAATAATTGTCGTCATTTATATAGTGCTTGAAGGTTACAAAGTGCCTTATTTACATTATCTTATTTAGATTATTTATATTATCCTTAGGATAACCCTGTGGGATAAATGCTATAGGTATCATTATCCCTATTTCACAGATTGAGGAAGCTTAGGCTTTAAGAGGTTAAGTGATTTGCTCAGTCATATGACTGTTGTTTGTTCTTTGTTTTCAAAGAGGACCAATGATCAGTGATGAGTCTTGATGTACAGGTGAACTAGATTTAAGTGAGGTGGAGCTGCACAAAGTCATCACCCTCACTCTTTCTTCCAGAGTCATCAAATTCCAGTTGCAGGAGAAAAGTCAAGATGATTGGCAATGGCCCTGGGTGCAGTGGATGACCTTGGCATCTTCAATGTCTGACCAAGCTCTAAGTGCTCCACAGTGCCTGCTTCGGCCACCTTTATGGCTGTTGGAACAAAGAGTTCTCATCTACCCATTCTGCCAGGGGAAATTTTTACATGCTTGAGGTAGACATCCCTCCAGCTCACTGATGGGCTTGACTCTCAACATGGTTTAGCCCATCTGCCAAGATGGTCTGCTGGGGTGTGGTCACTGTAAATGCTACAGCTTTTTAGAACCACAGATGGGATCTGGGTGACAGGAAGATACCAAAGGTGGATAAGCAACCTTGAAAAGGGCTCAGCAAGCCCTCCCACCAGAACTGTTAGTCCTCCCTGAAAACCCCATAATGTAAACTAGTAGTCTTCCTGATGACCAAGTCCAGCCCTCTATGCTAGGATTTCTCTGCTTTGTTCCTTTTAACATCATAACTCATAAGAAAAGGAAAAGCAGCAAATTAGAGAAGCCATGGTTAGTAGAGAGACACAGCAAGAATTAAATGAGTCACATCTTCAAAACAATTTGTTTTTCATTAAGAAGATATTCTTACCATGTTTGCTTGAAAGTAGCACATGGCAATTGTGAGAACTTTTTTAGACTGCACCATCTTGGTTAGAGTGTCAATAAAACCTAGGATTAGGGAAACAACGCAAAACAGTGGTGACAATGCTTGATTTGGAATCAGAGGACCTAGGTTAAACTCCTTGCTCTGCCATGTTGGGCCTTTCTGAAACTCAGTTTCCTCATCTGTAAAATGAGAGAATTGTACTATATGGTCATTAAGTTCCCTTTCATCTCTAAAGCTAGGATCCAACAACTGCCATGCAAAATCAAGCTAGATTACTGCAAATTTACTTGGTTAACAGAAACTCAGAATGCGTGGCTTTTTGAAAGAGGATGTCCAGTAGTTATAGCCTTGGACCTGGAGTCAGTAAGACTTGAGTCCAAATCTGGCCTCAGGCACTTAATAGCTCTGTGACTCTGGCAAGTCTCTTAACCTCTGTTTGTCTCAGTTTTCACATCTGTAAAATTGAGGAAAACACAATACCTAACTTGCAGGGTTATTGTGAAGATAAAATTAGGCAATATTTGTAAAAATGCTTAGATGGTTAGAGGACACTTATTCCCTCCCCTTCTCCCTTTCCATGTGTGTTGTTACCAAATAAAAAGTTCTGACATAGGCAGTGTTATTTGTTGTCTAGAGCCTTTGGTTGGTTGTGTGTCCTGAGTGACATTGTGCTAGGGTGTAGCACTCTGGTGATTGTCCATGGTTTTTATGGTAGTTGGGTTAATGGGGAATTTGGAGCATCCGTCGGGAACGCAGGCATACCAGTAACTTCAGAACAATGTTTGAACCTGAGACAGTCCAGAGAATATCAGAAGTCAACTAGGACAATCTGTATCTCTAGTCAGTGACTCCTCCATGTTTTCCTGATTGTATAATAGCAGTATCGTTTAGATTCAATATTTCTATGTAATGTCTGAGCGGATGGTTGATTACCATGCCTTGGCTCCTTTCCATTTTGTTTGAGCACACGAAAAGCTCTTTAGTGACTATGACAATGGAGCTGGCCATGCCCAGTAACCTGGACTCTGAGGTTTGTCTTAATGGAATCAGTGTGCTGGAAAACCACACAACAGCAGAGAAACACCAGCTAATGTTTCTTCAAGGATGCGTACCCTGTGGGGTTCCCCAGCTGTCTCTTAGTGGTAGGGGCAGGACTCGGGGTTTCTGCATCATCCCCAAAGTCCTAGGTCTCAGGGATTCAATTCAATTCAATTTAGCTATAATAAACCAAACACTTTTCAAATATGATTACAGTATATGGAGGGTAGTAATATGAGAGAAGACTGGGAAAATCACTTTACTTTGACAGGTTGTGAGCAGACCTGTATTATTATCTGCATAAGAAAGATCTGTTTGGCAGTAGTGTGTAAAGGATGGTTTGGAGGGAGGAGAGAAATGAGTCATTAAGATGAGTTAGAAGGTGATTGTAATAGTCCAGATGGACAGTAAGGAGAACTCCTAGGAATAAAGCAGAGGGGACAGATCTTTCTTCTTTCTTTCCCTCCCCTCCCCTCCCCTCTCCTTTCCTCTCCAACTTTAACTAACAGGCAATAGGTTTTCCCTCCACTTTTAGTGTACAAAATAAAATTTTTTTCCCCTAGTGTTTTAAAATGATTGGAGTTGATTTGTATAATTTTAGCAAATCAGTTTAATCCTTTTTTCTATAAAAAGACCAGTGTAGCATATGCATTTCTTTCTTAAAAGCATCTGACATGTTGACATTTACACCATACTATATATTTCACATTGCTGTATACATTTCATATTTCACTTTGTGATGCAGTATACATTTCCATGTGTATAATATTTATCAAACATGAGGATAATATTAAATTAGAGTACAATTACAATAAAAGAGTCAACACAGAAATAAGCAACAAACATTTCTTTTGCTGTTCATCTGATTTAACTTAAGATTGTTCTGCATTATATACTCAGACATGAAGAAAAGTTTATGTTTGTGTGTATGTGTGCATGTGTACTTGTTGGTGTTGTTCAGTTGTTTCAGTTGTTTCTGATTCTTCATGATCCCATTTGGAGTTTTCTTGGCAAAGATACCGGAATGGTTTGCCATTTCCTCCTCCAGCTCATTTTATAGATGAGGAAACTGAGGCAAATAGCATTAAGTGACTTGTGCAGGATCACATAACTTAGTAGGTAGGTATCTGAGGCTGGATTTGAACTCAGTTCTTCCTGACTTCAGGCCCCGCACTCTATCCACTGTGCCACCTAGCTGCATTAATATGTATACTTAAATATATGTGTATATTTGAATGTATATCTACTTATCTATCTGTCTGACTGTCAGTCTGTCTGTCTAGCTAGCATCTCTTTATGCCAAAGGAAGATCTATCCATCTTTTTGGATCTACCCATCCATTTCTTTGTGCTGAAAGAAGATATGGAGAACTTTCTATTTAATAGAGTTGTTCACAAAAGAATTATTTTGGATATTCTACAATAGCACGCATGTGCGTGCACACACACACAAATGTTCTTTTACTAATATAATATCTAGTATGTTGACCTTCACAATGAGTGCTCAATAAACATTTGTTATTGATGTGTCTGTGTTATTTGCATTAAAACTATCCATTCTGTGTTATTTCTGATCAAACTAATTTGCAGCAATCTAACTTGGTTTTTACACGATGAGCATTGGCTCTTAGCTTTAGAGATGGAAGGGAAATTAAAGGCCATCTAATACAACTCCTTATAGATGAAAAAACTGAGGACCAGATAGGAAAAATATGGCAGAGCAAGGAGTTTAATTCAGGTCCTCTGACTCCAAATTCATCATTCTCTCCACTGTATTATGTTGTTTCCTTCAACCTAAAGTTTTAATGATACTTCAGCCAAAGCATTTATAGGAAAGCTCATGAGATTTGGAATAAATGAACTGTTTGAGTTTCAGGTGAGAGGCTAACTTAAACTTTGGGGTCTTGGGCATGTCATTTACATTCTGTAGTCATGCATGCATGGCTAGCCCTGGGGTCAGGAAGACTTGGGTTTAAGTCCGGCTTCTGACACATAACAGCTGTGTGACCATGGGCAAGTTACTTAACCTCTCAGTGCTCTATTCAATTTTTTATGACTAAGTTATAGAGGGGTTGTTGATTTGCATTGGTGAAAGGAATTTCCAAACTGGGAGCTCCTAGTACCCATGAAATCATAGATCCTGATACACACATACATATGCACACATATACATACATACAGACATACATATATATGTATCTCCATCATTTATTTTGCATACATTTTTTTTTACTACCTATACGTATGGCATTTAAAAAGTTTGAAAGACACAGTTTTGGGGTAATTTAATAATTTTATTAATAATGCTAGCATGTTTATTAATAGAAGAATGGTCATTTGGCCATCTCTTTTAGATCAAAGACCCCTCATCATGGTGGGTTCAGAGTTGCATACTCTTGGAAGAGTAGATGTTCCTGACAATGGCAATCAACTCTGACTGATTAACAATTAATGAGAGAATTAATATTACAATGAGTGGTTGTGTTATACTGCAAGGAAGGTCTTAAGGTATGTCACTTGGATCGCCCATATCTTGTTCAAAGAGACTTATCAATTTCCATATCACCTGTCTGACAAAAGGGAGAATCAACATTTTCTCAGACCATTCTGAGTAAACACAATGAGCAGGAGTCTTCTCTTTAGCTCCAACTTAGAATTTCTTTTACCGTCTGATTAGATCTTGGCCTGTGTAAATCTTTGAGAAAGATTTCCCAAACTGGTTGTTTTCTAGATGAGGAAGTAGAAAAGGGGAAAAATCTTGGTTCTGATTCAATAATTTTTCTCATATGTACCTATGTATTTCTCTGGGAGATATACCAACAGTCTCACATATGCAGACAATAACACTGGTGGCAGAAAGTGAAGAAAAATTAAGAAGCCTCTTGATTAAGGTGAAAGAGGGGAGTGTTAAAAAACTAGACACTTTTGAATTGTGGTGCAGGAGACAACTTTTGACAGTCGCTTGGACAGCAAGGAGACAAATCGATCAATCAATCCTTAAGGAACTTAACTCAGACTACTCATTGGAAGGACAAATACAGATATTGAAACTTAAATACTTTGGCTATGTAGTGAGAAGACAGAACTTGCTGGAAAAGACCCTGATGTTGGGAAAGATTGAAGACAAGAGGAGAAGGAGATGGCAGAGGATGAGATGGATAGATGGTGTCATGGAAGCAATGAATATGAACTTGGACAGACTTAAGAAGATCGTGGAAGACAAAAGGTCCTGGCATGCTATAGTCCATGGGGTCACGAAGAGTCAGACACTACTCAACAAAAGCACAACAAATCTGTCTCTGTATTTCACAGGATTGTTGTGAGAATCAAATGAGTTAACATATATCAAGTTAGCATTTATACATGCCATCTATTACTTTTAGTAATATGACTAATTATCCCAAAATTTTTTTGGGGATGACAATTCCTTTTTATAGGTGCTATTGTATTCCTTCAGTATGAAAGAGAAAACAGATAAAAGGTTTTTGATTTAAAAAACACTAGCAGCTAAGGAGTAGGTGGAAAGTAAGAAAGTCTTCATGCAGAAGATGGTACTTGCTCCTCAAAAGAAACTCGAAATTCTCAGAGGTGTAAGTGAGGAAGAGTGTTAGACGAGTAGCTCCTTAAGGGTAGGAGCTGGTTTTGCCTTTCTTTTTATCACCAATGCTTAATGAAGCACCTGATATACAGGAAGCACTTACTAAATGTTTTGACTGTATAGATCAGGCAGAAAATATGTGCTATGAAATTCCAGAAAATTTCAATTTCACAAAACATGTTTAGGAAAGATAATTTTTTGGTCTTGGATAACCCAAATGCAATTGCATTTGCTTTCTTTCTAAGCTGAAATAAAAGGTGGAATGCTTGAATTCTCTTGTGGAATTAATTATCTTACAAGTCAGAGACAAGTGAACAAATAGGATTTTGATGTTAACTTATATATTTCTTTTATCAAGGTTCCTGTCACTCCAGCCCCATAATGATATCGTAGTATAAGATAAGAACACATCCAGTCCATCTTGAGTTGCCAAATAAAAAATGCCTTACAAGTACACATACATATTTATATGTATGTATATTTATCTAAATCTGTATCTATAATCTATATAAATTCATTCCATTTCAGGGGCCTCTTAACTTGGACCTAGAATTAGATAGAAGTTTGAATTTTTGGCTTTGTCATCAGTTGAGATGTGGAGGCAAATTATTTGACCTCTCAGCCTCAGTTTTCACTTCTGTAAAATGGGAATAGGAATATTTGCCCTACTGTTTCACGGAATTGTTGAGATGAAGGTACTTTGTCCTTGTCCGAAAACATAGCAGTAATAATAATTGACACATATATCATGCTCCACTTATTTTCGTACCACATCTGTTCCAATAATTCTGTTATAATTATTTTTATTTATCATTATTATTGCAACCTTGAAGAAGTCAGGAATATTGCAGCCACCGGAAGATTCAATTTAAGCATAGTGAGTTAATTTCCATTCTGTGCATACCTAAGGGAGAATTTTTTTTTGTCAATAAGAGAAATAAGGGGTAGGAGGGGGATGATATATGTAGTCTCAAACATATGCCCCTTTGTTTTGCTAAACTTCTACAAAGAAGAGGGGTGTGTGTGTGTGTGTGTGTGTGTGTGCGCGCACGCGCATGTGTATGCAGCAAGATGAGGTCATTGGGAAATGACAATGATGTAAAATTCTCCCCTTTCCCCCCAAGTCCCAATACAACATTAAAAGCAAAGAGTTTCAAAATTCAGCTCTTCAGGATTAAATGTGCATATTTTAGTTCAATGACATTTCGGTTCAGTCACCCAGTCAATCAATGAGTTGACTGAGAGATAGGCAACAAGTGGTTAATAGCCTTGGGTCCAGGAAAACCTGGGTTCAATCCTGCCTGGGACACATACTAACTTTAGGCTCCTGGGCAAGTCTGTTAACCCTTTCAGTAGTCTGAGACTACAAATTTCAGAGAAGGTACTAACCAGAATTGGCAAAGGACCTTCTTCATTGGGAGCTCTTAGTGAAATTATAGGTTCAATACTTATAATGTAGGGAGGTTGTTATTGTTCAGTTGTGCCTGACTCTTTATGACCCCATGGACCATGTTGTGCATGGAATTTTTTTGGCAAAGATACTAGTATAGTTTGTCACTTCCTTCTCCAATGGATTAAGGCAGAGAGTAAATGACTTTCCCAGGCTCACAGAGCTAGTGTCTGAGACCAGATTTGAACTTGGGTCTTCCCAACTCCAGGTCCAACACTCTTTCCACTGAGCCACCTAGTTCTAGCAATACAAATATAAAAATGAAGAGGTCTCTGCCCTCAAGAAGCTTCTACTCTATTGGGGAGAGACAACATGAAAATATACAAAATGAGCACAAGGTAATTTTATGGGATGGGGGGGGAAAGGAGTAACTAACATTTTTTTTTAATTGATGGGCTATTTTTAGTTGAATACAAAAGCACAAATAAAATCTTTGGCATTATTCTGGGGACACCTGGACTGCAATTCTCAATGAATTTGATTGACAGGTAATATTATGGTTTGAGAGTCCTTTGGAATCTCTACCAGTATTTATTCCCTGGTCAATTTCAGTTTGCTGTGCCAAGAACCCAGATCAATGGGAAAAAGCCGATAATGTAATTGTTATTCTCTCAAAATGGAGATGTTGGAGTTTGAGAAAGAGATGACACTAAAGTTCCTTTCCTTCTTGAAGGTTGACCTTGCACCTGACAAAGATGGTGAATGAAAACTTTCCCAGAAAGGGAAAGAAAGGACGCATTGCTGGAACTGGGTTTACCTTGCTCAGTTGGCCACAAGTTTTGAGGCTTCTACATCTACTTTCTATGCTGAGGTGTCAAATTTACTTAAAGAGAGGATCCTCTCTCCAATACCCAGTGGAATCTGCAGAGTCAAACAGTGCATCTATATCAGGAAATTCTCTTCTTGTCTCCACTGTGTCAATGAAGGAAATATTTCTCCAGATGGCTTTCTGTTTACACAGCATTTAACATTTTTACTTGCACCCCGAATATGCCGTTGGCAGTACTTTCAGTACAGTGTACAAAAGCTTCAGGCCTACAAAGGGAGTTTATAAAACAGGAATAAAAGTGACCCCCTTTTGTGGGAAAATAAATATTCTTTTTTTCCTGGGAAGGTTAAGAAAAGTCCCACATATAAAGATGATGCTACTGCCAGGACGAGATGCACTTTGGATGGTATATCTGGCGGAGGTAGCGGGTCTAGGCTGAACCATCTATACCAGCTTATGGGGGGTTGGAGGAGATCAGAATTCCAGACTCAGAAGCTGCAGTTTTGGTGAGGTATCTAGGATTAGCCCAGGAGAAGCAGCATGCTGGCACCAGGAAGAAAGGCTACTTTCTTAACGTCCCAGTTGTATTGTTAAATTGAATCAAGAAAATGCTAAAGAGTTTGGAAGAATTGTAGTGAATGCAATGGTGACCAGTGATATGGGGCTACTGAAATATTTGATTTCAAATGGAGCAATATGACGTGTTTAAACCTGAAGGAGTATTTTTTAAAAAATCAGCTGTTCCTTTGAGGTATTTAATTTATTTCAGTTTCCTATATCTGAGGAAAGTCAAATGAACCTGCTCCCTGTTCTTGGGTAATTCATATTTCTTTGCATCTGCGATCACTGCTGGAAAGGAGTTTGGGCCACGAGTGGTGATTTTGAAGGAATTCTCAAGAATCTTGGGTTTAGTAAAGTCATTTGGCCAATCACTTTACCCCCACTGATCTCCCCAACCAGACAGTCTCCTAAAGAGGCAGGGTGGTATGGAGAATATGGGTGATGTTGGAATCCATAAAATCTAGCCTTGTATCCTGCCTCATTTATTAGCTCTATGATTCTACACAAACCTCTCAATATTTCTTAGCCTCAGTTCCTTAAGCTAAAATGTAAGCATGATAAAAGCACTTACCATACAGGCTTGTGAAATAATACCAATATATTACCAAATGATACCAATGTACCAAATGAAATAATACATGGAAAGTACTTTATGAGTCTCAAGTTTTTGTTCAGTCATATCACCTGTGTCTGACTTTTTATGACCTCATTTGGGATTTTCTTGGCAGAGAAACTGTGTGCCATTTCCTTCTCCAGCTCACTTTACAGATAAAGAAACTGGGGCAAACAGGGTCAGGTGACTTGCCCAGGGTCATATAGCTAATAAGAGCCTGAGACCAGGTTAGAATTCAGAAGGATGAGTCTTCCTGACTTCAGGCCCAGCACTCTATGCATTTTGTCATCTAGCTGCCAATTTGTAAGCCTCAAAGCACTATATAAATGTGAACTGTCCTTATCTTTACAATGTCTGGCACATAGTAAATGCTTCATTCTGGCTGAATTTATTTGGACATAGACTAAATACGGACAGTGTTTCAAAACACAATGAAATAATAATCTCTAGCATTTATATTGTTCTTTAGGGATTATAAAATGCTATACATACATAATTTGATTTTCTCCTCCCAGTTATGAGGTAGGTAATGCTATTTACCTCCATTTCATGGATAAGTGAACTGAAACTCAGAGTCACACAGCTAGTAAGAGCCTGTCTAAAGCAGTATTAGAACTCAGGTCTTCCTGACACCAAGCTCAATACTAAATTATCTGTCTCTGTAATTCTGGCTAATCTTATTTCTCAGTTATATGGACTGAGAATAAGGCCTAGTAACAATAAAAATGCTTATGAATCTTTTTTTAATAGAACTCTCAAAACTATGATCTTTGAAAAGGGAAACCACAATTTTTTTTCTGTCATGAAAGGCAACTCAAATTTGGGGAGTCAGAGACTCCCCAAACCCCAGATACCTAAACCCTTTAGGAGTTATTTAATCAAGGTCATTCAAATATATATTTCAGTCCTCCCCCCCTTCCCCTGAGTATGTGGCATAGGATGGGTGTGTTGGCTGAAGGCTCACTCTGAACTGATGTTCCTGGCTATTAAAATGGTCACCATAGTTGCTTGTCCTGAGGATTTAAGAGAGAGTAAAGGGAGAGTCCCTTTTCTTCCCCCCTGTACAAAATTTGTTTTACAGTTAAGAGTGAAAATGACTTGGTGCATATTTAGTTTTTGAAATCTCTCACCCATTTCTTTTATTTCCTTCCCCTTAAAAAAGAAAAACTCTCTAAAATTAGAATGTCAATGATGCCTAAAGATCCTTAAATGTTTAGAAGATGCACACACACACACGCACACACAAGCACACACACACACACACATTTCTATTTTCTATTTAACAGGGACAGAGAAATAATTAGGGCAAGGTGAGGTACACAGGCAGTCAGTTTTGAAGTCAGAAAGACTTGAGTGCCTCTAATATTCCCAACTGTGTAACTATAAGCACTTAACCTTAACACTTAACCTCTTAGTGTCCAGAAAACTATTTAAGACTACAATAGCTATACCATCCTAGATGAAAACCCTCCTCTAATGACATATCAATGTGAGAAAGTAACAAGCAGGTACTTGTTAATGATTTTCATAGCAGATGACATCCTCCCACTCAGTTTAATGAAAACACAGGATCCTGTTATGTTTATTATATGTTGTTTGTTTTTTTTTAAAAAAAAATTATGTAGGAGAGCATGATACCCTCAGCACAAGGACCTGGAACATAGTGGGTGTTTAATAAATCGTTATCAATTTAATAGGTTCTTCTCTAACCCATGTGTATGTCAAAATCATAAAAGATTCTTTTATAGATGCCACCACAGAGATAACTTTGTTCAATGAAACTCTGTCAATTTCAAGTGAGGTCTAAACCTGTGAAATGCTTGTTACTCAAAGGTATTTCCTATTGCCATGGAGCATGTCTTATGTAGATTCTAAATGAAGGAGGCATTCTCTAAGGATGATGGGTTCCTCCAGTTGTTCCCATTTGCAGATTGTTCTGTTTGCTTTGAGTTCTAGAATATTAAAAGACCTATCAGTGGAATCCATGTCCATTCAAAGGACATTTACCTTCTAGTCCACAGAGGAAAAACCAGTGAAAAATTCCTATTGGCTATCCTATAATACATAGTTAAATGGCCAACCACTGAATTTGCCCACCTGAACATATGTATTTTGGGCAAGCACTGCAGGCAGGCCCAACCTGAGTAGTTTACTAAATTAAAAGAATAGTGAGTGGACAAGTAGAAGATAGAAGTTCACCTTTTTGCAAAACAGAATGTAGCTTGTATATACTATGCAAGCCCTTCATCTGAGCAAGACATGAAAATTTCTTTGATGGGTGAAATAAATGACCTACTAGTCAGCTATCTTTATTTCAAATGCAGAAAAAAAGGGTTTAGAAGAAAGGATGGCAAAAAATCTTTCATTTGCATTGAAAGAAACATTTCCTCCATTCATTTATTCATAAAATAAACATTTATTATGGAAGACTGTTAGACTTTGTACTAAGTGCTAGAGTTGATATAGAGGTACATAAACCAGTTATTTCAATGTAGTAGGAAGATAAGATGTATATAAGTAACTCTGACACAAAATTGTATGTAAGTGCATATAACAGGTAAAAAAAAAGTGCTCTGTGAGTTTTTTGGAAGAAGAGGTCACTTCCAACTGGGGCTGTAGGGGTGGGAATAGAATTGGGGAGGTGTGGTACTCAACTCTACCATCAATGAAAGAAGTATTTCTTTCTGTATCTGAGGTTATGTATTATTTTATTTTTAAGAGAATTTAATTCTCAAAGAAAATTGTTTTGCTTGCTACTTAAAAATCATAGAATATTAGATCTGGGAGGTGAACTTCAGCATCATTCATTCAAAACTTATTGCATAGTTCATAGATTTAGAATTAGAAAGATCTTGCAGGTTAACTGGTCTAATTGTCTGGTTTTACAGATGAGAAAACTGAGACGGAGATGATAAATGAATTGCTTATGGAAAAACAGCCACCTAACAAAAGAGACTAGACTATAACATGACTCCTAACTTGCAAGGCTTCAAGGCTATTGATGAGACAAAAACAATTTGTATGTTATTTTAAAGGCTTAGAGAAACTTATCATTCTGGATGGTATTGTAGGTATAAAAATCTAAGAATCTTCTAACATACACTTCCATCATATTTACCAAAACAGAAACCAATAATCATCAGTTAAATTCATTATTTAACTGATTTGACAGCAGTTTTGGCTGACTTGGCCAGTCAAATCAGTCAAAACACTAAACCACTTTGTGTTTGTAGGACCAGTCTCTATGGAAACTAAATGATATGGGTAGATTACAAGAATTTTCAATACTATCCTTCTCAGATGAAAAATCTGAAGCCTAGTTGGAAGGTCATATAATCTTGAACTGGAAGGGGCCTCAGAAGCCATGTAATCCATTCAATCTCCTCATTTACAGATGAGGAAACTGAGACCCAGGGAGATTAAGGAACAAGTATCAGAAGCTGGATTTGAACCCAGGTTCTCTGACCCCAGGATGAGTGCTCTTCCGATGGAGTCTTCCTGCCTCTCAGGTCAAACTGGGAATGAATTCAGTTTAGTGCTGAGGGCTTCTGACCTTCCTTTCTCTAAGCCCAGTGATTATTTCTTTACTTTCCTTAACCATTCTCATTCTCCAAACTTGGTATTTAATATTGGTGGCTATTTTTAACTTGAATTAAATCTTACTAATTGTGTATTTGAGGGATGCCAAAGGAGGAACATCTATACCTCTGATGGAAAAGAAGGAAATTTTTAGGGAATGTTATTTTCCCTGCTGCTTTGTTCATTATTCTGGAGAGCCCTGGATGGTTTAGAGAAACCTTCCTCTTAAAATACAGCACTGACACAAATACAAGAGCAGATATGAAACTTGCATCTCAATTCTTTCTTCCTCCCTTCTCCAGGCTACCCCACCAACATGGAAAGTAGCCCAATAAGTGAAATGAAACTTGGCTCAATCAGCAACATTTAGAAAGTGGAAGGTGAAAGTGTTGACATCGCTTGTATTCTGTGGCATCATGTGAGATGGTCAGAATTTTCTTGTCCGGTAGATGCGTCACGTTTTATGGTTGACCTCTGGCACATCACCAGGCTTAAGATGAAAAAGATGGTGATGCTGATACATGCAGATTGAGCAGTGATGCCATTCCATATTGTGTTTTTGAGAGGAGTGGTCTTTTCTGTGAAAAATCTTTCTTTTTGCATAGCACCAGTGAAGTAAATCTAATGTTAAATCACAAGACTGTAGATTTACAGTGGGTGGGAATCTTAGAGATAATTCAGTCTAACCCCTCAATTTATGGGTCAGCAAATTGAGACTCAGAAATATTAAATGTTTTATGTATAGTCATAGAAGCAAGAACTGAGTCTGGGTTTGCTGCAAATCCAGGACTTTTTCTAGAATTTGCTGTTTGAATAGATACATATGCACAAATGTGCACATACATATATGTGACTATACAACATAGGAACAGAGAGGTATATATTTTAACTGGGTATGTACACACACAGAAATAATGTTGTGTTTTGCTGTTCAGTAGTTTCAGTTGTATCTGACTCTTCACAGCCCCATTTGGGGTTTTCTTGGAAAAAGATACTGAAATGGTTTTCCATTTCCTTCTGTAGCTTATTTTACAAGGTGAGGAAACTGAGGCAAACAGGGTTAAGAGACTTGCCCAGGGTCACATAGCTAGTGTCTGTGGCTTGATGTGAATTTAGGTCTTCCTGACTCCAGGTCCTGAGCTCTATCCACTGCACTACCTAGCTGCTCAACTGTTATATTTATCTTCCTACTATACTGGATACCCACACAACCATGTCTAAAACCATTGGTGTACTTGAAAGTATGTTGGGATGATGGAAATATATGGGATAGTTCAAGAAGATACCTGCTACTCCCAAAATGACTTTTGAAATAGATAGGAATGGGGGGGAAGAGCCAAGATGCTAGCTCTGAACCCACAGCCCATAAATTTTCTGTAAAAAGAACTCCCCACACAATCTGGAGCACTACAAGCCACAGAAACACAGTGGAAGAGATTTCCGTTCCAGAGAGCCCTGGAGAGCCATCCCCAGGGGTCCAGCACACTCTGGACAGCGTAGCCCACCCCTGTGCTGCCCTGGCTGCGCAGCCGCAGAGGAGCAGATCCGAGCAGGCTTCAGGGACTGAACCTCCAGCAGCTGTGAAGGTCCCTCCACCCACAGGCGCTACAGGTCAGTGAGAGAGACTTCTGGGCTGGCTGAGAGGGGAGTGGGGTGTCTCTGTGACTCGGGCCCCCTCGGGAGGCAGTGACAGAGACAGGGACAGCAGCAGACCCGGGCTCCCCAAGCAGGCAGGAGCTCCCTTGTTAAAGGTCTCTGCATAAACCCCCTGAGGGAACTGAGCCTGGGAGGCAGCCCTGACCCCACCAGAGCTTAAGCTCACCTGAGCACCAGAACTTAAGATCACATTGAATAGCAGCCAGGCCCGCCACTGAAAGCCCTGAGGCTGGGGAGCAGCATTTGAATCTCAGACCCCCAAGCACTAGCTGGGGGGATCTAGGCGGGGGTGGAGAGGAATCTCAGAAGTCAAGTAACTGGCTGGGAAAATGCCCAGAAAAGGGAAGAAAAATAAGACCATAGAAAGCTACTTTCTTGAGGGACAGATGTTTCCGCCTTTCATTTCTGATGACGAAGAACAATTCTTACCATCAAGGAAAGACGTGGAGGTTGGGGCCTCTGTATCCCAGACATCTGAGGTGGATGTCCGGTGGGCTCAGGCCATGGAAGAGCTCAAAAAGGATTTTGAAAATCAAGTTAGACAGATGGAGGAAAAACTGGGAAGAGAAATGAGAGAGATGCAAGAAAAGCATGAAAAATGAATCAATACCTTGGTAAAGGAGACCCAAAAAAATGCTGAAGAAAATAACACCTTGAAAAATAGGCTCACTCAATTGGCAAAAGAGGTTCAAAAAGCCAATGAAGAGAAGAATGCTTTCAAAAGCAGAATTAGCCAAATGGAAAAAGAGGTTCAAAAGCTCACTGAAGATAATAGTTCTCTCAAAATGAGAATGGAACAGATGGAGGCTAATGACTTTCTGAGAAACCAAGAAATCACCAAAAAAAACCAAAAGAATGAAAAAATGGAAGAGAATGTGAAATATCTCATGGGAAAAACAACTGACCTGGAAAATAGATCCAGGAGAGACAATTTAAAAATTATGGGACTACCTGAAAGCCATGATCAAAAAAAGAGCCTAGACATCATCTTTCATGAAATTATCAAGGAAAATTGCCCTGAGATTCTAGAACCAGAGGGCAAAATAAGTATTGAAGGAATCCATTGATCACCACCTGAAAGAGATCCAAAAAGAGAAACTCCTAGGAACATTGTGGCCAAATTCCAGAATTCTCAGGTCAAGGAGAAAATATTGCAATCAGCTAGAAAGAAGCAATACAAGTATTGTGGAAATACAATCAGGATAACACAAGATCTAGCAGCTTCTACATTAAGGGATTGAAGGGTGTGGAATAGGATATTCCAGAAGTCAAAGGAACTAGGACTCAAACCAACAATCATCTACCTAGCAAAACTGAGTATAATACTTCATGGGAAAATATGGTCTTTCAATGAAACAGAGGACTTTCAAGCATTCTTGATGAAAAGACCAGAGCTGAAAAGAAAATTTGACTTTCAAACACAAGAATGAGAAGAAGCATGAAAAAGTAAACAGTAAAGAGAAGTCATAAGGGACTTACCAAAGGTGAACTGTTTGCATTCCTACGTGGAAAGACAATATTTGTAACTCTTAAAACTTTTCAGTATCTAGGTAGTTGGTGGGACCACACACACACACATACACACACACATACACGCACACACACATGTACACATGTGCACACACACACATACACACATGCACGCACACACAGAGACAGAGAGCACAGAGTGAATTGAATAGGATGGGACCATATCTTAAAAGAAATTAAGGTAAACCGTGAGAGAGAAATGTAGTGGGAGGAAAGAGGGTGAAATGGAATGGGGTAAATGATATCTCATTCAAGAGGCAAGCAGGAGACTTTTTAGTGGAGGGAAAAAGAGGAGAGCTTTGAAAAAAAGATGAAGTTTACCCTCATCACATTCGACTAAAGGAAGGAGTAAAATGCACACTTATTTTGGTATGAAAACCTATCTTACAATACAGGAAAGTGGGGGAGAAGGAGATAAGCAGGGTTGGGGGGGATGATGAAAGGGAGGGAAATGGGAGGAGGGAGCAATTTGAAGTCAACACTCGGGGAGGGACAGGATCAAAAGACAGAATAGAAACAATGGGGGGCAGGATAGGATGGAGAGAAATACAGTTAGTCTTACACAACACGACTATTACAGAAGTCATTTGCAAAACTACACAGATATGGCCTATATTGAATTACCTGCCTTCCCAAAGGGAATGTGTGGGGAGGGAGGGATGGGGAGAAGTTGGAACTCAAAGTTTTAGGAACAACTGTTTAGTATTGTTCTTGCTACTAGGAAATAAGAAATATAGTTAATGGGGAATAGAAAGTCATCTGGCCCTACAGGACAAAAGAGAAGATGGAGACAAGAGAAGGGAGGGATGATAGGAGAGGGCAGATTGGTGATAGGGAAAATTAGAATGCTTGGTGTATTGGCGTGGGGGAGGGGATAAAAGGGGAGAAAATTTGGAACCCAAAATTTTGTGAAAATGAATGTAAAAAGGAAATAAATAAATTTCTATTTTAAAAAAAAGAAATAGATTGGAATGGGAGCCTGCAATTAACACAGTCATCATAAGAAGCCTTTGCCCAGGGTCCATAATTATGAAGACAGCAATCACTGTCTTGCCAAGAGATCCACTGGAAGTACCCATCTGCTCTCAGGTTGCTGATACAAGGAGAGAGAATAAAAATCAGCAAAACTGATCAATACTTTAAAAAAATGGCAATAAACATGATGCCCTACATCCATTGACCACTCTGAAAAGGAGCAGGGGAACGTTTCTCATCTCTCTTCCCTGGGGCCAAGTTTGTTTGTAATCTTGAAGTATTAATTTTCTATCTTTTATGGCTTTTTTCTTTGAGATGCAGCCACTGTTTATATTGTTTTTTTATGGCTCAGTTTCTCTTGATGGGATCATGTGAGTCTTCCCATGTTTCTCTTTATTCATTGTATTTGTTGTTTCTTTCAGTATAGTAGCATTATATGAGATTCATGTACCATTATTTGTTCAGTCTTTTCCTAATTGGTGGGCAACTGCTTTGTTTCCCAGTTCTTTGCTACCACTAAAAGTGCTGCTAGAAATGTTTCATTGTATATGGAGCCCTTTCTTTTTGTCAATGACCTTCTTGGGTTTATGCATAGTAGTAGAATCTCTGGGTCAAAGGATATGCATATTTCAGTCATATTATTTACATAATTACAAATTAATTGTCAGAATGGTTGTATAAATTCAAAGCTCCACCAGTAATGCATTAGTGTGTCTGTCTTCCCACAATTCCTCTATCATTGACTATTGCTATACTTTGTCATCTCTGCCAATTTACTGGGCATGAAGTAAAGGTTGTTTTGATTTTCATTTTTTCTTATTTATGATTTGGATTATCCATTCACATGTTTGTTAATAGTTTGTAATTCTTTATTAGAGAGCTGTTTATTCATATTCTTTGACTTCTTATCTATTGGAAACTGTCTTAGTCAATGATGTTTTCAGTTTTCTCCAGAGTTCTGAGAGGGATAGGTCTGATCAGGGTGCTTAGAACTTTCAAAAATTCAGAAACATGCTAGATACCTGGTCTATTGTGTTCTTCTGTGCCCTAATCCAGGGATCTCCAAAGTGGGGTATGCACATACCTTGGCTTATGAGTCATCCGTTGTCATCTGTCTTACTGAACCAACTGATCAGAAGTATGGTTATATCTAGGGGTGTACAGTTTAAACTACCTTTTCCATTGTTAAAATTTCAGTGTGAACACTTTTACTTTAAAAATTGACGAACACAAGTCAAGGCTTGTTGATTGTCTAGACTTAAGAAAGTGTGGGAGAAAATGTTAAAAAAAATGGTAAATCAAAGATACATTTATTCTCTTCCCCCACTGGATGGTTAAATGTTTACCAGTACACCTCTATTTGCATCCCACTTTTGCAATGGAAGCTCATGTCACAAGTACAACCTCACCGGTCCCTTCACCAGCAGTAGTCACCACTGCCATGAGGCAAATTTGGGAGACTTGGGTCACCTATAATCCCTCTGGTTATAGTCAGTACCTGTTGCCAATGTAGAGGTTGGCTAGGAAGTCAGCAGCATCTCTGCCCTGGCTGTTGCCCTTCCCTCACCCCCAAGTCTATTCCTGCTATTGGCATGAGAGCAGAACTACCTTAGCTGGCACTGTCCTCCTACCATCCACCCTCTCTTTTGTCTCCAACAATCTAAGTACTTCTGTATTCCTCAAAGCCTCACCCCTGGATGCCAGGAACTGATTTATTAATTTCTAGGTATGTATTTGTGTAGGGACTTGTTAGATTTCCTTTCATCTGGTCTCTGGATCCACTTGCCTAACTTCATTGCTTATTTTTCCCTAGGACCTACTTTCCTTAACCCAGGTGGCATAGTGCCCCATTCTCCCTTCCCTTACCCAAACAACTAGATCTCAGAACCCCTATCCCCACTCTGTTACATAACCTCTTATACTGGCAGCCTGATCCCAGGTCCTAATCTGGCCGAACCAGATTGCCTGATCTAAAACCCAGGCCCTTTGTCCTTACCTAGGCAGCCATTTTAAAAATGATTAACAATAGTATTATTACTGACAACAAAATGATTTTTGGATTGTTAGCAAATAAAATAAAAATATTTAAATATGATTCCAATTTTAATCCTCTTAAGCATTTATTTTTGAGCATGTTTTATAATGTGCGTATGTTAATATAGTAGTACAGTAGTATAGTATGTGGAGATAAATGTGCTTTCTTAAAAGCCCAAATTATTATTTATTTGTTTTTAACATTTATTTACATTTTTTTAAATTCCCAATTCTCTCCTTTCCTCCCACCCCTTGCCCACCCATTGTGAAGTCAAGAAATGAGATATCATTTATATATGTGGAATCATGAAAAACCTGTTTCCGTATCAGCCATGTTGCAAAAAAAAAAAAGACCCAAACAAACCAACAAACAAACCCCCCAAAAATAAAGAAAGTTAAAAAGAAATTATATTTCAATCTGCATGCAGACTCCATCAGTTCTCTCTCTGGAGGTGGATAGAATTTTTTATTAAAAGTTTTTCTGAAATTGTCTTGAATTATTGCATGGATCAGAATAACCAAGCCATTTACAGTTTTTCATTGTACAAAATTGCTTTTACTGTGTATAATGTTCTCCTGGTTCCACTTACCTAACTCTGTATCAGTTCGTATGTTTTCCCCAGGTTTTCTGAAACCATTTTGCTCATCATTTCTTATAGCACAGTAGCACTCCATCACAATCATATGCCATAGCTTGTGTAGCCATTCCCCAGTTGATGGGTATCCCCTCTACTTCCAATTCTTTGCCACCACAGAAAGAGCTGCTATATTTTTGTACCTAAAGGACCTTGTCCATTTTCTTTGATGTCTTTGGTATGCAGACCTAATTATGGTATTGCTGGGTCAAAGAGTATGCTCAGTTTTATAGCCCCTTGGGCATAGTTCCAAATTGTTCTTCAGAATGATTGGACAAGTTCACAACTCCATTAACAGTGAAATATTATCTTAATCTTTCCACATTCCCTCCAACGTTTGTCATTTTCCTTTTCTGTCATGTTAGCCAGTCTGATAGGTGTGAGATGGTAGCTTAGAATTGTTCTAATTTGCATTTCTCTAATAAATAGTGATTTAGAACATTTTAAAAATATGACTGTAGATAGCTTTGATTTCTTCTTCTGAAAATTGCCTGTTCATAAGCTTTAATCATTTATCAATTGGGGAATGACTAGTATTTTTACAAATTTGACTCAGTTCCTTCTATATTTGAGAAATGAAACCTTTATTAGAGGAACTTGCTGTAAATTCCCCCTGTCCCCCCTTAGCACTGCTTTCTTTCTAATCCTGGCTGCATTGGTTTTGTTTCTGCAACCCCTTTTTAAATCTAATTTAATAAAAATTATCCATTTTACTTCCCATGATCCTCTCTATCTCTTGTTTGGTCATAAATTCTTTCCTTATCTATAGATCTGACAGGTAAAATTTTCCATTCTCCTCTAATTTACTTATGATATCACCCTTTATGTCTAAATTGCATGCCCATTTTGATATTGTCTTGGCATACAGTGTATGTACTTAGTTTTTACCAGACTGCTTTCCAGTTTTCCCAGCAATTTTTGTCAAGTAGTGAGTTCTTGTCCCAAAAGTTCAGATCTTTGGGTTTATCAATAAATATGCTTACATTGTTGGTTTCAGTTCAAATACAGTTTACTGATAAAAAAAAGTGTGGATACCTCTGGTCTAGGCAATTGTAAGGATAAATGATTCAGCTCATGATGAAATCTGGTAGTGCCATTTTAGTTGTGGTCTTTGAACTGCTCTTATTCAGGTGTCTATACCAGAACTCATTATCTTTTTTCTCTCCTCTCTTCTTTTTAACTTTCCTATAAATGTCCAGGTGACCACCACCTTCCCATTTACCTAGGCTCACAACTTCAATATTATCCTTCACTCATACCCCACATAGACTATCAGTTGTTAAATCTTACTGTTTTTACCTTCATAATAACCCTCTTATTTTTTCTCCATTCACACAACTACTACCTCTATAAAAACCTTATCATTTCTTTAATACATCATTCAACAGACTTTGAATTCCTTGCTTCTGTTTATCTATCCATTCCAATCCATTGCCCACTCAGCTGCCAAATGGATCTTCCTAAAGTACAGGTCTGGTCATGTCATCTCCCCACTAAATAAACTCTAGTGATTCCCTGTTACCCCAAGATCATCTATCTACCCTTGTGTTTGGCATTTAAAGCCTTTTACAATCTGGCCCCTTTCTACCTTTCCAGTCTTTATAAACTTGACTTATCTTTACCTACATTATGATTCAGCTACACCAGCTACTTACTATATCTCAACTCAATATTCCAACTCCCATCCCTGTACCTTCTTTTGAACTGGTTGTACTCTATGCCTGAAATGTTCTATCTCCTCCCCTCTGACCCAGAGCTTCTCTGGATTCCTTCAGGATTCATTTCAAAGTCCCATCTGCTATAGGAAGCCTTTCCCATTTCCTCACTACCTCCACTCCCAGACTTTTCACTCTAAGATGATCTTTTTTCTGTCTATCTATCTATCTATCTATCTATCTATCTATCTATCTATCTATCTATCTCTAATCACACATATATATGAAATATATATGCGTATGTAAATACATGTGCATATATGTGTGCTGAATGTGCATGTATATACAAACACATGTATCCGTATATTACATGTATATATGCACACACCTATATGTACACATATATGTGTATATAGGCATGTATATGTGTGCATATATCCATACATACACACATATATCTCCTTAAGTACTTCATTATTTGCATGTTTTCATCTCCATTAGACTTCAAGTTCCTTCTGGGTAGGGACTGTGTTTTTGTCTTCTTAGAAAGATAAGTCTTCAATGTTTAGCAAAATACTTGGCACTAGTGAGCCTTTGGCTGACTCTTAAGCAGAATTAATTTTTCCTTTTTCCTTTTAGCATGAGACAGTAGAAAAGCATTGGGCTGAAAGTCAGGAGACCTGCATTCCAGTACCTGCTTTGATTCTACCTCTGTATGACTAAGAGTAAGTCACTTAACTTTTCTGAGACTAAATTACTTTATCTACAAAGTAAGGGAATTGGGTTGGTCAATTTCTAAAGTTTCTTCTAACTGCAAATGATTTGATATGGTACATGAAGTAGATGCAATTTGTTAATTATAATAAAAGTGGATGTTTTGAATTCTTCATTAAATGAAAATGAGTTACACACTAAATCAAGAAATTACGTTTGGCACTCCCGAAGTGGTTAGAGAACTAGCCGGGAGGGAAGAAAACCTGGATTCAATTCCTGCCTTTGATGGGTTCAAGCTGGGTGAATATGGTAAGCAATTTAGCCTCCACGTGCCCCACAAAATCCTTTAAGACCCGGGTTGTACATCAGGTAAGACAGAAGCAGTATGAGATGGCGTAAAGATTGCTGTCCTTGGAGGTGGCAAGCTTGGAGTTCAAATCCGTTGTCTACCCTTTCCTATCACTGTGCTAACCTTTCTGGACTCAAGATTTTTCCTTGTCTGTAAAATGAAATTCTTTGGTTATCTGACTTCTGAGGTCCTTTCCAGCTTGGTGCTACAATTGTATCCTTTACTGTTGGTCCTTTGTTGTCAAGGAGGACCAATGGCCTCGCTCGGTGATGTCTTGACTATGGGTGAATTGGACTTTAGTGAGGCAGAGATGCATAAAGTCATTAGCCTCACTCTCTCTTTTAGAGTTATCTAAGTCCAGTGGCAAGACAAAAGTTGAGATGACTGGCAATGGCCCAGGGTGCAATGGCCTTTGTGTCATCAATGTCTGACCAAGCTCTAAGCACTCCACAGCTACCTTCATGGCCCCTGGAATAAATTGTACTCATTGGCCCATTCCACTAGGGAAAGTCTTCATATACTTGGGGTAGACATCCCACTAACTCATAACTCAGGTTTGAAGCCTCTTGGTTACCTTCAACCTGGTTTAGTCTGTCTACCGAGAGGGTTTTTACCAGGGTGTAACTGCTGCGAATCCCGCTTCTTGGAGCCATAGGTGAGAGTTGGGTGACTCATTTGGACACCAAAGGTGGGTGAGTGTCCCTGAGAAGGGTGTAGTAAGTCCGAACACCAGAGGTCCTAGTACTTCCTGGACATCCCATACACTCCAGTCTTATTCCTAAATAATATTAATATTGGTAAATAATTAGTACTGCTAAAAATCTGGAAGTTCTGAATACTACTACTATCCCCCAAACTCTTGCCTGTTTCCTAATTAGTTGGAAAGAAGCCAACAATGTCCTTTGATTTATTTTCCTAATAGAAGCAGGTGAAAAATTAAAGCAGATATTTAGTGCTCTGTTTGGGATGTCTTTCTTTCCTGTCCCCTTTAAGTAACCTTAAGAGCTATCATTCCTGCTAAGAGTTGCTTGAGTTGAAATTTCCATAGACAAAGACAACAACAGCTTAAGCTGTCACCGACCCATCTCTTCCACCCTGTGTGCCTATGTTTGAACAAGAGGAACTTGGATAGTCAGAGGGTATATGGGTAAACAGCAGAAAAATGAGAGCAAGGTACAGAAACCACCAGAGATAGAGATAAGTTAAACATTCTGGCAAATTGTCACGGTATGTTACTTATGCTAAATGGTTAGCCAGTTGGGAAGTTAGTTAAGAAAATGGTCCTAATGCTTCATCTAATTGCAAACAGCTGCCTCTTTGTTCAGCTTAACCAAATGTTTTTAATTCCTCTCAGTGATGATGAAGGGGACTTAGATTTTAAAGGGGACTCAGACTAGACCTTGCTTGAGCTTTTTCACATTTTTTGGGTGGGGTAGGGGTGATCAGAGAGTTCAGTGACTACTAAAAGACCCCTCTGAAAGAATCTCAATCTTTCCTAAGTTTTCCTAGCCTTTGCTGACAGAGCCAGGGCAGCTAGGTGGTGCAGTGGATAGAGTGCTGGGCCTGAAGTCAGGAAGACTCATCTTTATAAATTTAAATCTGTCCTCTGACGTTTGCTAGCTGTGTTACTCTGGGCAAGTCACTTCACCCTTTTTGCCTCAGTTTCCTCATCTGACAAATGAGCTGGAGAAGGAATGGCAGATCATTCCAGTATTTCTGCCAAGAAAACCCCGAATGGGGTGATGGAGAGTGGGACATGGCTGAACAGCGGTAACAACTGGTGGAGCCAGTTCTGGGTAGATTCTCTTTTTAGTTCATCCATGGTCTAGAGTTATTCTGTATGGTGATTCTCTCTCCAGAGAGAGAATGGTAGGCCACTAGGGGCAAAAGGTTTTTTTCTCCCCCCAGGATAGGCCAACTCAGAAGCAATGGGCATCAGTTTAGGATGAAGGATAGTGATGCTTTTTAAACATCTTTTCTTTGGGAACATTTCACTCTTTGAATTGGAAAATATGACAAATTGGTACATTTTTAGCTAGTTTCCGGTAATTGTGAAATCTGTTACAAATTATCTAAAACTGAGAGTTTTTTGGAAGCCTAAATTTTTTGGTAGCATAGACTAATCAGCCAAATGCCTGTCCTGTTGTAAGCAATTTATGCTGCAGCAATGTCTCTTTCTGGAGGGGTACAGCACTCTCTTCTGACATTGTTGCATTCGTTTTCACTACAATTTAAAAACAAACAAAACCCTTCCATGTTCTAAGATAAATACCCTTTGAATCTTTCCCCAGAAAGTACTCCAGCCAACTGGAAGAACTCTGAGTATAAGTAGTGGTGTTGCAAGATTGCAAATGAGCAAAATGTTATAATTATCCAGGTGCTGACAATGAGTTGGATACCAAAGATGCTGACTTCTAAAGGTGTATTAAGTATTTCAAGACTATCTAGAATCAATAAAAACCATGATGAAGGTATTAGAGGACCTGAGTTCAAATCCCTTCTCTCTCATGTACAAACTCTGTGATCATGGGCATGTCATTTTCTCTGTTTTGGGCTGCAGTTTCCTGTAAAATGATCCCTTCCAGACCTAAATAGATCCTTCTATGATCCAGTGAATTTTAACTTAGGTGGCTAGGTGGCACAGTTTTCAAATCCTCTTAGCTGTGCTACCCAGGAGAGTTGCTTAACTTCTCTGTACCTCAGTTTCCTCATCAGTAAAATGGGGATAATAATAGCACCTACCTCACAGGGTTGTTGAGAGTTTGTATCTAAAAAGCATTATGTATTTAGGTGTTGTAGTGAATAGTACATTGGACTTGGAGTCAGGAAGACCTGAATTCAAATCCAACCTGAGAAACTTACTAGCTGTGCAACCCTAGGCAAGTTACTTAGTCCCTATTTGTTTTTGTTCCTCATCTGTGAAATGGGGACACAATGGAGAAAGAAATGGCAAGCCACTCCAGTATATTTGCCAAGAAAATCCAATGGACAAAAGTCTTTGGGGTCACATAGAATCACACACACAACTGAATGACAACAAATGCAAAACTTAAAGTGATATATAATGCGAGCTTTTATTAACATTGGGGGGAACCATGACAGCAATCTAATCTCACCTTATACCAGTAGCTGAATCTTTTTTATGACATCTCTAACTGGGTGTCTAGCTATGACTTGAACACTTCTACTAGACTTACATATATGAAGAAGCTGTATGGGCACCCCTATTATGGTAGCTCCTTCCATCAACTCTCCAGAGATTAGAACTATATGATTTAGTAGAGAAATCAATCCTAGGGGATTAATTGCTTGAAAAACTTGAAGGCTAACCAACTTGTCACATAAACTAGGAAGTGGAAGAGACAGGATTTGAACCTAGTTCTTTGTGGCTCCCAGCCTAACATTCTATCCTCTCTGCTACACTTGGCTCTCTTCTTTAGTCCTTATGATTTATTTATTCACAGGCTCCTTAGTAAGCTAAAAGAGTTGATGGCTTTCTCCACATTCCCAGTTGTTTTTAAATCCAGAAAAGATCTTACTTTCTAGCTGTCTCCAGCTAAGGAGGGGATGTGTGTCCAACTAGGGAGCAGAAACCAAGATGGACAAGCACTTGATAAAGACCTAATTTCATTTCTGTTCTCGTGCCTGTTTGAAGCCCTAGCTTGTTTTGACTCAGCTTGATATGTCAACCAAATCTGCTGAAACAATCACAATTTCCACCAGCTGTTTTGGATGTTGAGGCTGTGTTTGTGTTTTAGTGATCTGCCTTGCCTAGCCCTTGTACTGGCTTCTGAACGTTTGTAGAGGAAGCATTTGAGGAAGTCTCCAGAAGAAAGCTGCTAATCTCATGACATATACAATGATTTGGAAGCTTGGTTTTATCCTATCCAATTTCTGTTTTTTCTCACAAGATGGTCTCTTACTGACAGGAAGACATACGGGTTTAAGTTGGGAAGCTATTATTTCCACATCTCCAAGTGCCATGTGTTTGGGTTGGGGTGGGGAATGTGGTCTCCATAACGAGGGAGATGCTAGTGATCATTCCAACATCAGCTCCTACTTGGAAATTCTAACAGGGCAAACACTCTAATTTCCATACCATGGTTCTCCCCCTCCTTGCTTGGGTCTTGCCTCAGACAAACTGAGATCTGGAAAACGGCCTTTATTTGGAAAGGCCAGGGTTGCCCACTACATTTGAAGCCATCACCAGTCATCTTGACTTTGTGTTAGCACTGAACTTGGTTGACACTGGAAGAGAAAGTGATGACTGTACAGCTCTGCCTCACTTAAATCCAATTCAAGCACAAGTTAGGATCTCACCCTAGTGATGTCATTGATCCTTTTTTGAAAATAAAGGTTAAACAACAATAGCCTTGTTGAGGATCCATAAGTTCTCTGGTAGAAAACTATTTGTCACTCAAAGTCACTTAAAGACTTCAAGACAATCTTTCACTCAAGACAATCATTCTCAGCAGTTCTGTCACTTCTGTTTTTAGTTTTGAGTGGCAGCATGCTTAATGGATAGAATAGCAGCCTAGGAATCAGGAAGACTTGAGTTTGAGTCCTGCCCCTGACATTTACTAGTTCCATGGCTATGGGCAAATCAACTTAAAGCCTCAGTGTGCCTCTCTAAGACTATAAATTCTGGTGGAGCTGCCAATATGTACAGAGGGAGGGAGTTTCCTACCTTTAGGAAATCATAGAACTTCACTGAAAAAGAAAAAAAATGAAATAGTTTTGGGAGCTGAGCAGAGAATCTGGAAAAGAGCAAGATGATTATGTAGATATCACCTTGTCCGTTTCCTCTGGCATCCCTTTCCCTAATTCCCCTTTTTAAAAAATTGTGGCGCAAGGTGAGTGAACCTTCAAAGAGGTGTGTAATTGATGTTCTCAGGTGTGTCCTGAAGACCTGTGGAATTCCACCTGAATGTTGGAGGCCATCTTCAGAGTGTGCTGCTCCTTAGGTTCCCCTATACTATTCAACCCTTTCTCTATGTAATATTTCCACCTGTTTGGAGGGTGGTGGGTTGTCTTTAAGATGGCATGTAAATTCCTGTTCCCTTATATATTTTCTTTATAAAAAATTTTTTTACTTAAATTTTTTAAGTTATGGAATAAAATAAGCATTTTCATAACATAGTATAGTTTTGAAATTGCACATGAAACTGAAAATCTATTATGTACAACTTGCTATTCCATTTACATATAGAATAAATTTATACATATATGAAATTTATATATGTATAAACTTTATATTTATAATTGGTTTTTTCTCCTTTTCTTCCTCCCCACCATATGTTTTCTGAGGGACGCTGATTCTTTCCATATATCACACTGACCCTCTGGATTAGGGACACATATTGGAGCTTTTTGAAGGTGGGGGCTTTGATTTAAGAACTTTTTAAAGATGTACACGGAGAGAAAGGAGGATGCTTTTGATTGACATGAGAGAGAGGAATGGATGCAACTTGAGGATCTTTCCCCCAATTTTTTCTTGAAGTCATGAAAGAATCAGTTATAACTGATGTCTAATCAGATTGAGGACACTGTGGCTTGCAGAAGATCCTTGCAAGATCATATTTCCTAACATCCTCAGTGCTGTGAACCCCAGTATCTGACTCTTTAAAGAAGTCTTCTTTTTTCCTAATCAACAGGTAGAGAGGGAAGACGGAGGTTGGAGTTTTTTGAATTAAACTGTAGTGGCTAACATATTTAGAAGGATTGCAGCAAGGGGAAAGTCTGATGGTTCTGGTTTTTTTTCTGACATATGAGAAGGGGTAGGATAAATATGGAAAATCTGGATATTTTGTACCTCTTCTGCCTATATTTAATTGGTATGAAGAGTCGCAACCAGAAATTTCCCTCTCTTTTGGGCAAGTGGGTTGAATGTTCCCACAAATACTGTTTGGAAGAATACCACTCAATATGAAAGGTCACAGGCCAGTGAAGAACTCATCTGGCCTGCAGTCACTCTTTGGTAGACATTCTACTCTAATTAATTTTGTTTTGCTAACTAGTTGCTAGCCTCAGTTATTTCTATGAATGCTAGTTGAAGGACTGCAAATCTTCTTACATCACCTTCTAAGTTTTGGCACCTAGAGGCAAAGCTCAATGGCTCAACCATAGTTAGAACTTTGCTGTTAGCTGATCATTGATTAGTATTGGAGTCCCATGCAGGAAGGATCTGATTGCTACAGTAATAATCCTGCATGCAGTGGTAATGAAGGCATTACAGAACTTCAGAAGATCAGCTCTACTGTATCTGTCCCACCCCTCACCTGTTAGAAACTCCCTCCTCCTTTTCAGACAACCTTTTTAGGAAATTGACTTCCTGAAATTGTTTTAAACAACAACTGTCCCATCATCTGATGGAACCTGAGGAAACAACCCCCAGCTCAGTCTTTTTCTTTAAGTAGCTCTCTGTGTCTCCATATGAACCAAATTAAACGCCTGAGGTATTTTCCCTTCTCCTTCCTCCCACACAGCTTTCTTTATGTTATTGTATGTACCTTTGACGTTCAGTATGTTCTGCAGATGGGCTGAGGCAGATGTGCGTTTTGCAATTGCCAATTACCCAAATTCTGTGGTGGCAGCTTTGCCTTTTCTTGGACACAACAGTAATAATGCTCTACGGCGGGCTGAGTTCTCCAGTCAGTATTGACTGTCCGGACTGTCTTAGTACTTTTTTTTTTAATGTCTCTTTCTCTCTCTCTACAGCTGGGAACTCTGGGGAGTTATTTTGGCTATAATTACATGTGCACAGCTGATACCTCCAGCTGCATGTTCTTTAGTTCTTGTTGGCTCTACAAAAGCTCTTGGTGTTCTTACAGTTTATTCAAGCGGACAGCAATGAAAATGGAAGCCCACCCAGATATTCTTTAAAAGAATTAAAAAAAATTCTGTAATCTCTGTTCTCAGATCTGTCAATTTAGTGAAAGAGTGCTATGTCATTTTTTAAAATACATCAGATGTATGAATTATTGATATTACAGAGAATTCTCTTTATTATTTGAATGGATCTTTCCAGTGTCCCAATACCTACTAACCTTTTGCAACCCCTTCGGGGCATCATGTGAATGTAGTAATGTGGTTAGACGTGATTCCTGAGTAGCACAGATTTAGAGATAGAAGGGACCTTCTTCATGCTGTTTCAGTCATATCCAACTCTTCATGACCCCATTTCGGGTTTTCTTGGCAAAGCTACTGGAGTAGTTTGCCCTTTCTTTCTCAAATGTATTTTACAGATGAGAAAACTGAGGTGAATAGGGTTAAGTGACTTGCCTAGGGTCATACAGCTCTTAAGTATCTGAGACTGGATTTGAATTCCAATCTTCCTGACTCCAGGCCCAGAGCTCTATTTACTGTGCCACCTAGCTGCCCTGGAAAGGACTTTAGAGATCATCTAATCTGGTCCCCACATTTTACAGATGAGAGCACTGAGGTCCAATGGAGGTGATGTGACTTTAGTCAAGGTTATTCAGGCAGCAAGGATTGGTGAACTGTGATTGGAACCTTTGATACCTTTGAGAGTCCTTTGGCTCAGAATTCAGAGCTCTCTTTATTGTCTCACAAAGACATGAACCAGCATTGTGTAGCAGAAAGGACCAGTTGCAGCTGAAAGGACCAGTGTTCAGATTTTCCCTCTGAAACTTATCTGCTATGTAACTCTGGGCAAGTCACAAATGTATATATTAAGAAGGACCCTAGGTCCCCTTGATCAAGGCATTAATGGGCTGCAATTTTTATTTGGTAGAGGAAATTTTCAAGTTGACAAAAGCGGAGCTCTGTAGAAAGGAAGCGTGGTACGTTAGAAAGAACATTGACTTTGGAGTCAGAACATATGGGATCAGATCCTGCTTTGAATACTTATTTCAAACCAACAACTCCACCATGATTTGCCTATTAATAATAACAGTAGCTAACATTTCTTTAGCACCATAAGGTTGGGAAAGAGCTTCACATATATTCACTCATTTGATGTCTCTTTCCTGCCAATCATATAAATTCTTCCAGCCACAAAATCTTGAAGATTTGGAGTCTTCTTTTCTTTCTCTTAACATTCAATAAATTACCAAGTCCTCTAATTCTGACCTGTGAAATATCTCTTGTAGCTGCCTCCCACCCCTTTTCCATTCTCATTGCTGCTGGGCTAGCCTAGGCTTTTATGCCTCACCAGGATTTTTGCAGTAGCTTAAAAGACAAGATAGTGTTGTGGAAGGACCATGGTGCTTGGCATAGGTTATCTGTTTTTAAAAATTGGCTTAGTCACTTACATGACTTTGGAAAAGTCACTTCATTTCTCTGGGTCTCATTTTCCCAATCTGTAAAAATGAAAAGTTTAGACCAACCTACCTCCAAGATTTCTTCTAACTCTATGAACCTACAGTTTCTCTCTCTCCAGTTTCTTCCCTTTTCTTCTGCTGTATTTATCTGCTAAGATACTATTTTTATCACATAAACCAATTCTCACATTTTCAATGACTCCCCACTTTTCTCATCTACATTTCATAGAACTGGTTTTTTTTTTAATGCCTTCTACAACTAGGACACAATTCACCTGTCTAATCTCATATCCTAATATCTAATGTTAGCTAGCCCTCTTCTTTAGCTAATCTAATTTACTTACTCTTTGGAGTTACAGCCATGTTTACTGGCCCAGGGGGAGTTGGGATGTTCTCTCCCAGCTCTGGAATCCCACAGATTGGGTTCCATCCTGAGGAATCTGGTCCCATAAAGAAGGATCTTTTTCATACTATATGGCAACTTGCCTCTCCCTCCCCCTGTCCCCAACTTGGGGAAAATCACTTAAAGCTTAGGTTTGAGTTGTATCTAGGGGTTCCTCAAAGTGGAGTAGAATGAATTCGATGTAAAATGTAGATCAGGTGTAGGACAACTATTTCTTTCCTCCTCACAAAAGAAACGCTTGAAACAAAAAGTCTTTGTGCTTTGACAAAGACTTAAGACATGAAACATTTGCCCATAATTTCTATTATAATCTCCCAGGAGATTAATACTTAATACAATAAAGCAGAAAACATTTTGTAGGATGGTTGAACATTCATTTCACCTTTACGTGTACTTTGTACTTTCTGAAAAGCTATCTCTTCCTCAAGATCCCTGCCATCTGGCAAACTAAGACATGCATTGAGTTTGTCATCTGGGTAGACTATACTTACAGAAAATTGCCTGCTGACAGGTCAGACTGAGGGACACAACTTCCAAATTCCTGGGATAGTCACTCCCCAGATCTTTCATTATTACTGTTCGATCATCTACGTTCAGGGAAACACAAAGGAGAAGCATCCAGAGACTTGAGGTCCAGCTTCATGATTATCTATACCTTTGCCACATGTATTCTCTGAGTGTGAGCCCACATTTCCCTGGATTTCGCATGTGTTGATGGGACAGCATGGCTCAGACTTCTGGCAGAAATGTTTTATACCAACTGTTCTTACTGTATCAACAGTAAATATCCTTAAGGGGAGCACAGCAGATGGGGACTTCTGATCAACAGTATCCTCGCTCAGTAGTATTCACAGAACTTGGAGAGGAAAAGTGGTCATCTACCCTCAGGAGCCCCAACTCACTCCAAGTGGAAGGTGGGGAATATGTCCCTGGAGAAGGTAACCTGTGTTTTGGGCAAGAAACACAAAACAGAAGAGGCAGACAGAGAATCCTTCAAGTCTCAAGTTTGTCGGTTTGTGTGCTCTCTCTGCCATGTGTGAATAGCTTTTAGTGATGCTGTATGTGGGAAGACCTCTCCCTCCACCCTTCCAACTTTTATCAATCTCTCATCTGAGAGAGAGAGAGAGAGACAGAGACAGAGAGACAGAGACAGAGAGAGAGAAGAGAGAAAGGAAAGAGAGAGAGAAAGAGAGGGAGGGAGGGTGAGAGAGAGAGAGAGAGAGAGAGAGAGAGAGAGAGAGAGAGAGAGAGAGAGAGAGAGAGAGAAGAGAGAGTCATATCTTTTAGGTGTACTTATCTACCTCTTAGATTATTGAGTTAATACTTAGGAGACCCTGGTGACTCATGCCCCTTAACATGGGACCTGAAACCTCTGTCTTCTTTGCCTGAAGGTGAAACTACATATCCAGTGGGATTTCTAATTATACTTATCTCTTTTGAGTTTTTGAGTTTTTGTCATATGATCATTTCCCCACCCCTACCCACCCTCACCTAGAACTATCTTTCCTACCCTAATGTTTATTTTCCTAAGTGGTACAATGGATAGAGTGCTGAGCCTGGTTTCAGGAAGACCCGAGTTCAAATGTAGCCCCAGATACTTACTAGCTGTGTGACCTTGGGCAAATCACTCAACCTCTATTTGCCTCAGTTTCTTCAATTATAAAATGGGTATAACAATAGCATCTACCTCTTACTGTTGTTATTATCAGAAAAAGTGCTCAGCACAATGCCCAGCACATAGTAAGTGCTTAATAAATACTTGTTTCTTTCCTTCCCTCCTTCCATATATTCAAACTAGTTTTGAAAGGCTAGTTCAGGTTCCACTTTCCTTTTGGCCACTACCTCAATTGATTTTTTCTCTTCTTAATACTCAAGCATTTATTATCTCTTCAACTCATCTTGGCACTTGACCTTATGCTGCCTTATATCATTTACCTGTTTCTACAATTAGATTGTAACATCCTTCAGGATATGTTCCTTGCTTCTTTTGTGCAAGAGAACCAATCAAAGCCCTGAACACTTACTAAGCACTTGGCAAGTTTTGGATTCAACTGAAAATACTCCAGGGAATGATAATAAGATCATAGACTCTCTGAGTTGAAAGAGACCTTGGGGTCATCTATAGTCCAGCTAGTTCTATCCCTGCCCTTCTAGTAAAACATCCCAAACAGATGGCCATCCATCCATTGCTTAAATATTTCTAGTGGTAGGCTTTTAACAATGTCACATGAGAAGGGAGACCATTATACTTTTGAACAGTTGTAACTGTTGGAACATTGTTTACCTTGAATTCAAATTTATCTCCCTGTAATTTTTGCCCACCTAATTCACCACCGTGGGCCTTAGTTTCCTCATCTGAAAAATGAGATGCCTAAACTGAATGAACTCTAAATGGCTTTCTAGCTCTAAAGTTTTGTGATTCTTTGATTTTACATTTCTTCCTTTTCATCTTGATGGTTTTGGCTTTGGTTTTTGGATTATCACCTAACATGTTGGCTATTCCCTCTAGCTTTGTGATATCTTTGAATTTTATTAACATGCCTACTTATCTTTATCCAAGTTGTAGATAAAAAAGTTGAATGGGATGGGACTAAGGATGGAATCCTTTTCTATACTTACAGTTACTCTAGAGTTTCTTGTGAGAAAAAGTTAATACCAGTGATTTTAAAAAAATATATTTTTATTGTGAATTTAAAAATAACCAATAAAAACAAACATTTGACTATTCAAAAACAAGGAAGAGGATCACATAAGAAATTGCCATGTAGTGAACATTTAAAAATTATATTTAAAAGAAATATACATATATTAAATTTTACAAGGTAGTAACAAAATCATTTTGTGTACTCTTCTTCCTTCTTTTATTTTCCTTTGTGCATTTAAAAATGTTTTTGTCATGGTTTTTCCTAAAAAATCATATACTTATTACCTACTCACTGTTCTCCCTTATATTGCCCTCCCTGTAGAAACCTTCCCTTACAATAGGTCTAGTCATGAAAAAATATGAACATATTGACCATGTTTGAGAATTCAGATTTCATTTTCTACCTCTAGCTCTTTAGATCTTGGCCAAGATCTTTTTTTTTTTCCTTTCTCAATAATCACCTTTATTTGGAGGGCAAAGGGAAAGCTGGCCGCACATAGGGTGTGCTCCATTTTAATCCAAAATAATTTACAAGCCATATCAAGACAAAAAATAAAAACAAAATCAAAAATCTTTCTGGGAAAGGAAAATAGCTGCTCTCCCAGGGATGTCAAACTAAAGGCCCTCCCATTCTTCTTCTCTTTCCCTCACTGACTGGACCCCGCCAGGCAATGATAAAGGGAGTCTCTGGATGCCCAGAACCAGGGGCACCACAAGAAGGGAGAGAGAGGGCCTGGGCTCCTCTTCAGTTCCCAAGGCAAGGGACCAGCCCAGCTGGAGCTGAGGGCCAGAGGCATTTGCATCTGGGAGATTTCCATCCTATCTCAAAGGCAATTAGTTGAGGGCTGAGTCACTGGAGCTCCCATGTTGGAAGAGGTCAGGAGTGGGACAGAGGGAAAAGGGGCCCCAGAGAATAGAAGCAGTGAGGGGGAGGGGCAGTGCTCTGTGGTGGGAGGAGGCAGCCAGGTCACCCCTGGCTCAGTCCGTCTCTCAGGCAAGAGAGGAATGGTGACCCCCTCCTTGGGCTGCATAGCTGTCCCCCTCAGGACCTCTGGGCTCCCCAGAAACCTCAGTCTCAGAACTGGGGTTGGGGGAAGCAGGGGAGGGTCGGCTTAGCCGGCGCACGGACTGGGGAGGTTGAGGAGGCAATAGGGGAGGTCCAGAGGGGGCCTTAATATTGCTGCCTGTCTGACGTCGGGGGAGGGCTCTGGGAGTGGCAGGACTGGGTAGTAAGTTTCATCGTTATCTTTTGAATCCATGATTGGCCACTGCTTTGGGAGGCATTCTGAGAGTTGCTTCCTCTCACACCATTACTATGGTCATCGTATGAATTGTTCTCCTGAGTTCCATTAGAAAAAAACTAGGGTATATAGGATAACTCTTTACATGCTTTGTTAGACCCAGTCCTAACTCTGTCCCCCAACAACTTTCTACTCTCTCCTTGTATGAATGGACTTGCTTGGTCTCTCCCTCATTACTCTTTTTCACCCACCCCCTAAGTTTTTTGACCGGAGCCCTTCCCTAAACCAGTGCAGAGGACAAATGTTCTGTCTTCTTCCTCTTACGATATTTGTTGGAGCCTTGCTGGGGGTTCAACTAACCACGTGACAATTAGGTATCTGAATAGTGTACTGTGACATGGCCACCATTTTTCTGGGTGGGAGGAAGAAGCAATAATTATATCACTTCTGGAAATTCCACCTAGATGCCTGGTGTGAGGGGAATTTGCCCAGTCTGTTTTGTGTAGGTAGTTCAACGCTGCAAAGCACCGTCATTGTCAGGAAATAAATAGGTAGGCCTGAGAAGACATTTACGTAGCCTCATAGGCTCATAGATGGAGACTAGAAGGGACCTTAGAAAGTATCTAACCCCCTGATTGTACGCATAAGAGAACTGAGGTCCAGGATGGTCAGTGAGTTGGCCAAGATCAATGAAGTAGTGTATGTTCAGGGGATCTTGTTTTAAAACTTTTGAAAGCGTGACTAAGAGTTTTGATGTTGACAGTTGGTGACAGTGGGAAGGCCCTTTCATATACCCTAGTTTAGAGTTATTTGGCAGGTGGTATTTTTTTTAAAGTCAGTACTGGCATTAGTTTGCAGTAGTTCTCTCCTTCAGACCAGCTGTGGACTGCATTTCAGCCTCCATTAATAAGGCCTCTCTTTACCCTGGATGCTGTTGACTGTCCCTTCTGAGTTCCTCTTTTTTCAAAAAACAAAACAAAAAAACCCCAAACCTTTAGTCTCAAGTTGATGCATTGTCAGGCAGACAGAAGCCTCAGGAGTCTACCCAGCCAACAGCTTAATAGCCTGCGCGGACTGAGACAAATGAAAGAAGGGTACGTATATCAGCAAGTCTGCTTTGTGGGTCAACTCTTTTGACCTCTATTTAGACACATGCCAGGGCTTGTGGGTAAGCAGCACCTCACATATGTAGTTGGATTGCCACTAGTCACCACATTGACAGTGCTTCGGGAAGCTGGCCAGGGAAACCATTGTAGTGTAAGGACTGGTCACATACAGACCAAAATTTTACCTCAGTTCTCTCCTGACTTAATTAAAAAATCCCCCAAACTAAGATGTTGTCCCAGCAATAAATTGTTCATCAACATAGGCTGTTTTTCTTTGATACTTATGTTATGGGGGCCTGTCCAAAAGAGCTCTCTCCTCAGAAGACTGTGTTAAGAGAACGCATTCTATCTGCTGTTAACCCAGGTGGAAGATGCCAAGGACCATGCTTCTGGACAGGCATGAGAATGCAATGGAAAAGTCCTCTTCTTTTCTTCATGTAGTGGAAGAGTATGCGCAGTTATTCCATAAATGATTCTGGTCTCTTTGTCAGGAGATCAAGACACACTATTTCATATTGCTCTTCCCAAGTTTCTCCAAGTTCCTTATATTTGACTGTATGCCATCTTTAAAATTTTTTAAATAATATTTTAATTTTCCCCACTTATATGTAAAAGAGATTTTAAACATTTTTAATAAAAGTTTTGTCCAAGTTCTATCCTGCCCCGTTTCCCTCCCTGAGATGGTAAGCAATCTAATATAGGTTATACCCCTGTAATTATGTGAAACATTTCCATATCAGTCATTTTGTGGAAGGAAACAGACCAAAAAAAAAAAAAAAAGAAAGAAAGAAAAAAGTGAAAAATTGCTTTGGTCTGTATTCAGACATTCTCAGTTCTTTCTTTGGAGGCAGATGGTATTTTTCATCATGAGTCCTTTGGGACTGTGTTGGATCATTGCATTACTGAGAATAGTTGAGTCATTCATGGTTCTTCATCACATAATATTGCTGTTATTATGTATAATGTTCTCTTATTCTGCTTACTTCATCCTGCATCAGTTCACAAAAATTGCTGACTATATGTCATTTTAAGTGCTTTTCTGTGCATGAATGAAATACATGAAGTGCGTAAAAGAATGGAAGGGGAATTTGGTTATTATGGGATTACTTATTTTGGGGAAACTTTTTACTTCTGATCTTCCTATCATTTCTTTCTTCTTTTGAATGCTTATATGGACCCTCAGTTATTTAATTACAGTAGATGAATCTCTACTGTTCTTGCCATCAATATCACGACTGGCGATTAAAAAAATACTTTCAAATATTAAGTGATTTCCTGGATAATAGAAAGAAGACCGGAGGCAGAAGACCCAGGCATAAATCCTAGCTTTAACATTTGCTATATGATATGAGGCAAGGCATTTATCCTTTCTGATCCTCAGCTTTGTTATTTGCAAAATGGGCATAGTAATCTGACTTTTACTTCCCATTGCATGGGTTTATTATGAAGAAAAGTGCTTTAAAAACCTTGGAGCCCTTTGGATATATGAATTATCATTATTACTCAAGTTTTTTTTTTTCTGATGGCATTCACTCATTCATTGATTCACTTACTTATTCATCAGTTTCTCCAGGAGCCATTTATTAAGCACACATTAGAGAGACAATATGGTGAAATAGATTGAGCCGTGGATTCTGGCTTTTCCACTTGTAGTCTGTGACTTTGAACAAGTTATATAACCAATCAAGGCTTTATTTTCTACCTCTATAAAATGAAAATAATGAGCCTTGCCTTGCCTGTCCCCCAGGCTATTGTGATGAAAGACAGTACTTTGTAAATGGGAAAGTCCTATCTAAAGGGGAGCTGTATTTGCCATGGATATTATGTAGTTAGGCTAGATTTATTTTGCAATAAATAATACTTTGTCAATTTAAAGAGTTAATACTCTTCTGAGGTGTTCTAAGTCCTGGCAGGGAGAATTGTGAGAAGGTAGAGACATTTTTAACAGCTCACTATAGTCTGACCTGTTGATTGTTGCATTAACGCTGGTTGTGTGTGTGCACCCACACAGGTACAGGTATCTGCCATGCTGTCTGTGCTAGAATGGTCCCTAGTGGGCAGACTTTTATTCATTTCATTCATTTTGTTCATGAACAGAAAAGCATTTAAGACGGTAGATATTCAAACACAGAAATTTGGGAAGACTGGTATGAAACACTGTATTTTTCGGTTGACCTCAGAGCAAAGTCAATCAATGAACGTTTATTAAGCTCCTACAGTGTGCCAGGTACTGAGCTCAGCATTGGGGATTTCATTGTTGTCTTGTTGTCTTCAGTCATGTCTGACTCTTTGTGACTCCACATTTGGGGTTTTCTTGGCAGAGTTACTGGAGTGGTTGGCCATTTCCTTCTCTAGCTCATTTTACAGGTGGGGAAACTGAGGCAAGGGACTAAGTGCCTTGCCCAGGCTCACACCACTAATAAATATCTGAGGTCAGATTTGAAAGATAAGTCTTTCTGACTCCAGACCTGGTACTGTCTCTACTGTGACACTAAGCTACCCTGAGTACTGGGTATACAAATATGAAAATAAAATAGTTCCTGGTCTCAAAAGAGTTTACAATCTAATGGGGAAAACCACATGCAAAAGGAAGCTGAAAAGGAAGAAAAGAAGGAGGTACCTGGCTTGGGTAATAATATCAGTCATATTAGGGCATAAAGAAATACTTTTGGATAATGGTACAAGACTATTTTGATAGAGGGGGTCACATCTTGAGCTGCTGGCTTCCTATTTCTGGGTTAATTGGTGAGCTTTTGTGGTTATGATTGCCTGGCAGCCACAAACATTCTTGAGTTCATGTTTTCATGACCTCTGCCTTGAAATGCAGGTTGGGGGTTTCATTCAGGAATGCTGAGATAATGTTCAGACCACTGTTATTATCAATCCTTTGCTGAGAAACAGAGGTACGGTAGTCGGTGGTGCAGAAAGGATTTGGTTCCTGACCAGTGGCTGAAAGCATTTCTGGGTAGGAGCCTGAGTTACGGGCATCTTAATTAGGCATCAATGAACCCAGCTGCAGTCAGGGTCCATAATGTCTTTTGAGCTATTTTTCACATTTGGGGTTTGATAAAATGCAAACTCTATTTCCCTCAATACTTTCCTTATTTATATCCTGAAAAACCCCAAAGAGTCACATTAAGTAACTAATCAATGCGTTACTACTAATAATACCCGGGGTTTTATGTGTCTCAGTTTGTGTTTGCTTACTTCATCACACCATGCACTGACCAGGCTGTTGATATCTGATGACTCCTCAGGGACATTTTTAGCTGTTAAAAAAAAGCCTCTTTTCTCCTTTATAGGTAGAACAAATGAGTCTTTCCTTTGATAAAATCGCTAAAGATTGATTTCGGTACATGTTTCTACCTTCAAGTTATTTTTTTCTTATTTTAGGGATTTGTTCTTGTTACAGTAGCAGCAACCAATAGAATGTCAATATCTACCAGCTTGATGGTCAGATTTGATAAGGGCCCTTGGCTTTTCTTGGTATATAACATCAAGAACCGTCAAAATTCAAAAACTTCTTGCAATACTTTATTAAACATCTATTTAATTCAGGTAACTCCGTTAGTAGCTGCAGATACAAAGACAAAACATTACATGCATAGTTCCTACCTTCAAGATGCTTACAATGGCTCTCACTGAGTTTCCGTTTTCTCATCTACAAAATGGAAATAATAACGTATGTAGTGCCTTATTCACAGGGTTGCTACATGGTCAAAATGAGATAATGGATGTAAATTGCAACTTGAAAACACTATATGAATGCTAGTTAATTTATTCCCAATTCCCCCAAGTAATTAACTAATTGAAGTTAAATAATAATCAAACTAGAATTTATAAAGTAATTTGATATTTGTAAAGTGCTTTACATAAGTTAACTCGTTTGAGCCTTGTAACAACCTTGTATGGTAGGTGCTATTAGTATCTTCAGGCAGCTAGGTGTTACATAGAATGTAGAGCCTGAAGTCAGGAAGACTCATCTTTCTGAGTTCAAATCTGGCCTCAGACACTTACTAGCTGTGTGGCCCTGGGCAAGTCACATCACTCTGCCTCAGTTGCCTCATCTGTAAAATGAGCTGGAGAAGGAAATAGCAAACGACTTCAGTATCTTTTCCAAGAAAACCCCCAATGAGGTCAAGAAGAGTCAGACATGACTGAAAATAATTGAACAAAATTATTATCCCCGTATTATAGATGAGAAAACTGAGGCACAGAGAGTTTAAGGGACTTACTAGCTAGTGTGTGAGGTGGGATTTGAACTTAGTTCTTCCTGACTCCAAGTCCTATATTCTATTTACTTCTAGTACCTAGAAATCTGCCAGTGAACCTACTTCTTCCCATGAAGAGCCCCTTCTTTGCCAATGTCAGACAGCTGGGTCCCTTCCTTGCTTTCATTATTGGAGATGATTTCTACAGACCTAGCGACTCTAGACACTCTGGTTCCACTTATACTGGAGGAAATCCTGCGCAGTCTTTCATGTTTCACCTTCCTTCATTATACCCCATTCCTACAGCTGCTTCTATTACAACAGTCGGGGAGCGCTGTCACAGGGTAGGATTGTTTTCGGTGGTAGTGCTTGTAATGGGTAGGAAATGAGTAGAAAAAGAAAGAGATAAAAATGGGGGTTATTCATTGATGATTAATACTATTAAAAACTAACAGAATCCTTTGGGAAAGTGGGAAGAGAGATGGATTTGGAGAAAGTTCAAATCCTAGCTTTGTCATTTACAAATTATATGCCCAAGAGATACAACCTCTTTGGGCCTGTAAAATAAGAGGATTGATGTTCTCTAAATTATCTTCTAGCTCGAAATCTGTGATTCTATAAGTTGATTCATTTCAGCTGTTTAGGATAGGGATATGAGAGGCAGCATGGTTAGTGGAAATGCTGTCCATGGGGTATGGGCTTGAGTTTAGATCTTACCACTATCATTTCCTGAGGGACCTTGAACAAGTCATTTGCTCTATCTAGGCTTCAGTTTCCTCATCTAAAAATGAGAGAGTTGGCCTCCATGATTCCTTTAACCCCTCAATTCATGATTTATGATCTTTTCTCTATGGCTACCTTCCCTCTATACTATTCATTTTGTATATACTTAATTATGTAAAAGTTGTCTCCTCTATGTAAATTACTTGAGAGCAATAGCTAGTTTTGCTTTCTGTTTGAATCTCCATCACTCAGAGCAGCACTGGCACATAGGAAAACTTTAAATGCTTATTAATTGGTTTTAATGTGTCCCTAGATGTCTCTTAAGAATAGATATGAACATAGGAGATAATGGATGTAAAGTGATTTGCAAGTTTTAAACCATAAATATTAAATGTGGTATTATTGTTGTGTTGTTAGGAGAAAAACAGTGGATTGGTTCCCTTTTTTCAACCCTAGCTATGTCCCCATTCTACCTGCTACTTCTGGCTTTGGTAAAGTTGGGACAATGGGGAGAAAAAAGAGGAAGGAAAGAGAAAGAGGGAGACAGGGAGTAAAGAAGGAAGAGGGATGGGGGTAAAGAGAAGATATATCTCACTGTAACTTAAAGACCACTGGTATTCTTTGAACAAGGAGTCCAACAATGGCTAGATTTATGGAGTAATAGATTCAAATATTAATTTTAAAATGTGATTCGTGCCTTTCCTCCATGCCTTTTATGGTTCTGAATATTAAACATTGCTGTGTTTTTCCTTTCCCATTAGCCCCACAAATATCAGAGCAACACAAGGATTATACTTCAGCTTTAATGCCTCAGTAGGATAATGGCTAACGAAGTACTACTTCCTTTAAAACCCCTTATTTTCATGGAACAAAAAGATTCTGAAAAATTTCCTTTCAATTGGACCTTCGCCTAATATGTTCTTGCTAGACACAGAAATAAATTTTCTAGAAAGGTGTGAAAATACTTTATTAAAATCAATTTTCTATTTTACCACAATTCATAGGAGACAGTGGTTGTGGTAAGGGATATTGTCAATGTTTTGTTGTAACTTAAGGCAATGATATAATTATCTTAAGTTACAGACTGGATACTATATCATACGTTTCAACCCATCTCCTTCTGTTTCTGCACTATCTCTTCGAAAAAGATTCACATAAACTCACTCTTGAGTCTTTTTATTTTTTTTAATAAGGGAATCAGGAATAAGGGACTTGCCCAGGGTCACACAGCTAGGACATATTAACTGTCTAAGGTTAGATTTGCCCTCAGGTCCTCCCAACTCCAAGGCTCTTGCTCTATCCGCTGCACCCCTCACTTCTGGGTCTTAGTCACATACAGTCCTATAGTCTCCAGTGTTCAGGTCACAGTGTATGTGTATTCATTATTCATTCACTGATCTTTCTTTTCCTCATGAGTCTGGTTAAATCCAATCATGTTGGAAATGTCATTGTCTGCATAAGGTATTCCAGGACAGAGGAGATACAATAGTAATAATGGCTAGCATTTATATAGCCTTTTGAGATTTGCAAAGCAGTTTGTAATTAGTATTTCATGTGATGATGAGATGTCCAGAGTTCCTTGGTGTAGAGACTATCATATTCTACTTGGACTTGAAATCCTGCTCCTGGTATTATGGTCATAGGAGATCATGTAACCTCTCAGAACCTCAGTTATCCTGTCTGCAAAATGGGAACAATGATGTCTGCAGTGCTGACCTTATAAGGTGATTTGTTAGTTGGAGGAGACCTGTGTTTTCCGTAGTACAGGGGTCTCCCACTGAGGGAACTCCTACCCATGCCGATAAGTACTTGCTATGTAATTTATAGTCTCAGTTGCCTGGAAGCTACTGCAAAGTTAGGGGACTTGCTTAGAGTTGTGCAGCACTTACCAGGTCTTTCTGACTCTCAGACATGCTCACTACCTATTGACCTTCCTACAGAATTGCTATGAAGCTCAAATGAAATGTAAGTGCTTTGCAAGCCTTGAAATTAATGCTAAATAAATGTTGGTGATGACGATGTTGATGCACAGTTGCCTGGATTATACTCCTAAAGTTCAATCCGACTCTTCAAGAAGGGCACTCTTCACAATAAGTTTAAATTAGAAAGATTGTGAAGAATATATTTTCTTAAAGAAAAGATCTGAAGACAAGATGGCTTCATGGAACTTGGAGAAGGAGGTGAATAATTTAATGATGCAGGGACCAATTTAAAGGGGAAGTAAAGGAAAAATGGAGGCAGGATGAGTCAGTGACAGAAGCAGGATGACAATACAGAGGTTTTCTGACTCCTTGTCCTGTGCTCAGGCCACTTACATCTCATGTGTTCCATTCAGTGTCTCTTCCTCAAAGCAGTACCTGAGGACTGTCTAGGTTTTTGTTTTATACATTATAAAATCACAGAGTTTCAAGCTGGAAGGGATTTTGGTAAATTATGTAGTCTAAGTCGTTGTTGTACAGATGCTGACACTCAATTTCATGATGTTTGAATCGGGCAATGTGATTAACAATTTAGAGATGAAAAGGAGCCTTGGAGGTCGTCTAGTCTTAACCCTCATTTCATAGAAGAGAAAGCTGAGGTCCAGAGAGTTAAAGTCACTGGTTCAAGTTTACTTTAATGGAAAATTTGAACTATAGAATGGTTTTCAATAAAAATGTAGCTTTCTTACATGTCAAGTAATAGACTAAACAAAGTGTTTTCAAGTAGAATTCCTTAGTGTACCCATTTTAACAAAGAGATGAGTAAGATCTAATTATTTGTAAGTCAGTATTTCTAGAGTGCTTGAACATTTAATCACATGTTTTAAACATGTTCGATCTTAATTAATGCCTCAAGAGAGATTATAAACATCTTTAGGGTATGAATCCTATTTTATACTTTTCAGTATGTTCTAGACATACAAGCAAATGATTTTCATCAGTGCCTTTCATGACACATAACACATGCTCAGTAACTAAATACTCTTGGCTCGTTAAGTGATTAGACTTTGAATTGTTAATGAAGTTATACTGTATGACAGAAATGACCTGAACTTTTTTGCCCTACCCATGGAAATATTTTGCATCTTTAAATTAAATATTTAATAAATTAAATAGAAGTATGTATGGAATAATTTTACATGCATACATATTTGTGTCTCATAGTCATTTTGAGGGCAGGTGGAAGGGAAGAAAAATATTGCATGATAATTTTGTTGTTTATTTGAGAGGAATAGCAAGTGCTCAGTAGATTTTCAGTTTCATATACAATAACCTTTTTTTTATTGTGCTTTGTTATGGAAATGTGTTTTATCCCATAAATCAAAAATAAAAAAATTTAGAAAATCATTTAAAAAATAAGTTACATAACTGACTCTGAAATACTCCTGCTAACAAAGTGTTTTCTGAAATCAAAAGGTATTGTAAGCATTGGCTTATAAAGGTGACTTACATTTGCATTATTGAAGGTATGTTAAAATGTTGCCTGTGTAGTCCTTTCTGGAAAGGGATAAGGGGAGAGATACATTTGGAGAAGAGGAAGGAACAAAGCTGACTCTGATGGGTAAATTCCTAAACTACCTTCAGAAAACAGGAGAGCAAACACAGAAAGCACTACAACACTGGATCTTTCTCTCTCTCTCTCTCTCTCTCTCTCTCTCTCTCTCTCTCTCTCTCTCTCTCTCTCTCTGTGTCTGAATCTTTGTCTCTCCTCTCTATCTCTGTCTTTCTCTGTATCACATAGGCTGGTGTTCTTAGAAGTGAGGCCAGCAAAATCTCAGACTTGGCTTTTCTGTTTCTGTCTTGTGTTGGAAACATTTTGTGTCAGCACTCTTAGTTTTCATGAATTGTAAAAGTTCCTCTTTTTGCAGATGGACATCTATGTTCCTCGCCTTGTAAAAATGATCCCAGGTTTGAGCTGAAGCTACAAATACACACCCATTTATATATAAAATCAAGAAACAGTCCTTGTCATCTGTATTATGGGAATATGCATTTAATGATCTGTTTAAAGAAAGGACAGTCTCCTTTTGAGAGAAAGAACCCTGATAAACCATTAATTGTAGAAAAAATGTGATAAAGGTCTGATTTCATAAGAAGAGAAAGCCAAGAAGTCAATCCATTTATAAACAGAATGATCACTTTCTGTTTTTAAGGTGAAAACAAACTTTGCTTTGGAAATTAAGTCCTTTATGAGGTGTATACTTCATTTTGAATTTTGTGGAAATGGAAGAAGAAAGATGCCCCTTCCTTAGCGCTAAACCACTGGCTTACCAAACCTTAAGAACCTGATATTTGCAGCGAGTTGGCAGAAGTACATTTTGGGATCTCACATGGAGATCCCGTATGTAAGGATTTCAGTTGGGCTTCTCAAGGGGTAAATTTCATGCCTAGATCAGCCACCTCTTCATTTGTCAATTCTAGATTTCACCATAACTCCGTGAACATCATCATCCTGCAAGATCATATCAACCCTGGAACTCATGCCTTGTCAATACCTTCTTTCCCTCGAGATCCACTTAAGGAAAGTGTTTCAGGTCAGCCACTTCCTCATTTCCCACCCAGCTGCACTCCTCAGGACTTCACAATGCCCCTCTTTCTTTTGGAATTTAAAAAATGTGTTATCTCCCCTCATTAGGTTGTGGGTTCTTTGAGGGCAGGGACTACATTTTGCCTTTTTTTTGGTATTCCTAGAGCTTAGCACAGTGCCTGGAATCTAGTAGATATTTAATATGGAGAAGAATATGACAAACCACTCCAGTATCTTTGACAAGAAAACCCCAAATGGGGTCATGAAGAGTTGGACATGATTGAAACAACTGAACAACAAGGCATTACTAAATCAATTATACAATATATAAATATAAAATAAATTAATAAATGTTTATTGATTCATTTCTTACTTTCTGCTCTTCTCTACATGATTTGGGAGATGCTCCCCTTTGTTCTTCCTCTCCTGGATACAGCTCCCAAAGCTGGTGCTGAAAGACAGCTGAGGTTTATATGCATCCATCTTAATCCTATAGTGATGGATATTGTTGGCTTCTACCAGAAACTGGCATGGGCCATGCAGAAGCCAGGATCGACTTTTGGGTTAAATTAATGCACATGTTTCCTCTTTGGTTTGTAAAGATGATGATTCTGACCTTTGGGCAGTAGTAGTTTAACACACTTGGAACAGTTTTTTTAGTAGTGGTAATGGAATTATTCTCATCCATCTTCTAGTTCTCATTTTTTCCCATTTATAAGTAATGGTTGTGTTGTTGCGTTTGTCTTTCGTTCTCAAAGAGGACCATGACACCAAGATGGCGACATGACTTGCAGTTGACTTTGATTTGAGTGAGGGAGGGCTGTGCAAGGTCACCAACTATGCCATCTGAGGCCAGTGCCTTGATATTCATCAGGACAACTGGAGATGACCCAGGATGCAATGTGTGACCCTGACCACTTTAGGCTAAGGTCTTATCATATTCTCACGTGGAGTGAGATACACCCATTCAATGAACAGGCCTCTTCAAGTAGTTACTCAAGGGATGGTTCCTTTTAATAAAAAAAAAAAATCAAACTGGGAGGGGAAGACTCTAAGGGTTCCTGGGTAAAAGAGAAACTGTTACTATTTAGTATTTGCAGTTATGATTAATGACTTTCTTTGGGAAGTGGCTGGAACTAAGATTCCTATCTGTGTCTATATCAGTGCTGTCCCTATGGAATCAACACTAGAATCCAGCTTGGGACCTTGGCTCAGTCAGTACCAATTTAATTCGTGGAGTTAACTTTGGTAGCAAGAGGTTCTTTGTACTAAATGTAGAAATAGCAATAATTCCAATGGACTTATCAATGCCTTCCTAAGAGAAGAATTTTTTTTTTTTATTCAGAATGTCTCAAGAACTCTCACTGAAATCTTAGATAGTTTATGGGTGGAAGTTACTTCTGACCACCTCAAGTGCTGAGGTTAATTCTTTTTTTAAAAAGTCTATTTTAACCAAAGGAAATCCTGTTACAGCCCCAGTAAAGCTGGCAACAACCCTGGACATGCAGTCCTCTCAGGTCTGCTATGAGGATACAGGCTCTCTTTAATCTCAGAATAAAAATATTTGATGTTTACAAGGTGTATTAGTGTAATTGGAATGTGTCTGCCTGTCTGCCTGCCTTCCTTCCATAGTGGGACATCCTAATTAAAGAGCATCTTGTTCATGTGGCTGCCTGTTTGGGCCTCCACAACCTCCCACAAAGCAGTTGTTGTGGGACCCTTCCCCTGCTCTTCTGAGAAGCTTGAGTAGAGCCAAAACAAAGGGGTTTCCAGGCTAAGTTTTTCTAAGGTTTTGGGAGGACTGATGGGGGAGGGAGGAAAAATGGGAACAGAGAAAATACAATCTATGGAATACACAGAAGTTCTGTGGGAGTGCAGGTAGGTGCTATGACCTTGTACTTCCCTGAATATTTTGTTTCTGGGACAATGAGGAGGAATAGGAAAATATCCTAGTCACTGAGGTTTGGGGAATCATTGTCACCTTCCCACTCTCCCCTACCTTAAATATCCAATCAGTTCCCAAGTTGTGTCAAGTCTAACTCTATGTTGAAACTCACTTCAGTCTCCTCTCCACTCACAAAGGCTACCAACAAGGTTCAGGCTCTTATTACTGCTTTCCTGAACTGATGTAATGGCTTCCTACAGGGTCTTACTGACTCAATAATCAACCTTCTCCAAAATATCCTCCATTCATCTGCCAAAATGGTTTTCTTAAAGCATAAGTTGGACTATGTCACCTGTCTCCTCAAAAAATTCCAGTGATTTCCCATTACTTCTAGGATCAAATGCAAAATCTTCCTTTTGGCTTTTAAAGTCCTTGACAATCTGACTCCAACTTCCCTTTCCAGCCTTATTACAAATGACCTTCCTTTGTCTATTTTTGCAACTGATCTTGCTTTTCCTCACACAAAACCCTCAATTTCCCATCTCTGAGTCTTTGTGCAGACTGATACCCAGCCCTGGCATGTGCCCCCAACTCACCTTTACTTCTTAGAATCTCTTGTTTCCTTCAAAACTCTGTTGGAGTGCCATCTATTATATGTAAGCTTTTCTGGTCCCTCCAATTGCTACTACCTTCCCTATCCAAATTACTTTTTTTGTTTTATTTAAATATGTTGTCTCTCCCCATAGAATATAAGATCTGTGAGCGTAGTGACTGTTGCTTGGCTTTGTATCTCTGGTGCCTAGCAGTGACTGGCACATAACTGGTGCTTAATAAACGTTTGTTGATTGATACCAGGACAAATTTATTTTATAAAATAGTCAATAATCAAAAACATAGTGGGATCTTGTATTCTTTTTATCATTTAGTCAGTTATGGTCCCTACTCTTGGTGGCAATTTCCTATAGTCAAAAGGTTTGTAAGCTTAATACCAGATCTATTCAATTATAGATTGTTGGTAGGGGAACATCCAAGGTCAAGTCTAAAACCAAGCTGTCAGGCTTAGGACTTTAGACCAGCAACAACAAGTCAGAGTCCTTTAATACTTAGTAATAAGGTGGAGACAGTTAGGTCAAGGGCTTGTGAAGTTAGCATACAGAGTTATTGTTTGTGTCTCAATTGGTTAATGTTAAAAAAAATCCATTTGTGGTCTATATTGTAAGTACTTGAAAAGAAATATTACCTGACCAAAAGTTGGAATCGTGTTATGTGATATGAACTGTGTTAAAAACGAAAAATAAAAATAAAAAAATCAGTTATGATACTGCAAAGATTCAATCTATTGCCGAATAGTATTTGTGAAAACCTGCCCATTCAGATCTTAACACCTATATCAAGAATGTCTTAAATAAGTGTGGAGATTATTACAATAAAAATCTTGTACAAATGGGAAAGTAAATATATCCATTGGTAGCTGCTGATATTCTCTTATTCAGCTTTTAATAATAGGGTAATTATGCCTGAAATTTTTTTTACAAGCCTTTGATAGCCTCCCCTCTTTTAGATACTTTGAAAACCTGTCATTGAGAGATAAAAGAGTTTATTATGGAAAGCTTTATAGAGCCTTTACATTTTTTTTTCTTGTATCTTCATGAAATGCCCTTACAATTTATCTAGGTCTATAAATTTTTCTTGACCTCTGCTGCTTTTTGCTGTTTTATGAAGTCAAATTATTTATGATCTTTTACCGTTCTCTATTTTCTAAATTAACTTGTTTTCTAAACTGGCGCTGTCCTTAGATGTCATTTCTTTCCATTCAGAAAGGAGATCAAGCATTTGCTGGATGATGATAGTGATGATACATGTGTGTGGGTATGTGTGTGTGTGTGCACGTGTGTGTGCGTATGTAAAACCACTATGATGATGGCTAAATTAAAATTGACTAAACTTCCTTAGAAAATGCCTACCTACGTCCATTTCTGTTCTTTAATCATTTTCCCATTTTGGGAGGATCAACAGTTTGTTTAAATAGAGTAGGCTGGAATTTCTTCAGTTTCATGCCACACCTTTTATTTATTTATCTGCTTATCTGTCTATTTATTTATTTGTGACGCAAAGGGTCACGTAACTAGTGTCAAGTGTCTGAGGTCAGATTTGAACTCAGGTCCTCCTGACTCTTGGGTTGTTGCTCTATCTACTTTGCTATTTATCTGCCCTCCATATCTTCTTTTAATTTATATTTTTCTTCTAATATGGTATTCATTTTGATCTTTGCTCCAGGAAAGCACCCTCTGTGGTCATCTATAGCTCCAGGGTTCTAACTTGCCCCTGCCCAGAAAATCTCCTTAGCTGTCCCCACTTCCTAGTCACACACAACTGCCGAATAGCCATGGGATAGTTCCATCTAATGATAAATCCTCGTGGAAAAGCACACTTGAATTCGTTCCTCAATGCTTAACATACTTCCGCTCCCTTGTACTTACCCCATCCTAGTGTTCTGAAGCCCTAATTGCCATCGTTCAAACTCATTCTTCATTCCCTACTGACTACTCCCTTAATCTTATTCTCCTCAACCCAATTCCTCCAACCTTTCACTTTAAAGCCACCCAATCCTTCCACTGTGCTCTCTGAAATGCCTACTCCATAGGTAACAAACTGGATTTAATTTTAAACCTTTACCTTTCTTGCTTTCTCTATATTCTTTCACTCACTGAGACTTCTGATGACACAACTTCTCTAGCTCTCCTTTCCAGGACTAGTAGCATTTTAATTCACCCCTTTATTCATTTATTGTGATTGGTGAGGTGGATTATTTGTTGTTCCCTTTTTGCTACTTTTAGCCTCTCCCTCTGTCACCATTGCTTTGTATAATTACTACATCTTTGAAATTCATTTAATTCATTTTTATTACCCTCAAGATTCTGGTAGCTGTTGTCTGCAGAACTCTAGTATATTCTTCTTCCTTCCTCAAAGATTTCAGCAATTTGATCAGTCTTTTTCCCTTTCCTAGCTCCTGCCCTCCTACCGTGGGACTTCAACATACGTATTGATACTCCCAGAAATGTCTTAACCTTTCATTTCCTCAACTCTCTTATTTCCCTTGACCTTCTCCTCTACTCTACCATAGCTACACACAGAGATGGTCAGACACTTGATCTTGCCATTACCCACAAATGCACCACTTCCACGTTCATGAACTCTGAAATTCCTTTGTTTACTCATAATCTATTGCCATTGTACCTCTTCCCATGTCTTGCAACTTTAAACCATAGTCTTTATCCTTATGAAGATTCACAATCCCTTTATGTCTCAGTTCTTTTTCAGGACAACACCTCTGTACCGATTACAACCTCTTCCCTTTCCCGACTTGACCCATTGATAAATGAGTTCAACTCTACACTCTTTTCCCTTGATTACCTTTATCCTAAGGAAGATCTTACCCTTCCAAAGCCTCATCCTGGATTCCTCCATCTGCTGTTTTTATCTCTTGCTCACATGCTGCTGAAAGAAGCTATAGAAAATCACAAAACTGTGCTGACTGACTGGGTCCACTACAAGTTTGTTACATAAATTCAACTGGTCCCTCACTGTGGAAAGGCAATCTGTTTATAACTCTCTAATTGATTTACTATTCCATTTACCACAGTGGCTTTTCCAAGCCTTTTCATCCCTCTTCAAAACTCCCATTGCTACCCTCTTCCCTTCAACTGAGATCCTTGCTTCATAATTCAGAAGAGAATAAGAGAAAAAGAAGTGAAGGTGCTTATTGTAGAGGGGCTTCTCAAGTTTAGCTACAAAAGGGAAAAGAGATATGGGATGATAGCTAGTGATAATGGTCTCATCAAGTGAAGATTTTTTGAAGAAAGAGAAAACCTAGACATGTTTGTAGGCAGAAGGGAAGCAGCCAGTAGCAACTATATCTTCCAACCATATTTCATGTGAAAAAATTGGTCCTTCTCCTTGCCAAGGCAAATCCTTCTACCTGCACAATTTATCCCTTTCCATCCTGTCTTTCTCCAGTAGATTGCCACCTCTATCACTCCCTTGCACTTACCTTTAATCTCTCCCTAACTGCATTCCTACTGCCAATAAATATGTCCATGTCTTCCACTTCCTTAAAAATCTCTCACTTGATCAGTCCATTCCCACTAGGATCAGTCTATATTTCTTCTCCCTTTTGTGGATAAACTCTTTGAGAAGCCCTTCTCCAATAGGCACCTCTGCTTCCTTACTCTTATTCTAGTCTTAACTCTTCAGAATCTGCCTTGTGATCTCATCCTTCAACTAAAGCTATTCTCTCCAAAGTTAACAATGATCTCTTAACTGCTAAATGGACTTTTTTCAGTCCTGATCTTTCTTGCCCTCCCTTTAGCCTTTTCCATTCTTACCTTGTTCTCCTTGATAGTCTCTCTCCTCTAAGTTTTCATGACATTGCTTTTCCCTGGTCTTTTGTGGTCCCTTCTTTTCAGTCTTCTTGCTGGAACTTCACCTGGGATATACCCACTAACTATCCCCAGAGACTTTGTCCTAGGCCCTCTTCTATCTCTCTCTATAATACTTCACATGTTCTCATCAGATCCCATGGCTCCAATGATTATTTCTGTATAGATATTTCTCATATCTGTGTCCAGACCTAACTGCTCTCCTGACCTCCAGTCTCATGTCTCCAACTACGTAATCTCAAACTGAATTTCTTATAGACATCTTAAACTCAACATGTTCAAACTCAAATCATTGTCTTTCACCCCAAACTTTCCCCTCTTCTTTTTTCAAAAATTTTATGTAAAACGCCATTTTCATTAAGGATTTTCACTAGTAATATTTATCCATAATTTTTCTCTTTGCTTTGTCCTTTCCTGGTAGTGTTATGATCATATTTGTCTCTTTTTTTAAAAAAATATTTTTTCCTAATTACATGTAAAAACAATTTTTGACATTAATTTTTTTAAAATTTTGAGTTCTAAATTTTTTCACTTCTTCCTTCCTCTACCTATTCCCTGAGATGGCAAGCAATCTGATATAGGTTATCCACATGCAATCATATAAAACATTTCCCTATTAGCTATTTTGTGTAAGAAAACTCAAACAAAAGGATCTGTCCTCTTCTTGACTTCCGTCTTACAGTGGAAGATATCACCATCCTCCCAGTCATCAGGTTCCCAGCAAGATATCTTCCTCAACTCCTCACTCTTTCTCATGCCCAAAATCCAATCAGTTGGCAAATTCTGCCATTTTTATTTTTAATTTTTTTAGCATTTCTTGCATAGTTCTTTCTGACACTGGAATCACCTTGGTACAGACCTTCATCACCTCACACTTGGGACTACTGCAGTAGCCTACTGGTTGCTTTCCCTGCCTCAAGTCTCCTCATTTCAATCCAGCCTTCACTCAGCTGTCAAATTGAATGTCTTAAATTCCAGATCTGATCATATCACCCTACCTATTCATTAAACTTTCTATTTCTGATAGGATTAAGAATAAAATCCCCTGACTTTCAAAGTATTTCCTAAAATATCAGTCTTTTTGTACCCTACTTCCTTCACATACTTGGTGACCCAGCGACACTGGCCTTCTTGCTCTTCCTTGCACTAGACACTGCATCTCCAAACTCTGAATTTTTTCACTGGTTGTCCTCAAGGTTGGTAATGCTCTCCTTTACCATCTCTGCCTCTTACCTTCTGGCTTTCTTCAACTCTCAACTAAAATCTCATCTTCTACAAGAAACCGTTTTTCAGTCTTACTCTTAGTGCCTTCCCTTAGAAACCACCTCCAAGTTAACCTGTATATATCTTATTACTGCTACGTGTTATCTCCCTGTGAGCTTCTTAAGAGCAGGAGCTGTTTTTTGCCTTTCTTTGTATCTCCAGCACTTATAGTTCCTAGAAGGTGCTAGTTGACTGAGTGAGACAGGTAGCGTAATGGATAGGGTACTAGACTTACAGTCAGGGATATCTGAGTCTGAATTCAATATGGTGCTTATTAGTTTATGACTCTAGGAAAGCAATTTAATTATTCTGGGCTTCAATTTCATTTGTAAAAGGAGGGAATTGGACTTGATGACCTCTAAGGTCCCTTTGAGTTCTAAATGTATGATCCTGTAAGTTGAGTCTGTCTATACACATCTACATAGGCATGTTATATTCAAAGCCCCACAGGGCAAGTGCTCACATGGTGGTCAGAAGAAGTGATAAAAGGACATGCTCAAAATCCCTCTTAAGAACTTTGGAATTGATTTTGTGATATAAGAGACACCGGACCCCTTATCATGGCGTGCCTACATCAGAGAAGGTGTTGTGTTCTATGAGCAAAGCAGAATTGAAAGTAGCTCAAAAGAAATTCCAGATGCAAAAACTTAAGGGAATCCACCCCAAATATTCACAGGGACTATTTGTGCCCAAGATGTGGTAGAGCATTCCGAGTTTGTAAATGGGCTGATCAGCCACAGTCAGAGACACTGAAATTTGACTCCAGCATAGTGATGTCATTTTTGGCCCTCTGAGAATGAAGGACAACAACCGATTAATTCATAGTCGAGTTGTCTTTGGTTTTTCTTCTTTCTTAGTCTTTAACTATATTTCCAATATCTTCTTCACAGTCCTATCCTGTGTCCAAATTTGCAGTGATTTAATTTGAAGGATCTTATCCAATTCTTCATAAAATGTTCTTTACCTCCTTACTTTCTATTAGAAATATTGGTCCATGAACTGCTTTACTTTTATGGTGGTCTCTGTACAAATGCATATCATGATCACTTCAAGACAGAACGAACATGTATCCTATGAGGTGGTACCTATTGTTGTATTTGAATATGTGATAAAGTCAACCTGTTCATTTATTTGTCTCTCTAAGGACAATCCGTGGCACATATATATATATTTTTTAAAATTTATTTATTTATTTAATTTTTTACATTCATTTTCACAAATTTTTGGGTTCCAAATTTTCTCCCCTTTTATCCCCTCCCCCACCCCAATACCCCAAGCAATCTAATTTTCCCTATCTCCAATCTGCCCTCTCTTCTGTCATCCCTCCCTTCTCTTTTCTCCTGTAGGGCCAGATGACTTTCTATTCCTCCTTAACTGTATGTCTTCTTTCCTAGTTGCAACAGCAATACTAAACAGTTGTTCCTAAAACCTTGAGTTCCAAATTCTCCCCATCCCTCCCTCCCCACCCATTCCCTTTGGGAAGGCAGGCAATTCAATATAGGCCATATCTGTGTAGTTTTGCAAATGACTTCGATAATCATGTTGTGTAATATTTCCCTCCATCCTATCCTGCCCCTCATTGTTTCTCTTCTGTCTTTTGATCCTGTCCCTCCCCAAGTGTTGACTTCAAATTGCTCCCTCCTCCCTTTGCCCTCCCTTCCATCATCCCCCCCCTTGCAATATCTCTTTCTCCCCCACTTTCTTATACTGTAAGATAGGTTTTCATACCAAAATGAATGTGCATTTCACTCCTTCGTTTAGTCAAATGTGATGAGGGTAAAGCTTCTTGTTTTTTTTTTTTTTTCTCAGCTCTCCTCTTTTTCCCTCCACTAAGAAAAACTCCTACCTGCCTCTTAAATGACATATAGTTACCCCCTTCCCTTTCCCTCCCCCTACATTTCTCTCTCACCATTTACCCTAGTTTCTTTTAAGGTATGGTCCCATCCTATTCAGTTCAATCTGTGCTCTCTATCTCTGTATGTGTGTGCATGTGTGTATGTGTGTGCATGCGTGTACATGTGTCTGTGTGGTCCCACCAACTACCCAGATACTGAAAAGTTTTAAGAGTTAGAAATATTGTCATTCCCTGTGTGAATGTAAACAGTTCACTTCTGGTAAGTCCCTTAAGACTTCTCTTTGCTGTTTCCTTTTTCATGCTTCTTCTCATTCTTGTGTTTGAAAGTCAAATTTTCTTTTCAGCTCTGGTTTTTTCATTAAGAATGATTGAAAGTCCTCTGTTTCATTGAAAGACCATATTTTCCCCTGAAGTATTATACTCAGTTTAGCTGGGTAGGTGATTCTTGGTTTGAGTCCTAGTTCCTTTGCCTTGTGGAATATCCTATTCCACGCCCTTCGATCCCTTAATGTAGAAGCTGCTAGATCTTGGGTTATCCTGATTGTATTTCCACAGTACTGGAATTGTTTCTTTCTAGCTGCTTGCAAGATTTTTTCCTTGAGCTGGGAGTTCTGGAATTTGGCCACAATGTTCCTAGGAGTTTCTCTTTTTGGATCTCTTTCAGGTGGTGATCGATGGATTCTTTCAATACTTATTTCGCCCTCTGGTTGTAGAATATCAGGGCAGTTTTCCTTGATAATTTCATGGAAGATGATGTCTAGGCTCTTTTTTTGATCATGAGTTTCAGGTAGCCCTATAATTTTTAAATTGTCTCTCCTGGATCTATTTTCCAGGTCAGTTGTTTTTCCCATGAGATATTTCACATTCTCTTCCATTTTTTCGTTCTTTTGGTTTTGTTTGGTGATTTCTTGGTTTCTCATGAAGTCATTAGACTCCATCTGTTCCATTCTAATTTTGAGAGAACTATTTAATTCAGTGAGCTTTTGAGCCTCTTTTTCCATTTGGCTCATTCTGCTTTTGAAAGCATTCTTCTCCTCATTGGCTTTTTGAACCTCCTTTGCCAATTGAGTGAGCCTATTTTTCAAGGTGTTAATTTCCTCAGCATTTTTTTGGGTCTCCTTTACCAAGGTATTGACCCATTTTTCATACTTTTCTTGTATCTCTCTCATTTCTCTTCCCAGTTTTTCCTCCACCTGTCTAACTTGCTTTTCAAAATCCTTTTTGAGCTCTTCCAGGGCCTGAGCCCACGTGCCACCCCCCTGGGGTGTCTGGGGTACTGAGGCCCCGCCCTCCACATCTTTCCCTGATGGCAAGGATACGTCCTCGTCATCAGATCCAAAGGGTGGGATCATTTGCATTTGTTGGAAAAAACTCTCTATAGTCTTATTTTTCTTCCCTTTTCTAGGCATTTTCCCAGCCAGTTACTTGACTTCTGAGATTCCTTTCCACCCCCGCCTGGATCCGCCCAGCTAGTGCTTGGCCTCTGAGATTTAAATGGGCTTTCCTCCTGCTGGCTGTCAATCAGTGAGCTTTAGTTCAGGTGCTGGGGTGGGGGCAGGGCCGCCTCCCAGACTATGATCCCTCAGGGGCTTTATGCAGAGACTTTCAGGAATGGAGCGGGTGGGGGTGGGGTGGGGGGCCCGCCTCCCAATCTCAGTTCCCTTGGGGGCTTTGAGCAGAAGCCTTCAGTAATAGAGCGGGGTGGGGACAGGGCCGTCTCCCAGGCTCAGCTCCCTCAGGTTTTATGCGGGAATCTTCCCTAATGAAGATCCTGCCTGCTGTTGGGGGATTCCTGAGTCCTGGGCCGCTGCCGCCTCAGCTGCCGCCCACACCTCTGCCTCCGCCGCTTCCTGCCCCCGTGTCTGCCGCTGCTGCTTCCTCCCGAGGGGGCCCGAGTCACGGATCCGCCCTGCTTCCCGTCTCCTCCAGCCCGGCCTTCTCTCTCACTGACCTGTAGCTTCTGTGGGCGGAGGGACTTTCCCGGCTGCCGGAGCTTCCGTTTCTGAAGCCTGCTCGGATCAGCTTCTCTGGGGCCACGGCCAGGGCAGTGCTGGGGGTGGGGTCCACTTTCCGGGGAGCGCCGGACCCTGGGGACGGGTCTCCAGGGCTCCCTGGAACGGAAATCTCTTCCACTCTGCTTCTGCACACCTTGTATTGACCCAGAAGTTATGGGGGACTCTTTTTACATTAATTCTATGGGCTTTTGGTTTCGGAGCTTGTAAACGTGCGTCCTTCTACTCCGCCATCTTGGCTCTGCCCCTCACTGACATCTTTTGAATTAACTGCAATTTTCTTTGGTCATTTGCTTTCATTTATAGCAAGAATGTTAGTACTATGCATTTTCCTTCAGTAGTATATCTACTTCTTGGTCACTGGACAATCATCTCACCTTTACAGTTCCCAGATTTCTAGGTGGTCCCAAAACTTTGTGATTGATGGTATCTTTTTTTTATTTTTATTTTTCAACATTCACTTCCATAAGATTTTGAGTTCCAAATTTTCTCCCTATCTCTCCTGTCCCCCTGCTCCAACACAGCATGTAATTTTATATAAGCTCTACACATTCACATTAAACCTGCTTTCATATTAGTCATATTGTGAAGAAGAATTAGAACCAATGGAAGAAATCATGAGAAAGAAGAAACAAGCAAAAGTGAGGAGAGAGAGCAAATAATATGCTTCGATCTGCATTCAGAATCCATAGTTCTTTTTCTGGATGTGGACAGCATTTTCCATCATGAGTCTTTTGGAGTTGTCTTAGATCTTTGCATTGCTGAGAAGAGGTAAGTCTATCAAAGTTAGTAGTCATTGCACTACTATTACTGTGGCTGTTGCTGTGTACAATGTTCTCCTGGTTTTGTCCATTTCACTCAGCTTCAGTTCATATTAGTTTTCCCAGGTTTTTCTAAACTATGCCTGCTCATCATTTCTTATAGCACAATAGTATTCCATTACATTCATATACCACAACTTGTTTAGCTGTTCCCCAGATGAAAGGCATTCCCTCAATTTCCAATTCTTTGCTACCACAACAAGAGTTGCTATAAATAAGTTTGTACATGTAAGTCCTTTTCCCATTTTTATAATCTCTTTGGCATACAGTCCTAGAAGTGGTATTGCTGGGTCAAAGGGCATGTACATTTTTAAAGTTCTTTGGGCATAGTTCATGCTCTACAGAATGGCTGGTTCAGTTCACAAGTCAACTGACAATGCATCAGTGATCCAATTTCCCCACATCTTCTCCAGCATTTATCATTTCCCTGTTTTGTCATGTTAGCCAATCTGATAGTTATGATGTGGTAACAGAGTTGTTTTGATTTGCATTTCTCTAATCAATAGCTATTTAGAATATTTTTTTATATGACTATAGATAGCTTTAATTTCTTCCTCTGAAAACTGACTGTTCATATCTTGTGACCATGTATTAGTAGGGGAGTGACTTGCATTCTTATAAATTTGACTCAGTTCTCTATATAGTTTAGAAATGAGACCTTTATCAGAGACACTGGTTATAAAGATTCTTTCCCAGTGTTTTGCTTCCCTTTTAATCATGGTGGCCTTGGCTTTGTTTGTGCAAAAACTTTTCAATTTGATATAGTTAGAATTATCCATTTTGCATTTCATAATGTTCTCTCTCTCTTGTTTGGTCATAAATTCTTCCATTCTCCATAAATCTGTCAGATAAACTATTCCTTGCTCTCCCAGTTTGCTTATAATATCAGCCTTTATATCTAAATCATGTATCCATTTTGATATTGGTAGATGGTATAAAATGTTGTTCTATGCCTAGTTTCTGTTGTACCATTTTCTAGTTTTCCCAGCATTTTTTGTCAAATAGTGAGTTCTTGTCCTAGAAGCTGGAGTCTTTGAATTTATCAAACAATACATTATTCTAGTCATTGACTACTGTGTCTTGTATACCTTCTTTTGATTTTTATTAACTTAAAATCTATGAAGATAATGTCAGGGGGAAAATAGCATATTATTTCTCAGTACTAAAACATTTCTTTTCATATGAAAATTAAAAAGGAGAATGTCTGTATTTTCAACTTATAATTAATATAGCATAAGAGCAACTTTCAAGTATCCAGAAATTTTACTAAGATGCCATCCCTTTTTCCTTCTGTGTGTGTGTTATTGCTGCCATCTCCTCTATTTGGCTCCCTCCTCAGATCACACCAACTGAAGTATAATGCATGATATGTCTTAGTTTTCAATAAATATTATTTATCAAAATGACATGGCAAGAAGCTGTTGGTAATACTGAACTATGGGGTATCTCACTGTCTAGATTTATTACCAGCAGAAAATTGAGGGATAATGTATCTTCACTGTTAAAAATTTCCCATAAGTAAAAAAAGTCAAAAATCATTAACTAGACAGAATCAAATCATGCAATTGATTGCCCAATACTTAAGTATGCTTATGACTTTTGTGGCCATAGACATGTGATCCCTTTTTTAAAAATTTAGTATTGGTTTCTATTCCTTAAAAATATATATATATTTCTTGAGGTGTTACTGTTTTGATGTTTGGGACATGATCAGGGAAAAACTAAACTTTCCATGAAAGAAATTAGATTAAAATGAATCTTCAAATATACTATGTACTTAAACATACCCAAATAAAGATTTATTCATCTTTACAAAATAACTCTGAATTTTCTGATACTTCCCTTTAGAAGCTGCTTAACTTGAGCCTTTAAAAATGTTACAACACCATCATCTTTGTTCCCTCCACAAAGTTGTGCTTTGCACGCAAATATCCTTTGATGTCAACAGGAGCTTGGGAACTCTGGGTATGCTATTGATAGGCAATGGTGGGTGGCAGCTAAGAATAAATAGAGCTGAGTGAAATTTGGGCTATTCTAATTTTCTAATAAAGCTTGCATCTTGTGTTTTGTGAAAAGCTGACTTGTTTTCCTTTGTGGCCAGAAAAAAGGATAGACACAGATCTCGGGAGAATATAAAATTCTTCCCTCATGTTTTATTGACCAAGGACTTCCTAAAGTTTGAAGAAAGGTAAAAAGATTGGGCAATTAAAATTAAAAAGGCATTGCTTGCTGATCTAGATTTAGTGGTACTGCCATATTCTATTAGCTGAGGCAACTAGGTGTTACAGAGGATGAAAAACAAGTCAAATATTTCCTCCAACACTTGCTTAGTTGTGTGACTTTGGGCAAGTCTCTTAACTTCTTTCAACCTGTTTCCTCATCTGTAAAATGGGGATAATGATAGAACCTACCTCCCTGGATTATTGTGGATCAAAAGATAATATTTGTTAAACACTTTGCAAACATTGGATGCCATGATGATGATAAAGGAAAGATCTCATTTAGCCCCTTTTCTCATGTTTTAAAAAATATATTTATTTTTCTCCAATTACATGTAGAAACAATTTTAAACATTTATTGTTTTTAAGTTTTGAGTTTCAAATTCTATCCTTTTTTCCCGTCCTCCCACCTGAGATAGTAAACAATCTGATATATGTTATACATGTGCAGTTATGTAAAACATTTCCATATTAGTTATTTTGTGCAAGAAAACTTAGAAAGAAAGGAAGGAAAGAAGGAAAAAAAGAAAAAAAAGAGAGAGAAAGAAGAAAAAGTGAAGAACAGTCTGTATTCAGATGCCATTTTTCATCATGACTCCTGGAATTGTCCTGGATCATTGGATTGCTGAGAATAGCTAAGTCACAGTTGTTCATCATACAAGATTTCTGTTACTGTCTATACTGCTTTCCTGGTTCTGCTCACTTCCCCTGTATCAGTTCACGTAAGTTCTTTCCAGGTTTTTCTAAAATTATCCTGCTTGTCATTTCTTATAGCACAATAATATTCCATTACAATCATATACCACAATTTGTTTGGCCATTCCCCACCCTTTTCTCATGTTATTTCATCAGTCCTTCATAAGATCACAGATTCAAATCTGGAATGACCTCAGAAGCCATAGAGTCCAATTCCCTTGTTTTATAGATGAGAAACATAAGTCCCAAAGAAATTAAATGACTTGCCTAAAGTCCCATAGGTAGTAAGTGTCAAGGAATGGATTTGAATCCAGTTCCTCTGACTCTAGGACCAGTGCTAGAATTAAGAATATTCCTTCATAATTAGGTGCATCTTTATCTATCTACTATTCAGTAGAATTTCAGTACTTCAAAAGATCTGTGATTTCCTCCTTTTAGAAGATCCCTCTACGGATGCTGATGGAAATATGCCCATACCTTCTTACTGGGCACTCTTCCTGTTTTCCTGAAACAGAACAAAACAAAAACAAACCAAAAATAAAAATAAAAGAAAAAAAGGAAGAAAGAAAAGAAAAAAAATGTTGCAATCTGGAGCTTAATTTCCTGGTAATAACTTTAATGAACTCAGCCAGAAATCCATCTACTTCTGGTGATAACGTTATGACCAAGAATCAAAAACCACCATGATGTCAGAAGAGTCATAATTGTAACAAGGGTCAACAGGTAAGCAGCCTCGGTGCTGCACTGGTAATTCTCTAAGGAGAAAAAGAGCTAGAAGAGGGTTCTTAACATAAAGAGAAGATCTTCTGTGGAAGACTAAGAAAGAAATAAACAAAAGCAGTAAAACTAGTAGCTGACATTTATTTAGGACTTGAAGGTTTGCAATGTATGAGAAAAGAAGATGAAGAAGTAAAGAAAAAGAAGAAGAAGAAGAGGAAAAAAGAAGAAAAGAAAAAAGAGAAAGAGGAGAAGAAAAAGAAAGAGAAGAAGAAGAAGGAGGAGGAGGAGAAGAAGGAGAAGAAGAAGAAGGAGAAGAAGGAGAAGGAGAGGAAGGAGAAGAAGGAGAAGAAGAAGAAGAAGGAGAAGAAGGAGAAGAAGGAGAAGGAGAAGGAGAAGAAGAAGAAGAAGGAGAAGGAGAAGAAGGAGAAGAAGGAGAAGAAGGAGAAGAAGAAGAAGAAGGAGAAGAAGGAGAAGGAGAAGAAGAAGAAGAAGGAGAAGGAGAAGAAGAAGAAGAAGGAGAAGGAGAAGAAGAAGAAGAAGGAGGAGAAGGAGAAGGAGAAGAAGGAGAAGAAGAAAGGAGAAGGAGGAGGAGGAAGAACAGAGAGATAGACAGAGAGAGAGAGGGAGAGTGAGAGGGAGAGAGAGAGTTTTATTTCAGACTCACCCCTGAAGCTCATATATTTGGCAAGTATTAGATATTAGAGATGGGCTTCATACCTTTGGGTGATGTAGAAGGTCTAAAGTCAGGAAGATCTGAGTTCAAACTTGACCTCAGAGACTTGTTAACTGTGTGATTGTCACAAATCACTTAACTGTTGTAAGCCTCAGTTTCCTCATTTGTAAAATGATAGTGCCTACCTCCCAGGGTTGTTATGGAGATAAAATGAGATAATATTTATAAAACATTATAAAGTGCTAACTGCTAGCTATTAAAAAGTGAAATGCTCCCCTAAAAACTATCAGAAGAGTAAGTGAATAACAAATGTGTGTGTTTAGTTGTTTCAGTAATGTCCAACTCTTCGTGACTCCACTTGGGATTTTCTTGACTGATATACCACGGAAAAAGTGGTTGGCCATTTCCTTCTCCAGCTCATTTTATAGATGAAGAAACTGAGGTAAACAGGGAGAAGTGATTGCTCAGAGCCACACAGCTGGTTAGTGTCTGAGACCAAATATGAACTCAGGTGTTTCTGAATAAATTAATTTTGGACTTTATGGCTTATTTCCCTTAGGATTACATTATAAACTATATATACCATGTGCATCTTTTATGCTAAAAATGTATTTTTCTTGAGGACACATATCTTTACAGGAAATTTGAGGAGGGAGAGAGTTAATAGGAAAGGAGGGCTAGAGTAGGAATTAGGGAAGACTTCAGAAAGGAGATTGCATAGGAGACTGAACCTTAGAGAGAGATGGAAGATTCTAGGGAGATAAGAAGAAAGTGTATTAGAGGCATGGCAGAAAGCTTTTGGTTGATTGTAGGGGGTGGAACATTGAATTAAGAAGCAGCTGGTGTCAAGATTGGTTGGAATACGGCGTGCATGAAAGTAAGTAAGGTGAAAGCAGGTTGGGAAGGGAGGCTGGAATAAACTTGTTGCAGGTCCTAAAAACCAGATCGAAGGTTTTATGTTTGTTTAATCCTTGAGACAATAGGGAACCTTCATTAGAGCAAAATACAATAAACAATAGAAGGTATTATATGAATAGTGTTAAATTTTGTGCAAGAAAGGATAGCTGCAGGAGGAGTTCAGAAAAGTAACTCATCAACAGGACTGAAATAGTCAAGGACTTTGAAAGATGAAGGGAAGGAGGAAAGTCATTTGAGACATTGTCAGACAACCACGTAAGCCAAGGCCCAGAAGTAGGAAGAATTGGGTATATTTGTACTTGGAGAACAGGGAGGAGACTGGCTTGAATCTAGAGAAATCATATCTTCCAACCAAATTCAAATTTGCATGATTTATTCATTTGTGGAAGAATAAACTTGTCTGACTTTAGAAATAGTTTTACAGATATGATTTCATGACTTCTCATTCATCTGCCCATAATATCTTCATTTCATCATTTATGCATGGACTTTATGTCCATCCCTGAATGTAAATGATGGGAATCTTTCTTGAAAGAAATATTCTTAATTTTTATAAATTTATCATCTTATTGATGGTGAATGATCAAATTTAGTGTAATTTATCATGCGATTTAATAACATAATCATTACCATAGCAGTATTATAAAAATATAATAAGTTTCAGGTTTAAAAATTTCATTGTTGTACCAAGAAAAGTCAGAGTGACCAGAAACTTGTTGCCTCCTTCAAGGAAGCCATTTGGTAGTAAAAGTACCAAAAAAAAGTATGAGAAATGCAGAAGTTGTAAAGGGAACTGGACAATTTATTTTTGGACTATCAACCAGACACACTTTTCTTCATTGGCAAAGCCCCAGCTAAACATTACTTTTCTAAAGAAACTATTATCATAAGAAAATCATCATTTCCAAATGTTTTCAGATGCATCTGTCAGGTATTTAGGAAATAACATAAAACCAACCCTTCTTTATTTTGGAACAGGAGATTATCAGAGAGAATCAGGGTAGCCTAAGGAACTACCGGCCTACTAGTTCAATTGGCATTTTATCCCTTCTATATCAAAGAAACTGTAATACCAGAACACTAGGCTGCAATCCTCTCTCTCTCTCTCTCTCTCTCTCTCTCTCTCTCTCTCTCTCTCTCTCTCTCTCTCTCTCTCTCTGTCTCTCTCTCTCTGTCTCTCTCTCTCTCTGTCTCTCTCTGTCTCTGTCTCTCTCTGTCTCTGTCTCTCTCTGTCTTTCTCTCTGTCTGTCTGTCTTTCAGCATTAGAGTGATAATAGTAGTAACAATCTCAATGGATAATTCTTTCTAACTCCTCATCTACTAATTGATGACTTCTGGGAATGCCTTAATAGAAGACAAGAACCTGAACTAATATAAAACCTTTTTGGTAAGAACTCCCTACCCCCACTCCTCACTTACTTTGGTGTCAAAGGTCTAACCTAGATTTTGGAGTGCATCTCCTATAAAGATCAAAAACTAATTAAAGATGTTAAGATGAAAGATACTGAGAAAACAGCAGGGTGGCACAATGTTAAAAGTTCTGAACTTGGAGTCAGAAGCCATGGGTTCCAATCCTGGCTCTGCTCCTTACTGGCATAGATTAATTTTCGTACCATCTCAGCTCAATAGTTCATTCAGCTCTGGTCACTTTGTGTTTCCCTTCTTCTTTCCCTACTCTTATTTTATCACAATCCTAAAAATGCTAATATTGCCCTAGGGAGTTAGGGGGGATTATCCCTGGAACCTAACTTGCATTCAGGCTCTAGCTCTCCCAGCATGGGTTACTATTCTCTGCCTAGCCCCCCAGATGTATTCTGATCCTAGACCCTCCTAGAATATGTACCCAAAGATTTCAAACATACCTTCAAATTTCTCCAAGGCTCTATGTCGGAATTTATGCCCACTTTCATACACATACTTATACACATACATGCATACCCCCATCCCACTCCAAAGAACATTTTGCCCAGTCGTGACAACTAACCACTTGTCTTAACCATTGGCTCTTCCCTAACTCCAGTCTTGTTTCTGCAGGGATGACTGATTTGACAAATTGCTTAGCTTAAGCATTGGCTCTCTGTCTTCCTGAGTTTCATCCTGAATATACTCTATCACAGACATTAGGAACGAACTCCAACCACCGTTCTTCCATTGATTACCAGCATCAGAAGACTATCCTGAGGTTCTCTTATCTCTTATATTGCAGAAGGTAATCAAGGTCTTTTCAATTTGGGCATCAGCCCACACTTTACCTGTGTGACCCTGATAGGGTAGGTCCCTCTACCTTTCTTGGTCTTACTTTTCTAACCTGTAAAGATAGAAGATTAGATTTTTTTGATCACTGAAGTCTTTGAAGTTCTAAATATTATGATTCTAGGATAGGGAAGCTGACCTTAGCAAAGAGGTCTTACCCTCTTAGGGTCTCAGTTTCCTCTTTCTGTTTCTGTAATCCTATATAAAGGCTCTATCCTAGCCTCCTGATGGACTGGTTCTAAGAAGGAAATTTAACCTACACATATAAGACCCTTTGTTACTGTTTGTGAGAGACAGAATCTTCTAGCCACAAAATCCTGAATATATTTCTCCTACCCTTCTTGACCTCTGTTTAACAAACATGGCTGTCCTGTATTTCTGACCCCACTTCCTGTTTTCTATGTCTGCTTCCCCCATATCCTCATCTTTGTGTTTCTTAACCTGAACCTGCCTCCTAGTAATTATCCTGCTTTGATAAATGGCTGCCTTCCGACGATGACTTAGTGGGCAGTGAAGAGAACTGGTTAAAAAGGATGCTTTCAGAGACATGCCTGAGTGCCAAAGGCATTTAAAAGCAGATTTCTTGTGAGTATGGGAATGGGGTTGAGGTACTGCTTGGGTCCTCCTTTCAATTGTATGTTGACCTTGGTTCTTCATTTTCGTACTTTCCTTGGATATTTCAAGAGGCCTGTTTATGACTGCAATATCTCAGTCCCAGGTACTCTGCTCTGTCTCTAAAAAATGGAGCATTAGCTCCACAACTTGTTCTGAGGGATAAGCTGGGTACATGAACACCTACCAATGTTAGCCCATTTCAGCCTACGAATCATGTTTTTGCTAAAAACCAAGTAGTTTTGAATCTAAAAAAGTAAAAAATCAGAATCATTAAGTTACTAGAATTCTTTCTTGAGGATCTTTCTGTGGAAGTAGGATAATAAATTTTGTCTCTTTTAGGATTGTCTAATTCTCCTCTCATGAAAGTAAAGGAGAAGTTGGTTGGTATTGAGATAATTTCCAATGGTTAAATCCTGTTTGGCTGACCCCTCCAGTTGACAGAGTAAAAACCTATCTGTTGTTCCAACAAAGATCTCATGTCTCTCTGGGAGTCCAGCAAGATTAAGAAACAGGAAGCAGCACATCAAGTCCAACTAAATGACCGCGTGGTAGGTTTGTGTTTGTTTCTGACAGAGTTTTTAAGTATTCAGAGCTAGTTAAAAATAATTTTCTTTAATTCATTCAGCAAACACTGAAAAGGTAGATAGAGTTCATTGCATGATACTGGGCATGAATGCATGATATGTGAGTGTATCATGATTTGGTCTCTGCCCTCAAGGAGCTCCCAGTACAAAATGGGAAGAAAAGATGTATGCACAGAACATTATAAATGTAACAAATGAGGAGTACAAAGAACTAAAAGAGATCTTGGTGTATGCAAAGACCTTTGCATTTGGAATTTGAGTCCTTGGGTTCCAAATCTGACTCTATGACTTGTCCCTTGTGTGACTTCTGGCCAGCCATAATTTCCTTATCTGGATGTAAAGCAGTTTATTATTAGCCATATATAGAGATGGCAGAAATATGGTGAGGCAGGGGAAAAATGATTTCACCCCTTTGACTTAGTTTTGTTCCTGTGTCTTTCTGTTTTCCATTCATTTGCATGGGAGACAGAAAGTATCTTAAGGCTAAGAAAATAGGGACCTCCAAACCCAGAGAGCCCTTGGCAGCTTTCTGGTAAGACAGCCTCCAAACTGATTCCAGTTGGGTGTAGTTTGGCAGTCAGAAACTAAGCAAAGACCTACAAGAAATGTCTAACCCTGAGCTAGAGTAAAACTTCCAACCAGTATGCTATCCTTATTGATCAGAAAGTTGAAGTTAAAAAAAAAGACAAATCATAAAGTACTAGTTAGCCGGGAGTGTCATTGTGTTTTAAGGAACTTGTCACCTAATGAAGGATCTCTTTCCAGAGAGGAAGGCCCCATTGAATCAAGATTTGGAGAAAAAGACAAAGCTTTCTATCTCTTCTAAACCGTGTTTTTTTCTTTTAAATAATAGTAATTTCCTGATGTTCTTTCCTCTTCTAATTCCCCAATGAACCTTCCTTTGTAATGAAGAAATACAATTAAGTAAAACCAACAAAGAGTGTGCTCATATCTAACGACATACGTAGCATTCTGAAAGCGTAGTCCTTCTCCATTGCCAGGAATGAGTTATGTTTCATCACCTGCTCTCCAGGATCAATATTGGTGATTGCAACTAACATGCCTCTTAATATTTTTTTTCTTTATTATGTTGTAGTCATTATGTGATGCATGAAATGGATAAAAAACTAGACTTGGAGTCAGGAAGATCTGAATTCAAGTCTTGTCCACACTTACTGACCATATATGATTCTGAGCAAGTCATATAACATTTCTGTGCCCCAGACAACTTGATAGCTCTTGTTGATCTATGTTGGTAGAGGGGATTTTCTTACCTAGAATTCCCTATATTCCTGAAAATCACAGGTCTGTACAAAACAGCAGCAAACTAAATCAAGCCACCACTACCAACCAAAACTTACTGTGTACATTTTTCTCCTTTGTCTGAATCAGCTCATACAAGCCTTACTTTTTTTAAAAATTAAACATTTATATATTTATTTTTGTTTATAGTGGAACCAAGGATTCATTATTTTGTAGAGGTGAATACACATAGCCAACAGGACATTTGCTGTTGGAATTGCCCATAAGAGTCACCAAAAAGAATGACAGAGAGCAGATTAATTGTTTCCAACCAGTATGGAGGGCAAAGGGAATTTTTCAGTGACCTCTAAAAAGTGAACTATATCTCTGTTTCTGCCAGTGCTAAATAACAGCTCTATATGCACAGATTACAGGTTGGTTTGTCTCCTAGAGAAGAAAGTGAAAGATAAAAATGCAGCCCTTGTGTCAGGATGCACTTTCTGACTTGAGTACCTGACTTTTCCTAAAATCCCATCTAGGGGTACTTGAGGAACTTAAGTTTCTGGCTCATTTTACTACCCCCAAAAGTGTTATCAGCACCCTTGCAATCATTCACAAGACATGAAGCATAGAAAAGTTTTCTTTACTCAGGAAGAAGAAAGGATGTGTAACTTAGTCCCTAGTCAAAACATGGAATGAGGGGATTAGAACAGCAAATGGTAGTGGGAATGGGGTGAACCACACTGACTCCATCATGTGACTCAATGCTGGAGCTGGCTCAGTTCCCTTTCTTTTCAATTATTGGTCTAGTCCATTTTCTGTCTTGAGAAAAAATCTTGTTGCATTTTTCCTGCATGTCTAGGAAGCTGGACCACCTCTACCTACTACTTAGAGATCCTTAACTAAGGACCCAGGTTATGCTGAATAGAAACCTGATCAGATCTGAAGACAGACGCAAGGGGATTTTGTACATTGGCACATTTCCAGCAGCCTATACATTTTATCTGAAAACTGGCCTCATATTGGCCAGTCAATTATTGTTTCCTTGTTCCTTTGAATGAATATAGAAACTTAGAAGAGTGGGGTACCTCTCTTTCAGATTTCAGGGAATTTCACCAATTTGCTCTCCCCTCCCAGATTGGAATGTCCCTAATCTTTCCTCTAATTGGAAGTCAGATTACCTGATTTGTTATCCTGGTTAACTGCTTTCTTTGAAGTAATTGCTCTTTATTTGTTCAATTGCTTTTAGTGTACCAAATTCTGTCTCCCCTTGTTTTTGGGGTCCAATGCCAATCTGAGGAAGGCTGATTATTTACAAAAGAAAATAATTTCAATAAGAGAATTCATGGCCTTTCATGTCTATACACCAGTTTACTAAGAATGGGTAACAAATATAATAAACCAGAAAGTCTAATGCAAACATTTAAATTCATCTTTTATAAGCAACACTGGCACTTGGTAGGATGAAACTGCTGACTGGAATGTGGCTCCAGAAGGATACATTTTATATGTAAATGAAACAGAATAGATAAAAGGAGATGGAATGGGTGAATTAGTACTGTATATTGAGAAGACACATGGGTGAGAAAACCTAGAAACTCTAGTGGGGATCCATAGTCAAGAGCATTTGTATGAAGATAAACTGAGAAATAAATGGAAGTAATATTGTCATGGAAAAGTAGGCTATAATGACTAGGTGGTACCATAGATAGAGTGCTGGACCTGGAGTCAGGAATCCAGGCCTCCAGCATTTACTAGCTGTGTGACTGCGAGTCATTTAAATATCTTTTTGTCCCAGTTTCCTCATCTGCGAAATGGGAATAAAAATAACACCTTCCTTTCAGGCTTGTTATGAGGATCAAATGAAATATTTGTAAAGTGCCTTACAAAATGTTATGTAAATGCTTGTTTTTACCACTACTACTATTACTACTACTACTACTACTACTACTACTACTACTACTACTACTACTACTACTACTACTATTTGTCTAATTACTAAGTAGTAATTGTTTCTCTTTTTACCCAGGAATACTGAGGGTTCTCCTCCCAGTCTGATTTTTTTTTTTTTTATTAAAGGGGCCTTCCCTTCAGTAACTACTTAAAGAAGCCTGTTCATTGAATGAGTGTATCTCACTCAAAGTGGAAATGGGATAAGACCTCAGCCTGAAAAGGCCAGGGTCTCACATTGCACCCTGGTTCATCTCCAGTCATCCTGATGAATGTCAGGCCATTGGACCCAGATGGCACAGGAGGAGAAAGTGAGGCTGGTGACCTCGCACAGCCCTCCCTTACTTAAATCAAAGTCAACTGCAAGTCATGTCATCATCTTGATGTCATGGTCCTCTTCGAGAATGAAGGGCAAACGCAACAACAAGTGTGTCAGGCACTGTGCTAAGCACTTTGCAAATATTAGCTCATCTGGTCCTCACAACAACCCTGGGAAGTAGGTGCAATTATTAGCCCCATTTTACAAGTTAAGAAAACTGAGGCAGGCAGGAGTTTTGCAACTTGCCTAATGTTATACAGCTACTAAGTGTCTGAGGTCAAATTTGAACTCAGGTTTTTTAATATTCCACTCTACTGTGCCACCTGATTGTGCCTGGGGTTTGGATGAGATGGTGTCTAAAGCTTCTTCTTACACTGAGGATCTGCCTTTGCATTCCTGTTTAAGGTGCTTGGAGCAGCACATAGGAGAACATTACCAGTCAGGCTGCTCCCTCATGTGTGGTGAATGAAGTTTTCTCTGGCTTTGCACTTCAGTCTGATGCCATGGTTCCTCTCACTGAGGTCTTTTGGCCCCAAATCAAAACCAGGGCATTTTCAGGCTTATTGGTTGAAATGCCTGACAAAAATAAAGAAGGAGCCTATATCAGATTGCATGCCATCTTGGGGAGGGAGGAGGGAAGGGAGAGGGAAAAATCTCACAATCTTATAAATGTGAATGTTGAAAACTAAAAATTATAAATAAAATAAAGATGGAAGTTCACATATAATAGTACTTTAAGGTATAATTGTTTTCCTTGTGATAACCCCATGAAAATTTTTTTCCACAGATATTATCACCCCCATTTTACAGATGAGGAAATGGAAGCTGAGAGAGATTAAGAAATTTGTTCAAGGTCACATGAGCAGCTGGTGTCAGAGCTGGGACTGAACTCAGAAAAACAGAGCCTTTGGAAAAGTTCCCCTTGGACTCTATTACTTCAGCAAGAGTAGATGGGCATAGAGATGCCAAAATCACTTTCAAACCAGAGCTAAGATACCCTAAGGTCATCCACTTGATTGGGTGGGAACTGGGGTATGTATGGGTAGGATTTCCCTCAGGTGAGTCTTGTTGGTTTTCTTCTTTGATTTCTCTTTTTAGGAAGAAAACAGATATTGGCTAATGTCAGAGCCCTGAGAGATCCAGCTAAAACACATAGGGAATGCACGCATGGGATATAGAAGTTTCCAGAAAAGGGCAGAATGAGTTGGCATTCCTAAGCAGTTTGGCACAAATGAGCCTTCTGGGTCCCAGAGAGGTCCATAGGGTCTACATGCATTTTGCCTTGTTTGTTTGTTTTTTAGACTGCCACCAATTCTCCTGTGGCTGGTAAATGACTATGAGACAGTACCAAGAGAGGAGTTCCTCAAATGGTTTTGAACACAGTGCTGATTTTGAATTATAATTTTAATTTAAGGCATAAATCCTGGTATGTTTGTAAAAGGAAAATGGCATCAATCGGATTCGTAACTTTACAGTTAAGGATCAGATTAAATCCTTTAAAATATCTGATAAAAAGAAAAACAGTTTTCTAATGAGGGCTGCAATGCACGTGCAGGACTTGTGTCTCAATTGGAAAGAATTTTGATTTTGTTGATTCAGGATCAAACTCATCACTGTGTGCCTTTGAGTTTGGCCCTCGTTCAAACTAAAGCTCTGAGGCTTTTTGACATTAAGAAACAATGTGATGATGGATCCAAGGATGGAAAATTCTGTACAAGCAAGAGTTGGTTCATGTAATTTTTTTAAGGAAGGCATGTCTTGTATAACAGGATATAAGGTGAAGCCACTAGTACTGATGAGACAGCAGCTCAAGAAAGCAGAAAAACTTTCTGCTTTCAGACACAGAAAGACCCAAAATTTGATTTTTAATGCTTATACTGATTATAGAGAAATGTCATTTAAATTTGTATGAGAAAAAGAAAGAAGCAAAATATATTCTTGACTTTTTCTCTAAAAAGTCGTAGAATAACCTCTAAGTCTCCTAAAAAATATCTCAGAATCTTAGAAATGAAAGGCATCCCAATCTAACCCATCCTTGAAGAGGAATCCTTTCTACAGTAAGTATCCTTGGTTAGTGGTTAACTAGCCTTTTAAGGTACAACTCCAGCAATGGTGAATCCATTCCCTTCTGACGTAGTGTCTTCCACTTTTGAATCCCAAAGATTTATGTAAAAAATGCCACTCATGACTTATGAACTTTTTGATTTATTGTATAAACTGTTGCCCAGCACTCTCAAATTCTGGTTTAAAACAAACTAGTTTTGATTTTGCAGAGGTTATTCCCTCCAAATCATATATCTGATTCATTTTGCCCTTATCAAACATTTCCTTTGGGAATCTCAGATTTTATCTCCTGCCTAGGTCTACACAGATATTTGTAAAAAGATTCCCATTTCCCATGAAAGCACTCAAGGTACAAGATAACCTTTAGTTCAGCTCACATGAAATGTAAATTAACATGAAGTACTCCTAGTTGCCCATAAAAAGTTGATGCCCCTTTCACTCTCTGGTTAGTTTTGTCTTCAGTCAGTTAATAAACATTTAGTAAGCACCTATATGCTAGGAACTATTCTAAGAATTGGGGATACAAAAAGAGACAAAAATCAGTTCCTGTCTCAAGATGCTCACAGTCTAAGCAGGGAGATCATGCAAATAGCTCTGTACAAGCAAGCTATATTTAGGACAAATTGGAAATAATTGTCCCAAGAATGTACTGTGTAAAGGCCTCTGTCCTTACAATATTGTGATATGGATTGAACTCCACTGAAAAGAAATGAATTCTGGGTTTCTAGAGACCCACACCTTCCTAATAACCCCTGGTAGCAGCAGAGGGTAAATTCTAGATCTGGGATCCTTTGTATTATGATTTCTTTTCCAACACTTGCTTGCAAGGCCCAGTGCTGGATTTTTCAATTAAGATCTTCTTGACATTCAGAAGGGTTGGCTTTTGGGAGCCCTCAACACTTGGTCACATTATTCCCTTCTCCATCCATGGTTGCCATCTCTCAGCAGAAGAAGTTATGTCACTGCTTCCCCATGTTTGGGGCCCAGGAACTCTTTCTGGGGTTGTATGGTTAAAAGACCCTGCTACTTCCTTCTCCAGCCACATGGGTTGGGCCATGTACAATTACGAAGTGCCTCTCCCTGCCCCTCCAGATAGTCATTCACATTTCCAGGGCTAAGGGAGATGCACAGGCTTCTTTTGCTTCCTCCTCTGTTTCCCTTCCAATCCTCAACCACCTAGGTCTGCTTTTAGCTCTTCTGGTGTGTGTGTGTGTGTGTGTGTGTGTGTGTGTGTGTGTTGGTGGGGAAGTAGGGGAAGAAAGGGCTGACTCTTCAATAAAGAGTTCCTCTTGTAGGCATAGCACAAAGGATTCTACAATAGAGTCTGAGGCCAACCAAGGCTATTCTGTGGAGCGTATGTATACCTCTACAGGTTTTATCTTAAATACTCAGCATCATCTACTGTCAATGCTTCCTTTAAATGGCCTTTCTTCCATTTTTAAAAGTTTCCAATTGTCTTATCTTTTGTTACGTTTCACACATTTTCTGTTATGTTTACATTTCAAACCATCCCTAATCCTTTTGGAAGAAATTGGGTTTTACACCTTAAAGAATTATTGGAAGGCATTTAGACCTCTGATTCCATTTATGTCTCAGGGTAATTTCCTCCACTGATAGAGATCGGCAACTTTCCTGGAATGGTCTTAGAAAGATTCTCCAGTGTGGAGCATAGAAAGAGTGTTGTTGCATAGGGCCTGGTTTTGATTCCTGGTTCTGCTACCTTAATTCTTTTGTGACCTTTGGCAAGTGATTTGGCATCTCAATATCTCAGTTTCTTCATCTGTAATATGGCAAGGGGAGATCAGACAATCTTTATGTTCTCTCCAGACTCTGTATCTATTTAGTAAAGATCCTATACTAGTAGGATATCTATCTATATAGGTTAAGTCACTTGCCAATTTTTGCACAACATTAGGCAGGGGTAGGACTTGGCCCAGCAGGGTTTTTTGACTCCAAACACTAGCCCTCTACTACACCATGCTGCTTAATGAAATTTTTCAAAAAATTAATTTTTAAGCAATATTTTATTTTCCCCCAATCAGACAAAAGCCAATTTTTATCATTCTTTAAAAAAAGTTTTGATTTTCAATTGTATCCTTGCCCTCCTTCCTCTCCCTGCTCACTGAAATGGTAAGCCATGTGATATAAGTTGTATATGTGCAATTATGTAAAACATTCCTATATAAGTAATTTTGTAGAAGAAAACTTGAAGCAAGAAAGAAAGAAAGAAAGAAGAAAGGAAGGAAGGAATAGGAAAAAAAAGAAATACTACGCTTTGGTTTGTATTCAGATGCCATCAATTCTTTCTCCAGAGGCAGATAGCATTTTTCATTGTGAGTCCTTTGTAATTATCTTGGGTCACATTCACAGTTGATCATCTTACAATATTGCTACTACTGTGTACAGTGTTCTCCTGGTTCTGCTCACTACACTGCATCAGCTCATGTGAGACTGTCCAGATTTTTCTGAAATCATCCTGCTCATCATTTCTTATAGCACAATAATATTCCATTATAATCCATATACCACAATTTGTTCAGTCATTCCCCAATTGATAGGCTTGTCCTTAATTCCCAATTCTTACTCCCTCACAAAAAGTGATGCTATAAATAGTTTTGGGCAAATGGGTCCTTTTCCCTTTCTAAAAAAATCTCTTTGGTATCTAGACCTAGCCAGGGTATTGCTAGATCAAAGGGTATGTACAGTTTTATGGTCCTTTGGGTCTAGTGCCAAATGGTCTTCTGGAATTACTGGATCCGTTCACAAGTACACTAACAGTGCAACCTGATGAAGATTTTAAAGAATTTTAAATAACTAAAGGGAGCTTGTCTCTGGAGGAAGGCACACAAGGAAGTAGCAGACAAAAAGCTACAATGCTCCTATCACGCTGAAGAAGCCAGAGAAAGTAGGACAAACTCAAATGAGGAAAGAGAAGCTGGCACAGAAATCAGGGGTAGAAGAGAAGTCTTCTAGTTCTTTGAAGTCAAGGACTGTTTCATTTTTTGTCTTTGTATCTCATGTCCTAGCACAATGCTTAGCCCATAAAAGACACTTAATAAATACTTGTTGCTTGCTTGTATCACCTACAAAAGATCAAGATAGGTTTGTTCGAATGAGATAACATATGAGGTTTGCCAACCTCAAAGTGGCCTATAAATGTAGGCATTATTAAGACAGAGAAAATAAATTCATAGATGTAACTTAGTACAACCTCCTTCTTGTACAGATGAGGAATCAGGATCAGAGAGGACAAACAGTTTGCCCCAGGTACACAAGTAGCAAGTCATCAGATTTGAACTGAAGTCAGGACTCCCAAGGTCCAGTTCTTTCCACTGTGCTAACCTGCCACCCTCAAGGATGCTAGTTCCAAGTATTTTAAAGGATTTAAATTCAGAAGTTTTTTTCTTTTTCTTTTGGCTTATGCCATCTCTTCTTGGTTTAGTTTATGTTGGAAAGTTCAGTTACCAAAGATCACAAGAGACTTTCTTCTTGTCATTAGACTGTTTTCATTTAAAATTTGGGTTAACTTTCAGATGAAAGTGATTTAGAACAACCAGAGGAGGTAATGTGAATAGGTCTTTTTAATTTCTTAAGGTTTCCCAGTGTGTACTTTTAAGTCTCTTAAAGATAAGAAAATGAACAAACCCATCTCCATAATCACCCTGGAATGATTGGCATCTCTTCAAGTTCCACAGACACCACTGGATAGATTGTGAACTTGGCCACAGCAACATAAATCAGACCATTCCAGACTTTGTCAAGTGCAGAATAATTGCCAGTTTATGGAGCCAGATTTGCATGTGAGTATTCAATAGCATCCACAGTGTGCATCCCAATTGATAAAAAAAATCAAACTCAATATGCAGTTATCCCTTCCACACTGCAACTTTCCCCATTGTGATTTTAATATATCATGGGTTGGCATAAGATATTAAATCGGAATTTTGGGGGAGTTTTGTGGAAGCCATGGATGACGTGTGAAATCTAGCAGATGATACAGGAAAAGTTTAGAAACTCAGAAATGCATTAAATATATGTATAGTATGATATAATATCAGCATATTTCATCTCTTAACACTTTAATAATTCAGACTTTTCTGGTACAAAGGGGGGGCCAAAGTTTTCTGTGGATTTTCCAGATGGTTAGGTGCCATGCCCCTAACCCCTGCTATGTGGAAAGGATAACCATAGTAATATTAAGAATACACAGGCCTTTCAGGAGGAGAGCTCTTTGTATGTAATGTCCTGATGGGCAATGTGTGTGGTTCAGAGAGAGTTAGCAGTATCATGGAAAGAACCCAGGAAGAGGCCGAGTGGTGTTGGGGGCAGAAAGCTGGCCTCCTTCAAATTTTCAATTATCCCAGACATCTCTCTCTAACTGTATAAGTTGCAGAGCAGGTGCTCATTTGCATCAATAGAACAAGTCTCCCTGCCTCAATTCCTTATACAATGAAATCTTAGGTCCAACAAGACCAGGAGTTAGAAGATCTGATGCAGTGCGATGTTGGGTAAATTTCTTAATCTTTTAAATTTTTTAAATTTAAATTTTATTTTAACCATTTTTTTCTCTCCTTACCTCCTCTTCCCTATTGGACAAAAAAGAAAAACGAAGCCCTTGAAACAAATGTTCACAGTATTGCTTCATCTCTCTGAGACTCAGTTTCCTCATCTGCAAAATCTGAATTATTAAAAAATCAAGGCTTTGATAAGCATAGTGACCTTAACTATCTTACATAGTTGGGAAAAAATGTTTCTAAGTGATTGATATGCCCTACAAAGCCAGTCAGTGACAGAGAATGGATTAGAATTTGGTCCTTGCAGCTTCAGCCCCAACATTTAAAGGGAGTTTTCCAGATTTTATTTAAAATTTGGTGCCATGTCACCTAATAATTATAGCTTGAAAAACAGTACTTAGGTGGATATGATGGAGGAAACCAATGGGTCTAACTCAGAGTGGCATGGTAAGATCTGTAGACTCAGGGGAAAAATCTCACCATCAGAGCTAGAGTGCCTTAAAGACTATTTTCTACAGCTCTTTTTCTTTCCCTTATTTTACGGATGAGGAACTGGAACCTAAAGAGTTTAAGTGACTTCTCCAAGATCACACCTGTTACATATAACAAAACTGGGATTTCAGTCCAGTTCCTCTTGATTCCAAGTGATTTTGGAATCCACATGTTTTTCACTGTGCATACTTCCTCTTTAATGTTTTCCCCAGTTGGCTTGCCAGAGAAACATATCCAAATATACTCAATATCCACTCAAGAGGTGTTAGTATTGCTTATTATCCCATCCTCTTTAGGGATCTAGGACAAATACTGCTTCCTTCTGGATCTCCACCAGCCAATTATCTAGTATGGTTGCCATTTCCAATCAATCTTTTCCCTCTTTGGTCTCTAATACTCTCCTCCATCTTCTTTTTAATATCCCAGCCTTGGTCTGCTAAGTAAAATAGGTGCACTGCAAGGAATCCCATGTTCATTAATTTTCCTGAAAAGGGCAGCATCCAGGGGCTGAGTTAACAGCGAGCGTCCTCCTCTCTGATAACCAGGGACCACACACAGACCCAGGGACTGGGAGACTGTCACACATAATTCAAGCAACTAAGAAAGCCCAGGGCAAAGAGCAAGTTGGGGGAAGGTAGAGAAGGAAACTCACTGTATCAGGTATTCTCAGTTCTAGTATGGGTAGGAAAGTTTCTGTATGTGTGTGTGTGTGTGTGTGTGTGTGTGTGTGTAATTCCTCATTTGACCCTCCCATATTCAGCCAAGTTCCATATACATTTGTGCCAGCCATTTCCCCATATCTCCCTGCTCCTTATATTGCTCCCCTAGAATTCAGATCTTGGAGCCAGCATCCCTTCCCTTCCCCAATGTGGAACCAAGTCAACTTTAAATGATCAGAGAATCATAGAATTGACTAGAAGGAAACTCAGAGGTTTTCAAGTCCAAATCTTTTATTTTATAGATGAGGAAATGGAAGCTGGGAAAAGTTAAGTAATTTGTCCAGGTCATATGATTACAGGATTCAAACTCAGGTCTTCCTGCTTCCAAGCTGATTCAGCACTTTGTCTGAGCCACCTAGCTACCCTTCATGAGACATCCATTATCTTTTGGTGGTACGACTGATAATGAAAAAAACAATCCATCTTAAAATGGAGGTTGTTGCTTACCAAGACCTGACACCTGCATTGCAGAGAGATAAGGGCTTAGGAAGTGGGGGTGAGAGGGGGAGAAAACCTCAAATAGACTTCTTATCTATACTATCGGACACAAGGAAGTCTATCTGTTTTGGCCAAACTGCAGGATTGATAATGTTGGTATCTGAAAAAGGGATGATAAGAACTAAAGCAGAGGACTTATGGGTCTAGAGAGTCTTGAGATGTGCATCAGACCTTTCCCCATCTCCCTTTCATGTTTGGCTCTTGGCCATTCAGGGTTGCCTGTGAAGATGCTAGCACATCACATAGACATACAGCGTGTACCTCTCCTAGTTTTTATTTGTGGAACAAGAACTGCCCATGGAAATGTCTGCTTCAGATTTGGTGGTGGCATGCTCTGATTATTGCAAAAGGAGTTCTCTGCTTATTGTTTGTAAGAGTGGCAACTCACCAGGCTGGTTGGCCATGCCAGAACTCACAATAGCTTGCCTGAGATGGAGAATGAAATGGATCAGAATACATACTCTTTGTCTCTTTCTCTCTCTCCCCTCTCCCTTTCTCCCTCAATGTCTCCTCTCTCTTTGATGTCCTCTCTGTTTCTGTCTCTCTCTCCTACACCCCCTCCCTTTCTGAATCTCTCTGTTTTTGTCTTCTGGTTTACTTTCTCTCTCTTCCCTCCCTCCCACTCTCTCCCTATCCTTCTTTCCCTCTCCCTCTCTCCCTCTCCCTCTCTCTGTCTCTGTCTCTCTCTCATTTTGTTTTTGTGTTTGTTATGGCTCAGAAGGACAGACCTCCTGCTAACCAATTCAGAAAGTTCTAAAGGAGTTTTCTCTGGGAGTGTCAGTCAGCCTGGTCTTTTCTATAGTGTTATATCTGCTGAAAGGCTGTTTCTGATTTGGGGTTATTGCTCTTTGCCATCTGTCCCAGCCTACAGCTGCTGGAGTTTTATTTTGTGCTGCAAAACCTATTACTATTGTTGGTTCATCATTACATAATGTTTTATTTATATTCACAAAAACTTAATACCAACTAGTGCTTTTTCTTTTTCTTTTTTGGTTTTGAATAGAGTACAGATTTTCCTAGTGATCAACAGACAAATGGAAACTTCTGGCTCCCTGGGTGAGGGAGGCTTCCCAGCTGGGAGACTCCACCAGTGGGAATGCCATTTTACCTTCAAAGAAGATGACACATACTATATACATCAATTGAATTAAAATTCCATTAAACTCCTCTGCCTTAAGATATAGAGCCACTCTTAAAGATAAGTGATGTTGAAAGCTTGAAGAAGAACTGGGAAGTAGATCTTAGAGAAATGAGAGAAACATTGTTTTTCGGAGTTGTCATGTGTACTTAGGAGGTGTTGCAGGGGGTAAAGCCCCAGTGAGTTGTAAACTTTTCCTTGTGTAATCTCTCCTACTGAGCCCCAGAGTCTCAGAAATTGTTGTGTATCAGCCATTTGGAGTTACATGAAACCTGTTCCTTATGCACTCACTCCCTTGTAAGCAGTAAATCATGAATAAATACAGGGATTTCAGGGGGATGGCTTCTGAAATGCAGGTTGCGAGGGTTATTCGCCTCCTGTCGTCCTGTCAAACTGAGGACTGTGGACAGGCAGGGGAAACTTTTTTCTTTTTAAAAATAGTCTTTTTTTAAATTAACATCTTCTGTTTTAACCCAACCTAACCTAAATTTCCCTCTGTAGCTCTCCCTTTTCCCAAGGGACCAGCCTTTATAACAAAGATTTATTTTTTACAGAAAAGAGAAAGAAGAGGCACAATAGAGAATTCAGCAGAATATCCATATTTGAAAAAAAAATGTCCAATGTTTCACACCTGTGGAACCTCTACCACCTGCAAAGGAGTTGGGGAAGACATCTATCTATTATCTCTTCTTTTGGGTCTAAGTTTGTTTCTTGAAAATTTTGCAACATTTATTTTGGATTAATCTATGGTGGTTATTCTTTATTTTTCTATTTACATTATTGTGGTCCTTGTATATATTATTTTCCTGGCTATACTTGCTTTTCTTTGTATCAATTCATATCATCCCTTCAATTTGCCTATATTTTTTCATCATATTCATTATTTCTTATAGCACAGTAATATTCCAATACATTCCTGTAAAATGATTTAAACAAAAGAAGGACATTCAGAAAGGGTGAACTTCCTGTCACTTGCAAGAGCTTCAAAACTGATATTTTAGTCAGAGGATCTGAGTTCAAATTTTGCCTCTGATGCTTACTACCTGTATGACTTTGGGCAAGTTACTGTACCTCCCTTTCTCAGTTTCCTCATATGAAAAATGAAGAAGTTGAAGTAGGTGGCTCCTTCAGTCATTTCCAGCTCTAGATCTATGGTCTATACTTTATTCCACATCAGAATGCTTTATTTAGTATCTAAGTAAGTGGAAGTGCTGAGCTGGGTGCAGTGATGTGGGCCTCATCCTTTAGTAGTGAACAGTGGAGTTTCCCAGTTGTGAAGTCTCCCTAACCTAAGGAACCATTCAGTCATTCAATAAACATTTTTAAGCACCAACTATATGCCAGGTACTGTACTAAGCACTGGGGATACAAAAAGAGCAAAAGTCAGTCCCTGCCCTCAAAATCTAATGGGGAGACAATATGCAGAAATTTCCATTTGTCTGTTGACTACTACAAAAGCGGTAAGAATGCCATTTTACATTTTAAGCAAGATGACGTAGACACACAAGCTAGATCATAGAGACAGGTCAGTATGACAGGAGTGGGGAATCCTTGGCCTCAAGGCCACATGTGGCCCTTTAGGTCCTCAAGTGCATCCCTTTGACTGAATCCAAACTTCACAGAACAAATCCCCTTAATAAAAGAATTTGTTGGGGGGTGGAGACAAGATGGCGGAGTAGAAAGACTCATGTATGCTAGCTCTGAACCCACAGCCCATATATTTCCTGCAAGAAGAACTCCCCACAAATTCTGAAGCACTGCAAGGTGCACAGAAACACAGTGGAAAAGATTTCTGTCCCAGAGAGCCCTAGAGAGCCGTCTCCAGGGTCCGTCGCGCCCTGGAAAGCGGACCCCTGAGCTGCCCTGGCCACGGCCCCAGAGGAGCAGATCTGAGCAGGCTTCAGGGACAGAACCTCCGGAGGCCGGGAAGGTCCCTCTGCCCAAAGACGCTACAGGTCAGTGAGAGAGACTTCTGGGCTGGCCGAGAAGGGAGCGGGGTGTCTCCGTGACTCGGCACTCCCCCCCCCCCCGGGAGGCAGCAGCAGAGGGAGCGGCAGAGGCAGCAGCAGAGGCCGGGACTCCTCGAGCAGGCAGAAGCTCCATTACTAAAGATCTCTGCATAAAGCCCCTGAGGGAGCTGAGCCTGGGAGGTGGCCCTGCCCCCACCCAAGCACCAGAACTTAAGCTCATATTAAATAGAACCTGCACCTGCCGTGGAAAGGCCATTTGAATCTCAGAACCCAAGCACTAGCTGGATCTAGATGGGGGCGCAGAGGAATCTCAGAAGTCAAGTAACTGGCTGGGAAAATGCCCAGAAAAAGGAAGCAAAATAAGACCATAGAAAGCACTTTGATGGGGTGCAGATGTTCCCGCCTTTCAATTCTGATGATGAGGAAGGATTCTTACCATCAGGGAAAGACGTGGAGGTCAGGGCCTCTATATCCCAGACATCCCAGGGGGTTGTCGGGTGGGCTCAGGCCATGGAAGAGCTCAGAAAGGATTTTGAAAATCAAGTTAGACAGGTGGAGGAAAAACTGGGAAGAGAAATGAGAGAGATGCAAGAAAAGCATGAAAAACGGGTCAATACCTTGGTAAAGGAGACTCAAAAAAATGCTGAAGAAAATAACACCTTGAAGAATAGGCTCACTCAATTGGCAAAAGAGGTTCAAAAAGCCAATGAGGAGAAGAATGCTTTCAAAAGCAGAATTAGCCAAATGGAAAAAGAGGTTCAAAAGCTCACTGAAGATAATAGTTCTCTCAAAATGAGAATGGAACAGATGGAGTCTAATGACTTTCTGAGAAACCAAGAAATCATAAAACAAAACCAAAAGAATGAAAAAATGGAAGAGAATGTGAAATATCTCATGGGAAAAACAACTGACCTGGAAAATAGATCCAGGAGAGACAATTTAAAAATTATGGGACTACCTGAAAGTCATGATCAAAAAAAGAGCCTAGACATCATCTTCCATGAAATTATCAAGGAAAACTGCCCTGACATTCTAGAACCAGGGGGCAAAATAAGTATTGAAAGAATCCATCGATCACCACCTGAAAGAGATCCAAAAAGAGAAACTCCTAGGAACATTGTGGCCAAATTCCAGAACTCCCAGGTCAAGGAGAAAATCTTGCAAGCAGCTAGAAAGAAACAATTCCAGTACTGTGGAAATACAATCAGGATAACACAAGATCTAGCAGCTTCTACATTAAGGGATCGAAGGGCGTGGAATAGGATATTCCAGAAGTCAAAGGAACTAGGACTCAAACCAAGAATCACCTACCCAGCAAAACTGAGTATAATACTTCAGGGGAAAATATGGTCTTTCAATGAAACAGAGGACTTTCAAGCATTCTTGATGAAAAGACCAGAGCTGAAAAGAAAATTTGACTTTCAAACACAAGAATGAGAAGAAGCATGAAAAAGTAAACAGCAAAGAGAAATCAGAAGGGACTTACCAAAAGTGAACTGTTTACATTCCTACATGGAAAGACAATATTTGTAACTCTTAAAATTATTCAGTATCTGGGTAGTTGGTGGGACCACACACACACATACACACACACATGTACATGTGTGCATGCGCACACACATACACACACGCATGCACATACAGAGACAGAGAGCACAGAGTGAATTGAATAGGATGGGACCATATCTTAAAGGAAATTAAGGTAAACGGTGAGAGAGAAATGTAGTGGGAGGAAAGAGGGTGAAATGGAATGGGGTAAATTATCTCTCATTCAAGAGGCAAGCAGGAGATTTCTTAGTGGAGGGAAAAAGAGGAGAGCTGAGAAAAAAACATGAAGTTTACCCTCATCACATTTGAGTAAAGGAAGGAATAAAATGCACACTCATTTTGGTATGAAAACCTATCTTACAATACAGGAAAGTGGGGGAGAAGGAGATAAGCAAGGGGGGGGATGACAGAAGGGAGGGAAATGGGAGGAGGGAGCAATTTGAAGTCAACACTCTTGGGGAGGGACAGGATCAAAAGAGAGAATAGAAACAATGTGGGGCAGGATAGGATGGAAGGAAATACAGTTAGTCTTACACAACACGACTATTATCGAAGTCATTTGCAATACTACACAGATATGGCCTATATTGAATTGCCTGCCTTCCCAAAGGGAATGGGTGGGGAGGGAGGGATGGGGAGAATTTGGAACTCAAAGTTTTAGGAACAACTGTTGAGTATTGTTGTTGCTACTAGGAAAAAGAAATACAGGTAATGGGGAATAGAAAGTCATCTGGCCCTACAGGACAAAAGAGAAGATGGGGACAAGAGAAGGGAGGGATGATAGAAGAGAGGGCAGATTGGTGATAGGGGAAATTAGAATGTTTGGTGTATTGGGGTGGGGGGAGGGGATAAAAGGGGAGAAAATTTGGAACCCAAAATTTTGTGAAAATGAATGTAAAAAGTTAAATAAATTTTTATTAAAAGAAAAAAAATAAAAGAATTTGTTCTGTAAATCTCAGACTTAAGTCAAAAGGGCACAGTCAAGGACACAGAAGGCCATATGTGCACAGGTTCTCTACCCGTGAACTAGAAACATGACTATGAGCAAAACTTTTCTCCCTGGGACTCAGTTTTCTAATTTGTAAAATGAGAAGTTTGGATTCAGTCAAAGAGCCATACTTGAGAATCTAGAGAGCCACATGTGGCCTTGAGGCTGCAGGTTCTTCACCCCTGGAAGAAGAAAGCCCATTTTATTTGGATTTTCAGGGCTGGAGTGTGAATCTTACTTTCTAACTATACTTACTATCCCTATGACTTTGGGCAAGTTACTTGATTCTATCTGCACTTACTATCTCTATGATTTTGGGCAAGCTTATTGATTCATAGGACATAAACAAAATAAAAACAGGTTGGCATGTGAATGGGTAGTTAAATGCAGTTCCATAATATTTAGTGGGAATTAAATTTCAGTGAGAAAATATTAGAAAGTCACGGAATGTCCATTTGTGGGGAGTTTAAGGCAAGAAGCAGTAGATTTTTTTCTCCATAGTATTTTATTTTTTTTCCAATTAGATGTAAAAATAGTTTTCAACATTCACTTTTACAAGATTTTGAGTTCCAATTTTTCCCCCTTTCTTCCACCCCTTCCCCATCCCCGAGATGGCATGCATTCTGATACAGGCTATATGTACAATTACATTAAACATGTTGCACATTAGTCATGTTGTAAAAAAAAAAAGGAATTGAACCAAAAGGGAAAAAAAATGGGAAAAAAAGAAAATTGTATTCCCCGATCTTCATTTAGACTCCATAGTTCTTTCTCTGGATGTGGATAGCATTTTCCATCATGAGACTTCTGTCTTATTGTATTAAGAAATATCAGTTTTATAACTCTGTTACTATACCTCTTACCACCTGTGAGACCCACTATACTCGGAATTAGAGACCTGAGTTTGAAAGTAGTCAGCAATGTAATGATTTTGGGGAAGTCAGTTAACATCCTTGGGCCTCAGTTTCCTCATCTGTGAAATGAAGTGATTGGATTTGTTGACCTCAAAGGTACTTTCCAGCTTTAAATCTATCTTATCCTCTGATCAATCCAAGGAGATCTAGAAAAGGAGGGATTTGTAAAGCCACAAGAAAGTCCCTAACCCAGTTGCTCTGGGGTTGCAGCTTAAAATGAAACTAGAAATAAGCATCAATCCAACTTCCCAAGTACAAGTTTGAGAAGGTGTGTAACTAAATAGGCATCAACTTGAAAATATTCGAAGATTTTCATAACTGGTCTATATATGACCAAATGTCATATCAGCATAATATGACCATATATATATATGACCAAAAGAACACCAACTTAATATTAACTGCATCCATAGAGGAGTAGAGGGAGGTCAAAGTCTTGGTGTATTCTGCCCTGATCAGACAGTACCTGAAGTATTTAATTCAATTCTCATACCATATTTTAGGAAGAATGTTATTTAACTGGGGATCAATCAGAAGAAGGCAACCAGAATGGTGATAGTCCATGAGATCATTTCCTATGAGGCAAAGGAGAAAGAACTGGAGTAGTTCTTTCTGGAGCAGAGAAGACCTGGGGGTGCCATGAGAACTGACTCTAAGTGTTTGAAGGACAGTTATGTGGAAGAGACAGATTAGATTTTTTCTTCCAGATAACCAGAAGACAGAACCAGAAACAATGAATGAGAGAGAGAAAGATAGATAAATAAGGAGAGAGAGAGAGAGAGAGAGAGAGAGAGAGAGAGAGAGAGAGAGAGAGAGAGAGAGAAGAAAATATAGAGAAGCAGAGGCAGAGATATTTCCCCAAGGTATAGAGACAAACTTCCTAAAAATTAGAACTATCCAAAAGTGGAATGGACTTCCTGAGGAGAATATATATTTCTTTCATTAGAAGTCTTCAAGTGAAGGTTGATTTACCAGTTTTCAAGTCTATTTCAAGTCTATAGAGGGGATTGATTCTCAGATACAGGTTGGGTCCATGGGCTCACCCTACTCGGAGATTTCTATTATAACTGTCTTGAAGCATTTTAAGAGTTGTCAGGTGCTTTGCTTGGCTCCAGAAGACAGAACTTGAAACAATGGGTAGAAGATGCTGAAAGGCAAATTTAGGCTCCACTTAAGGAAATGTTTCATAGTCATTAAAATCACCCAAGACAATAGTAGGCTGCCCTGGAAGGTAGCAAATTCAATACTAGAAGTCTTCTTGATAATACAGAATGGAGTCTTTTATGATTCAGGGATAGAACAAGATGGCCTCTGAAATTTTTTTAACTGTGAAATTATGTGGTTCAATTGAGTATATGCTTGTTCAACAAATATTTATTAAAGTGGACTGAGTTGAAAATGAAGTCAGTGGGCCTGTTACATTACAGAAAAATCCAAAGAGGGTAGGGAAGATCACAGAGTGTTCTCAGTAGGCAAGGATTAGTATATTCACTTTGAAGCTATGGTTAAAATTCATTCTTTAGATCAAGGGTTCTTAACTTTTTTATCTGTCTGTTATGGAATCCTTTGGCAGTTTGGTGAAGCCCATAGACCCTTTCTCAGCATAATGTTTTTTAATACATAAAATAAAAAACCCATAGGATTACAAATAAAACAAATTACATTGAAAACAGTTATTAAAATATTAGAAGTTCCAAATTAATGGACCCACTGAAATCTATTCATTAACTAGTTGGGGGTGGGGTTTGCAAATCCCTACCTTAGATCTACTACCATTGCTTCTTAACTCTGCCCAGCCCTAGGGACCTACCTAACTTTACTTGTACCAGTAACAATTTGTGTTGGCTTCAATACTTTATGCTCAGCCAAGGAGCATCATTTCCCATCATTTCCCAAGGAGCAACCAATACATTCTCTCTTCCACCAGGTTCCCTTGGTAGACTGACCAGCATGTGAAGAAAATTTGTCATCAGCCTTAAACTTGTGACCTTGACCTAAGGAGCATCATGCAAATCAGTTGAACTAAGGACCCCAAATACACTTTCCAATGATATTGCCTGAAAGTATTTCTTCAATAGGCAATGTGTTTTCACATATGGTGAGTTGGACTTGGAGTTAGGAAAACCTGGGTTCATATTCTGTCTTACATACTTACTATCTATGTGATCCTGGCTAACTCACTAAATCAACTTAGCCTCAGTTTCCTCATCTATAAAATGGTGTAGTAATGGCCTTTTCTTCACAGAGTTATTGTAAGACTCAGATGAGATAAGGCACATTGCTACAGAAATGAATTGCTATTATTGGAAAAAACATAATCTGGACCAGAAGAAACTCAATATCCCAAGTGAACTCTTGATTCCTGACTAAATACAATGTGCCTGCTAGCCATGTGGTATCAGGAATAGGAGACCTATACTGTACAGCAAGAATGGCAATACAACGTCTTATTTGACCAGTGAAATAGTCCAGTCATGTGTAACCCTGAGCCTAGGACACTTGTGGGTGGTCTCCAAAAACAGTTATTCGATTGAATTGAGAAGCATCATGAAAAAGTGATTTCAAAATGCCTAATTGTGTATGACCAATGAAAATAGGATTCTAATAGACCTGCTCCCAGATCTCTCAACAGGGCTTAAAGTCTTAGCTAGACACGTGTACAGGAAATAGAGAAAGCAGAAGAGAAACAGGAAGCTAATACATGAATTGGAAGAAAGATACTTTTGTCATATATAGGTCATTTTCAAGGGCTGAGGGACCAAGACAAGTGCATACAAATGAGGGACAGAAAAGGGGAGAGTTCCCATTTCATATACTGGGAATTAATCCCTCCTTTTTGGTCTAAGAAGCTGAGGTTGAACTAAATACGTAGACTTGTCTATCCATCAAGAATTATCAAGTGAACTAGTAAATAGAGATTCTCTAAATCCTCCAGGGTATGGAGAATGTGGATGGTGTGTGGTCCATGTTTTATGCACATTCATGGGCAAGTTATTCAATGTTCTATAAGCCTGCTATATACAGTGACATTTGCATCTGGTCACATTAAACAATACTGAAAATGACTCTGTCATCCCCCTGAAGATTTTGGGCAGAGCACCTGAACTCTTTGTTGTGTCCCCAATGGAGGATCCCTGACATTCTGGGGAAAAATCCAACTTGAATACTCCCTGCCCCACTTCTAAGAGATAAAGCCATGTGTATAGCCTGGCAGAGAGGGGCTGAGGAACTAGGGAGCTAGTACAGCTGGGGATCATTAAGAGTAATCAAGCAAGAGCATTGAAAGCCTGCAGGATTGAGTGTCTTGGTTCTTTTTACTTTGGCCTGGCTGAGGAAGCCATCTGGACAGAGGAAATTTGGCTTCAACCGTGGCAAGGGAACTTTGTTCTGTTTGAACTGTGTTTAAAGTCCCAGAGTGGGTGATCATTTTGTTTAAACTTTTCCTTAAAACAAAGAGTGGGAGATCCCCTGTCATAAACATCGGGAACCTTCTTCCCTTCTCAGCAGATTGGATTGGAAAAATGCAGTGAGTGTTTCTGACATTCTTGTAGAGCATTCAGAAAGAGGGAAAGAGACTAGGAAGCAGCCTTTGACTGCCTTGAGAGAGTGAGCACAATGTAATAAATGGATCATCACATTACATTTCATCCTCCCTTGGATTTTCTCCCACTTTTGGGCTATTCTGAATTGAATTGCCTGAAGACTTTAGCCTGGAGATTCTGTAGACCAAGGATTTCAGCTCCTTTTCAACATGATTTCCCCTATCTCAACATTTGTGCTTCTAGATGAATTTACACAGTCCTTGAATATAATGGGATTTGTTATTCAGAGGAGAAGAGTCTCAATTTAGGCAAAAGTGTGACAATAGATGCAAGAGTTGCCCTCAGAGTTGTGGCCCCAGCTGTCAACCCAAACACACATTATAAATTTAATTCAGTTCATATGTTGGATTGTAGCCAGATCCACAAGGAGGTAATAATGCTGTTAGCTGTTGTGTCTCTGAACCAAAAGATTTAAGAATCAAATTTGTGTATCCTGTAGTTGAACTGAGGACCCCAAATACACTTTCCAGTGATATTGGAAAGTGGACGGATTGGGGCAGATAAAGAAAGAAGTTACAACATGTTAAAATGATGAATTATATGCAAGAAATGGGTTTAGAGAGATCAACAAAGATATCTGTGGTCAGGATGAGAGGTAGACTGGTTATGGAAAGAGAATAAAAGTAATCAATGACCAGCCCAAGTGCTGCATTGACACTTGCGTAATATTAAGAGATAGAAAGGAAATCCCCTATCATGTTGGGGATTTATAGGAGGGCATGGATGAGAATCATTAAGACAAGAATGGATAGAAATGTATAAATATGAGATCTGGAAAGAATGTACATGCTGATACCATTATTGCTTGATTAAGCTATTAAAATATGTAAATATGGATTAGAGCTATGTCTATAAGCATATAACTATGCAAACACTTTCAAATCAATTCACAGGATCATAAGTTTAGAGCTGGAAGGGAAGTTAGAGGCCTTCTTGTTCAACCTCCTCATTTTACAAATGAGGAAACTGAGGCCCAGAGAGAATGTGCCCAAGGGTAATTCAATTCAATAAGCTTTTATTATGTGCCTGTATACCAGGCATCATACTAGCTGCTGAAAGCACAAAGGCAAAAATTAGATCAGTCCCTGTCTTCTGGGGACTTACATGGGATTGAGAAGGGAAGGGGAATGGAGATATGGACCTTGGAAGAAGGGTGCCAGGCAGATGGTGGAGTTGGGCATAGGGTCCCATGACTCACTCTGGGACATGTTAGGTGCATCTCTAGGGAGACTTGAATGTGGATCACATTTTTTTAATAGATGAGTTTAATGAACTTTTTTGTTTAGTTTTTTTAGTTGTGCCTGACTCTTTGTGGCCCCATTTGGGGTTTTCTTGGCTAAACTACTGTAATAGTTTGACATTTCCTTCTCCAGCTCATTTTACAGACGAGGAAACAGAATAAACCCTACAATACTCTTTAAATAACTTTACATCTAATTAGATATTAAAAACATAACCAGCTGGCTGTCAAAGCTCTTGAGGAGTAGGATATTCAATAATGGTGTGTGTGTTTGTGTGTATGTGTGAATGTATATGTATGTGTATGTTCATACATGTGTCTGTGCACCCATCCTGACTACTACTAAGGAAAATTTGTACAGTATGTGATTTATAAAGCCTGGATTTCCTTCTCTTTCTCAATCCAGTTGGGCTGATGTTCCTCTTTCTACCCTCTAATCAATCAGTTAATCCATCAATAAGTATTTAGTAAAACACTTACCTAGTACAGGGCTCTGGGCTAAGCCCCCGGGGATCCAAAGGAACACAAAAAATTTCCTTGCCCTCAAGGAGCTTATATTCTAATGAGTAAGATAGCATGTAAAAAAATAGATAAATACAGGATTCAAATAGACCTCCAAAAAGATAGTAGTATTAAGAACCATGAAGGCTTATGGAACGAACACAAATCTTCTCTGCTCTGTTTCTTTAGTGTATCATTTGGAAAGATTGGGAAAGAAAAAATTTCTGTCTTCTTGCCCTATTTTATCTGTGGGCCCTATATGTTGGAGAGGGAAGGAGAGAATATTTGAGAAGTTGCTTCTGTTCGTTGTCTCCTATAGCTTCTGGGGTCTTATAGATGATGAGAAGACTATAGGCATAGGTTAACTCTCTGCTCTTTTAAACCACACCTGCTCACACCTATAAATCCTATCTACCTTCCCAACTACCACTGTGGTTTAGGTGCCTAGGGCAGGCAGGTGGGTTCCTAATTACAAGCCAGATCAGTTAAATGGATAAGTAATTGTTCTTTGTCACTGAAAAAAGTGCTGAATCCAGAATCAAAGCAATTCATTAGATTTTATCTTGAAGGTTGTTCTTTGTGTACTCTATATTTCATATTGGCTAATTATTTTTTAATGTATTATTTTATTTTGACATGGCTTTTTCTTTATAATTTGTGAGTGTATGTTAGACTCTAGCTTATGAGACATCCTAAACTATTGCTATGCAAGTTTTGTATATGCTTAACTCTCAGTCTTAATTACTGTGCTTTATCCTTTTTGAAGCAACTGATGGTATTCACCTTTGAAAATCAGATTTTGAAAGTTGGAAATGGTTTTACCAATATTCCAACAAACCGATGTCATTCAATTAAAAAAAAATGCCTACTATATTTAAGGCTCTGTGTTAATCACTGGAGAGACAAAGACACAATCCCTGTCTTTAAGGAGCTCACATTCTACATAGTAAATGTCTAGTCCATACCAGCTCCTTCATGAAACCTTTTGGATCCTCTAGTCAGTGGTGAACTACATTTGACTTCATGGCACTTTGAACTCTTCATCTGCATGCTGATTTATTAGCAAATTGATTAAATATTCATAAGCTATCTACTATTCATTCTGCTAGACAATGGGAGGGAAACAAAAATAAATGAGTCATGGTTCTTGCCCTCAAAAGGTTTGAAATCTAGTGAAAGAAGATACATAGCTTCATTGTCATCCTTCTGCCATGCTACCCTTCTATTCCTGCCAATTATTCTCCCAATTAAACTTCCACCTGCTTGGGGACCAAGCTTTTCTGAGAGGTGAGAGCTCCTTATATCTAGCTTGGTGCAACTAGCCAACTAGGCTTCAACCGTCTTCTGATTGATGAGAGTTCATTAGATCTAGCTTGGCTCAGTCACCCAACTAACCTTCAACCATCTTCTGATTGGTGAGAGTTCATTAGATCTAGCTTGGCTCAGTCACTCAACTAGTCTTCACCACTATGTTCCTTCCTGTGATGACACTGCACCTGCCCTTTGTCCTTCTTCTTGCTCTGGGAACAGTAGTCAAATGAACGTTATCATTGCATGTGGCATATCCAATGACATAACAGGCATCTGACATGCCTATTCTTTGATATAACGTCCTCTGGACTTCTCAGACTAAAATGCTTTTCCCTTGGCATCTATTCCCCAATATTTGCCATGCCCTTCTATTAGGAAGCAAGTTTCTTGAGAACTTGTTGGATTTGCAGGACCAGTAACTACTATATGGAAAGCAATTAATACTTTTTTATCCATTCATTCACTCATTTCTTCATATCTGCAGATAAAAATAACAAATTTAGAATATGTTTAAGGTAAGTACAAAATACTATGTGATAAGATGAGAGGAGTAAGCTGGTCCATGAAGGAGAGGTAGACTGTCACCAAGAAGAGAAAGAGAAGGAAAAATGCTCCAGGTTGAAGGAATAGTTTGAAGCAAAGTGATGGCATAGGACAAGTTGTCTAGAGCACAGAATACATGACTGGGGGTAATGTGAGGTAAAGAAGGAAAAGAAAGTTGAATGCTGGTTATAGTGGTAGTGGTAGAACCAGAATCAGAGTTATAACTAGGGTGAGGTAACAGAGATTCATCCCAGGGCACTGAATTTTAGAAGGCACTAGCACTATTAAATTTCTTTAGGCAGCATAGAAATAATTTAACTAATAATCTAGTTAGCAAGAATAATTAGTTCAAATAATAAGTTGCCAGGTGTCATACTTTTTCATCCCACTTCCTACCTTATAGCCTCATCCCAGCTGAGTTATCCCCTGGCTTAGCCCTGCCCTATTCCGTTTATCTGAAATAGGTGGAATTTGCAGCAGCAGCAGAGTCTTTGTTTCCACATCATATGGAAGTGTGTTTTCTGTGCCTCCACTAAATCTGTCTTAAAGGGATGATTCAAGCACCTATCTTTGCGCAGGCCACCACGCCTGTAATGCAATCTCTTCTCACCTCTACCTCTAGATCCTTTCTTCTTCCAGGCTCAGCTCAAGACCTACCTCAGGCACAAGGCCTGTCCTGATCCCTCAGCTTTCCTTGTTTACTTCATTCCTTCATTTATTATTTATTTATTACTGTTTCCCAGTACCTTCCCCCCACTGTATAAGCTCCAAGAGGGCAACAACTTTCTCTTTTGCCTTTTAATTTTCCTAGCACAGTGCCTGACCTACAGCAGATGCTTAATCAATGATTGTTGGATTGAACTTTGCCTCTGAGGCCAAAATTTCTCTCTCTAAAATGCTAGGCTAAGGAATTTGGTCGTTATTTGGGACACCATGGAGAGTCATTGTAGGCTTTTGGGCAGTAGAGTAAAGCAGTATGCTTGGGCACCAGGAAGCAGATGTACATAGCTTAGATTGGATTGGATTATAAATTTTAATATATATAGTCTGTATACATTTTAAAATTCCTTCTAACGTACAAGTTTCTTAAGAGCATGGACTGTGCTATATATTTTTTTCTCCCTTAGAACCTTGACCAGTATATTGTACCTACCACAGTACCTGTGTAATAAATATTTGTCAGGTGAATAAGTGAATTATCAGGAGGTCTTTGTTTTGTTACAAGCACAAATTATGCTCTCTTCTGGTGTTCTTCACTTGGGGTCTGGGACCTTGTTTTTTAAAAATATTTTGATAGCTTTATTTCAGTATAATAATTCAGTGTAATTTCAACGTAGGTGGTTTCCTTTGTAATCCTATATATCTTATTTTACATTATTCTGAGGGGTTCCATAGATTTCACCAAACTGCCTAAACCAGTAAACCACCAAAAGGGGTCTATGACACAAAATGAGGTTAAGAACCTCTGTTCTAGATAATGCTCAATGACAATAGATATTCAATATTTTTTGAAATCTGTCACAAGGAAAGTGACAAGGGAGGGTGGGTGATTGACAGATGATAAGACATTTCTTATAACCAGAAAGTTCACTAACAGGTCATAGGTTTGTTCTTATTTTAAATATATCAGTGGGTAGAATGGAAGAATTACAATCCTCCTCCAAGAGAGAGACAACCACATTTACAAAAATTAAATAAGGCTAAATGTCTCATAGAATCTGAAATGTACACACCAGATCATATTCCTAGAATGTGACAGGCAGCATAAATCCTTCTAATCAAACTTAGGACTTTTGGTTTTGCAAAGAGGCATTCCCACCCTCAAATGGCCTAGGCCATGTTGGCAATGTAGGCCATGTAGACCACGGCTGTGGTTGCACTATTTCTTTAAAGGCTTTGCCAAATATTTAGGCTGCTCTGGACTCCTGTAAACATCTCTTTGGCAGACAATGGCCAGACAATTTTAAACGAGTGGCGGCATCCCTTAGGATTGTGGAACTGGTATAATTAAAGGTCTAGGTAGGGGCTCACAAGGTTAATGCAATCTTACCTCTGAAGATTTTGGGTCAAGTGGAGGCTGTGGTCATGTGCAAACATGATATGTCTCCTCCTGATTTTATTTCATCTCTGTTACAAAACTGCCCATCATTTGGAATAATCAGTTGCCACTTTGTAAGGGAGGCCTAAACCTGTAAGTACAGGAAGAAGAACTTCCCTTTAGGGTTAAATAATAATATCTCTGACTCTACCTGCTAAGTTGAGTCCTTTCTTTTCTAACTACATGATATAATGAAAAAGAACCTTGGTTAGGAATCAGCAGATTTGGGTTCTAGTCCTAGCATGACTTTTGAGCTGGGTGACTCTGGATGAATCTTATTGTCTTCATTTCCAAAGTGTCTGTTTCACAGGGTTATGATGAGAATTAAATGAAATAATGCACATGAAATCATCTTGTCAACCTTACACTATAAAGTGATTTGGTAAGAAGGGGAAGATAAGGTTGGGAAAGAGATGGGTAGAATTGATTGGAGAGGTAACTTTTTTTTCATGACTCTTAGCCTGGATTTTGTAGCTTGGAGGGAAGATTTAGGAACCCTTCTTGCCTCAAATGTTTTCTTGAGGCCAAGTGATTAAGCTGGAGAGGCTGCGTTTTCCAGGGATTAGGGGTCTAAATAATAGATGACTTCTATTATTTAGAATACTTATGAATTAGCCCACTGCCGGGTTAATTCTGCTATTTTAGCTCCCAATGTCTCCATCTCTCTGCTGAGATGCTTTGGCCTCAGAATGGAGTATGTCTATTCTTTTTCTTAGCATTCTTGCTTACCTGTTACAGGTCATCTGAGACCAGGACTATTCTGGGAAATTTGTGTCATCCTGTTGCCTTCAGCTATAAATCCTTTGCTGTCCCTGATCCTTCCCTGAGGTTTAAATCATGCCAAAGGATTACAGAGACACAATTTTTGATGCTGAAAGGTTATTCCCTTTGGAGTAAGGTTTGTACCAAAGTTCCCAGGAAACAGACTCCAGTAGAAAAAGCAACAGGGCTGTTTTCTATTGTCAACATGCAAGGCTTCATAATTGTCTTTTCCCACTTGTGGGTGGGCTCCGATTCTTCAAGCTGTCCCCTCCTCTCCCATATTTAAAGATTTAGACCTCCCACCTAGGACTAAACATACAATTGTAAGGCATCAACCTTTATGGATCCCAGAGGCTTTAGGTCCAGATTAATGTGTAGTAAGTGAACACAGGGGATCCTTGGGGACAAAAAACATCAGTTACTGAAAGGTGACTTTGAGGTTATAGAAAGGAAGTATCAAGACCCAACTAATAGTGATGTCGTGGGTTGTCACTCATCAATATAGCCGGGCCTAATCTGATCTCGGGCAAAGCTTTCAGCAAGTTCTTTTGAAAGGAAATAGTTTTGTTGCTTCGAGTCTCCCCTCCCGCCCCCTTTCCCCTTTATTCTTGATACAAGATGGCTTTGCTGTAACTGGGGATGAGGCAATAACTGTTGTTGCTGACTTGCACACCCGGCACCTGTCCAGGTGTACAGACATGTTGCAGCTCATAGAGACGGAGAACTTGGTCACCTGCACAAGTCTTGGGGGAATGAAAATGGTTGGGAGAGTAACATAGAAAGTATGCTGATAGCAAGCTCATTTTCTCTCTTTATTCTCCTTAAAATCCACTGTTTCCTTATATGGTCCCTTATCTGGCTCACCCTTTAAACTTCTTCCTGTACTGGCTATCAGTGGACATTTCCCCCTAGTCTGCTATCACCTTCCCTGAGAATATTTCTGCCTTTGTCATTTTTGCTATTTCTTCCTGGAATGTAGCTTCTTGAGATAGTGTCTGTTATGTACTAGGTACTTAATAATAGTTTTTTGGTTGATTTGTTGAAACAGTGTTCAAAAACAAGGGTTCTTAGACTATCTAGATCAATCTCTCTGGTTCTATTTAATGCTACCCATTTGCATTTTTCTCGAATGATCATGTTGCCTACATGGTCTAAGCCATTTAGAGGTAGAAATGGCCCTTTGCAAAACCAACTGCGAATACAGTGTTTCTTTAAAACACCCAAATATCACAGAATCTTGAGACCATCTAGTCCAATCCATTGTTGTTGTATGTGCTTCATTCTCAAAGATGACCAATGATATCAAGAGGGTGGTATCTTGATTTGCAAGTGACTTGGATTTAAGTGAGGCAGGGCTGTACAGAGTCATCAACCTCCTCTGAATCCAGCGGCAAGACATAGATCAGGATAACTGGAAATGACCCCAGATGCAGTGGGAGACCTTGGCCATTGTAAGACAAGGTCTTTCCAACCCATAGCTTAAAGAGAACCCTGTTCATAATATTCTTGACAAATATTCAGCCTTAGCTTGGATTCTACCAGTGAGGAAAAGCTGACTTCTTCCAATAGCATGTCATTCTGCTTTTTATTTTATGTACTTAAAAACATTATCCTGAGAAGGAGTTTCATAGGTTTCACCAAACTACCAAAGGGGTCTATGAGATTAAGAACCTCTGTTCTAGATAACCCTCAATGGCAATAGATATTCAATACTTTGTGAAATCTATCACAAGGAAAGTGACAAGGGAGGGTCAGTGATTGTTGGGATTCCTGATTGGTGGGAAGTTTTTCTTTTTAAATATCTCAGATTGTTGGGAAGTTTTTCTTTTAAAATATCAACTGTAAGTTAGTCTCTTCATTTCTAACCACTATTTCTGGTTTTGATCTCTTGGAACAGGCAGGAAAAAAAAATCTAACCCCCCTTCCTTATGACAGCTGTTCAAGTACTCAAAAGAAGATAACTATTATTTCCCCCCCTCCCAAGGTTTCCCTTCTCCAGGCTAAACATCCCTGTTTCCTCTAATTGATCTTCTTGTGGTTTGGACATTCTCTGCTTTTTCCAATATCTTTCCTAAAATGTGGTGCCTAGAATCTTGGCCCTGGAGGTTATGCTCTTCCCCAGAACAGATGAAAGAACTAGCATTCTTTGGTTGTCTCCATGGAGACCATCCAGGTTTCAATAATGACTCCCACAATATGCAGCAAAGGAGAGAGTCAAGTCTATCTCCTGGTGAATCTGAATAGTTAAAGATGTGGATAGTTTTTTCTCTTGACTTCCTTTGTTCTCATGTCTTTTTCCCCTTGATTATTAACTCCTATCTCATATGTTTTGAGGCAAATGATGTTGAAGGAAAAGCTAAGTTATGGTTTGCATAAGATCTGAGTTGAATTCCCCCATCTAAGTTCGATATTAAAAAAAAAGGGAAAAGAAAGAAAGCTTGCATAGTGGGACACGCATATGTGTGTGTATTTTGTTTGACTGATCTTTAGGAGCGTAAGAATTTAACAGCCTTAGCCATTTAAGAAAAACTTTTGGGAACTAAAAGCATTCTTGACACTGTCTGTGTTCAGTATGCTGTTTTACTGACAAGTTCAACAGAAAATGATTAGACAGTGCAGATTCATGGTGCGGTTTTCCAAAGAGAGGAGTTCTGATTTCCTGCTCACTTGTACCTAATTCCTTTTGGCACTAAAAATTCCAGTTTATTTATCTACAGTTGTGATGATAGGGTGGCTGTCATAAGTCATTGTTGAAACCAATGAAAAATCAACTTGGATAGCTGGCTCGCAGCTCGGTTTTACCCCTTAGCTTGCCCATTTTTTCCAAATTGAGAACAAAATACCAACAGGGAGTCAAAGAACTGACATTTCACAGCAAAGGGGAATAGCTTTTCCTCCTCCTCCCCCTATCTTAGGACGTTGGCCAACATGTCTGCTTATATTCGATACAGGAAGAAATAAAATCAACAAACTGTCCCTTTGGTGGCTTTTCCTAATTCTCTGACATCTGTGTGAAAGTGCGAACCAAAGGGGATCATTCTTCCTTGTGTTTCTCCTCTTTTCAGCTCAGACTGCTCCTGGGGCTTCTGTTGCTTCCTGGTTGTCTTTACTTTCCTTCCAGGGCAGGAAGGCTTGCCTAGCTGAAGTAGTAAGGCACCTCTAAGGACAGACATGAGGTGGAGAGCACCAGGCAGGTCAAACCACCCACAATCCTTTGACCACCACCTCTCCTCAGACCTAGAGGGAGCCCACCCAGGACTGAACTCAAGAGCAGTACTTCCAGTCATCCTGGTAAGTAACAGTTATAGAAATGCATCCTGGCAGTGGTTCCTCCAGGTGCTATAGATACAGCTAATGAAGATCCAGAGAGGAAATCACCAAAGTCCATGGCACTGCCAAAGAGTTCACCATTGAAACTGATGTGATTTTATCAGTGGAAATGAGAATACCTTCTTTGCCACTGGACTCCAAGGATCATGTGACCTTTCCATCTGACTGTAGTCTTTCTCATGCGTTGTCTCCTCCATTAGCAGGTGAGCTCCCTGAGAGTAGGGACTGTTTTAATTTTCTATTCATATCCTCAGAGATTAGCATACAGTGAGCATGTAATGCATACTTGCTTCATTTAGTCATCCATTTCCTTGGTAAATGGAATATTTTTTTCTGACTGTCCTTATGGCCATGATTCAAGATGTCATATATCTGCCACATATACTTCTTTATATATATGTGGACTTATATATATATGTATACACACATGCCTGCATATATACATATATGTATGTATATATACATGTTCACATATATGTATATATTTTAAAAAATCTCACAAAGTCATATCTCAAGTGATTAAGTGCTTCTGGTTTTACACATAATGTTTTTAAGCTCCTACATCATCAAATGGTTCTTGTGGTTTCAGAGGGCATGGCAGGAAAGGAGCATCCTTGGGGATAAAGCAGAGGTATTCTATAAATATTGACTCTAGAGCTATGGAGCAGGTTTTTTCAGTTGCAGTGTCACCAAAGGACCATGGTGCTCCTGGCTGGGGCTATGGTAAGAGTCATTGAATGATTGGAGAATGAGAAGTTAAAGGAATTACATCTCTAGACTAGGAGTAAAGAGCCTTGAGTTTAAGACTTCGCCCTGTCATTGTGTGACCATGGGCATGTCACAGTACTGCTTTTGGTGTCAGTTTCCTCCTCTGTGGAATGAGAGGGTTGAATGATCCTCGAGTTCTAGGAAGAAGATAGAGTCCCCAAGACATAGAATTTCAGAGTTGAAATGAATCTATTATATAGTCTACTCCAACCCATGCATGAGTAACAATCATTTTCAACATTCCTGGCAAGTGACCATTCATCTTTTTCTTGAAGACCACTGGATAGAGGAATCCACTGCTTTCTGAGGCTCCCCAATCCAACTGCTTTGGTTATTAGGAAGTTTTTTTTCTCTAACACTAATCCTAAAATTTGCCTTCCTGAAACTTTTGCATTTTGCTTCTAGTTCAGCCCTTCAAGGCCAAAGAAAACAAACCTATTGCCTCTTCCACATGACAACCTTTCAAATACTTGAAGATGGCCATCTTGGCCCCTCCAAGTCTCCTCTTCTCCACAAGGATCAGCATCCCTAGTTCCTTGAATCTGTATGAATATAGTGTGAACTTGAGACTCTCCCCTACCCAAGTTCTTCTCTGGACACACCTTCTTAAACTGTGCCTAGAACCATGAACAAGACTCCAGATGTGCCCTGACAAGGCACAAACCTGAATGACTCGTTTTTCTATCTGTTTCTTCTCCAAGTTTCTTTTTCTCCAACCCTCATATTCCACTTCATTTTTATAATTGCGTTCTTCCATATTTGCATTCCTGTATTTTTTTCTTTCTTTACATCATCTATTTTGTTAATTATCTCCCTCAAATCTTTATCCTTTTCCAAGAATTTATCACTCTATTCTTACCCTATGTCCAATGAAACCTTTTGATCAATAAGACATCATCATAATAAGTACTTATTATTAAATAAGAACTGATCATGCTTTACTCCTCTATCTCTTACAGTACTTGTTGGCCCTCTCGATTTATCCAGTCTACCATCCTGCCTTTCCTGTCCTGGTTTTCGCTTTTCTCACATATATTCTTGGCAACGTGCCTGCTCCATTTAGGACAGACTTGAGCTGGGCAAGGCCAAGGGGAGGATCTAGTAAACATTCAATCCTCTTTTTGTCTGGTTCACCTTTGCACAAGCCTCTGCAAGCGCACTCATGACACTGCTAGCATCCTCATCAACAGGAAAGGCCAATCTCTGTTATTAACCACCACCAATTTTATTAATAAACTGAAATTCATTCTGAAAAACATCTACTGTCATTTCTGTTCTTGTCTATTATGGGGTTTAGGTCCTTCCTCCCCATTCTGTTCCCCCCAACCCGCCCCCCCCAAAACCCATCCAAACAACCATAGAAATTTAGTGTTACACTTGTCTCTTAAATTCAAATTTACTCTTCTTTTATGCGGAAGTTTTTTTGTTTTTTACTAGATGGTTTTCTTGATATTCACACTTTTCATTCTTTATCTCTCTACTTGGCCATAATTTCTCCTTACCACCAAATGTTCCTGCCTTTACATCCCATCTCAAAACATTCTTCCAGAAGTCATGTTACATTTGAAATAGCATTCTTCTTTTTGTCTACCAAGCCAAATTCCTGTCTTCTTTTGAATTCTTCTTCAAGTCCCATGGTGAAACCTCCTACTGGCTTTGTACAGATGAGAAAGTTGTGAGCATCCCCATGGATGTCTGCTAATGAACTCTGGATCTAAAGTGGAAACTCCTCACTTTTCTTCCCTAGGCTAAAATCCCAGTTACTAATCATGCAGCTGTTTCTCTAGGCATTCAAGATGGGACTAAGCCTTAGATGGAAATGCCAACTTGGCTCCTAAGACTAAAGATCTTAGGGCAGGTCTCCAAGAATACAGGCAGTCTTTGACAGATTCATATTTGCAGCCCTCTGCCAATTACACTCACATCATTGCTTAATAATAATAGCTGACATTTATATGGCATTTCAAGGTTTGCAAAGCACTTGACATATATAGGTGAGGGATCCTAGTCTTGTTAGTAATCTGGCTTTCTGACATAGCTGTATCTATACTACATATATACAGACATAGGGAGGTGCCACAGTAGTGAGAGTGCTGGATTTGAAGTCAGGAAGATCTGAGTTCAGATCCAGCTTTGGACACTTACTAGCTGGTAATACTGGAAACACTTAACTACTGTCTGCCTCAGTTTCGTCAATTGTAAAATTGATGCCAAGAAATAGCCCCTATATCTCATGGTTATTGTGAGGTATACTGAGACAATATTTGTAAATCGCCTTTCCCTTCTCTTTCCTTTTGTTATCTTCCTTTCCATAGGGAAATGTTTCAAAGCCTTCCTGGAAATGTAATCCTTAAGAAAAGTGTGCAAGTAAATTTCATTGTCCCAGATATGTCCTAACATGGCTGCATATTCCCGAGTTGCCTCCTGAGATGTCGTTCAGCTGTTTTAGCCGTGTCCAACTCTTTGTGATCCCATTTGAGGTTTTCTTGGCAAAGATACTGGAGTGGTTTGAGATGTCTTTCTCCAGCTCATTTTACAGATGAGGAAATTGAGGCAAATAGGGTTAAGTAACTTGCCCAGGGTCACACAGTTAGGATGAATCTGAGGCCAGGTTTTAACTCAGGCCTTCCTGACTCTAAGACCGGCACTCATTTACTGTGTCACCTGCTTACCTCCTCCTGAGATGTCAAACAGCTCAAATGAAGACTGATGCTTAGGGAAAGGTAGGGAACTTAAGTAAAATGCTGGGGTAGGGTAGACTTTAGAAAGTAAAGAGCAGAGAAAATGGTGGCTGGAATGATTTAATTATATTGATCTCCCCAGAATTCTCCCCATATTTTGAATGCCTTCAGAAAACTTGACTGCTGCTCCCACTGACTCTTATTAATGAGCTTAATTTGCTCACGCAGACAGGATTTTATCTCACACAAGGATCCAGTTCATGCCAACTGTGTGCCATAGGAGGGGAGGGTACCACTCATTTCCCTTCTTTGTCTCTGAGGGAAGATTGACGCAGGGTAGGGGATCCTCCCGCTAATCTGATTCTCTTTCTTCAGCCTCCATTGCCTTGTCCCATTTGGGCAAGTTTCTGACCTTTGCTCTGTTGCAAAGCCTTCTGGGAGATTTAATCCATGAGAAAAGCATACAAGTAAATCCTATTACATTTACATTTGATCTTTACAGCAGCCCTGGGAGGTGAGTGCTATAGGTACTTTTACAGATGAGGAAACTGAGACTTAAGAGAGCTTTCATGATTTGCTTAATTAGTGTCAGAGGTGATAGTGGAGTTAGATCTCTCCTGATTCTGAATCCAAAGAAACACTCTACATTATCATTACCTTACAGAGGGCAGCCTTCAGACTATATCACCTAGTCAGGCTGCATGGTAATGTGCTTTGGTGCATAAAGTCTCTCCTCTCTCCCTCAACAATGGACCTCAGATGACCTCTCCCAACCCTGCACAGTCCCCTCTGCTGAGATCTTTTTATCTCCTGGCCTAAGACAGAGTCCCTCTCTTAAGAGGGTTTGCCTCCATATGTTTCCTGGATGCCTCATAGTTTATTCATCTGCCCTTTAGAGCCATCCCCCCAGGAGACTCTTCACATATAAGTATCTTTGGGGTATTGTCTCTTGATCTACAGCATCCTCTCTGCACATCTTCTCTCTTGAAATTTCTGAAATAAACCTAATTGAATACAATTTCATATGGTTGGTTAGTGTTTTGTCCCAGTTGAATTGAAATCAATTTCTGAAAGCTTTGTATACGGCATAATGCAGGTTTATAATTTATAATTGATTCAAAATCACATATGATAATTTCTCTGAAAAGCTAGGCATCATGACATCGGTCAAGAATATAGCTCTCTTTGTTATCAGCAGGTCAAATTTAATTTACATTTTTTGTGATCTCTGGGGCCTTTTCTTTTTCATTTAGGAATTATGTTTTATATATATGCCTTTTGATTTTACCACATGCTCATTGTCCTCTTCTAACCTTACCCCTGGAATCTAAACTCTCACTTCTAACAAAGAAAAAGATGTTAGCAAAAATAGACCAATAAAGATTACATCTGGCAATGTACATGACATTTTGCCTAGGTAATCTTACCCCTTCTTGCCAAGAGAAATTAGAATTGTTTCCTTATCTGTTCTCTAAGGCCAGTATTGGTTTTTTGAGTTATTCAGAGTTTGACTTTCTTTTAGAGATCTCTTCGTTTAAGTTGTTGTGCTGCTCTTTCTGGCTTTCTTATTTCATTTCATATCAATTCACTTTAATCTCAAGCTTCTCTGATGCAGTTATTCTTCCTTCCTTTCTTTTCCTTCCTTCCTTCCTTCCTTCCTTCCTTCCTTCCTTCCTTCCTTCCTTCCTTCCTTCCTTCCTTCCTTCCTTCCTTCCTTCCTTCCTTCCTTCCTTCCTTCCTTCCTTCCTTCCTCTTCCTTCCTTCCTTTCTCTTCCTTTCTTTCTTTCCTTGTTTCTTTCTTTCTTCTTCTCTTTCTTCTTCCTTTCTGGTAAGTTCAGTTTAATTTTATTTTCAGTTTTGACTTCTCTCCTTCCTCCCCTTTTCCACTCTGAAAAAGCAATAAAAACAAAACTCATTAAAATATTTAATGTCAAGCAATACAAATTCCCATGTTAGCCAAGTATTACCTCTCCCCTCAGAAAAAGCCTCAGTCTCTGTTTTGAGTCCATTCCCTCTCTGTTAGGAGGTGGGCAAGATGTTTCATCATAAGACTTTTGGGGTTGCTGTTTGTCATTGTGTTGATCAGAATTTCTGAGTCTTTCAAAGTTGTTTATCTTTGCAATATTGAAATAGTGACTTTTCCTATACTATAACTTGCTGCATGCTGAAGGGCTTCTTGGGATGGCAAGAACACACACACACACACACACACACACACACACACATATATATATATATATATATATATAAAATACTTATTTATTTCTCTAGTGAGTTTTTTTTCTTCCTTCAGTTTTTTAGGGATAATCACAGAAATTATCACCCATGAATATGACTCCATTCTGCTAGTTTGTGGATGAAGCAAAATGATAGCAAAAGGACAGGAAGATTTTTTTCAGGGGGGAGTCTATCATGGTGTTGTTAACGTTATTTAAGAAGGAGAATTGAACATTAAGTTCCATTTTCCCCTCCTGTAGTCATTGCCTGACAGCTTTTACTCTCTAAAGAATGCCTTACACCCTTCAAGGATGACTGGCCGATGTTGAGTTGAGAACAACGATGTGCTTTCATGCTTACAGTGGTTTTAGTAATAGGACATGAATTCCAGAATGTGGAAAATCCTATGATCTGTGGGGCCATGCACAGTTACACATACTCTCCCTACGTAGGCACAGGCAAATCCCTTTTGGTCCACTGAAAGTGTTGAATTATTTTGCTTTAAACACTGTTTGGCAAGCTACCCAAAGTGTTGTGTTGAAAACATTTTTCTAAATTCATTTTTAAATCCATGGGCTCTTTCAGGGAAATGTGAGCCATAAGTTTCTGATTCATTTACACTTAACTCATCCAACTGTGGTTTTGTGAGAACTCTTTGATATCTAAGAAGCCGTAGGATCTTTTTTTACCCTATTGTTCCAGCCTTCCCCTCTTCCCCATAGAAACAGGAAGTTCCATTTGGCCATCAGTAAATACATTCAGGCAGCAGAATGCTTGAGCTGGACCCAAACTCCAATATCTGAAGAGATCTTCAAATTAGGAAAATGTTACCTAGTGCAAAAAACCAAGAACCACCTACCTGTGTAGCAGACTTTTCTAGAGAAGCTTTCTGAGTTAAGGCATTTTCCCATTGAAATATTTTCTGGAAACTTCCTCTATGGCAAGATGTGGCTGTACTGATATAATTGCCAACGAGGGGCGTGAGCCCGATGTAGTCCAGTGAAATAAAAATCAGCTCTTTCCCTGTGCCATGAATTTTCTACTCCTTGCTGGGGAGACAGATATGTGTAACAGTGTTGGTTTAGCATTTGCGAAGTTTGAGAATCTGAAGTTTGGCATGACCACAGTAACCAAGAGATGTCTTCTTTAAGTTATAGTCTCTGGTTTTCTTTTCCACTCTGTGGGCAGAGGTTTCCATTCCTGAAAAGAATACAGTCCAAAAGCTATAGAACAAAGTAATGTCCAATACACTGACATGATTTGTTAAACTCTATGAAATTCTGTAAGACATACACTCTTAGAATATGAGAAGAAAAGTCTTGGGAGTTTGTGCCCATATAATCCACAGATAGGAAAGCTATATTGCATTCTAGCATGTGTTTTGGAAAATAAAAACAAAAACACAACTCCTGAGCAGATTTTTTAAAATATAAAATGATAAGCAAATGCGGGAAACTGAGCCATTTTAAGCAAGCAGATATGGGGCTTCTTAAATCTCTAGCTTTTACAGTTCATGTGACAGATGGAAATGCAGCATACCTTGTCTTGTTGCATAAAATGTGTATTTATGTCTTACGTTAATCTTTTAGACCTGGGTAAACACACGTTAACCCCATTTGCTGTTACAAATTAGTCTGAATGCTGAGCTGGCAAACAGCTGCCAAGGGTTGCATGAGAAAAATAACTTGAGAAATGAAAAAAAAGTTATTGGTTCCTTAAATACTGGAGGTCAGGACTTTGAGAAGACAGGAAACCAAGTGTTTTGGGTTGTTGCCAAATATCCTCATCAGTTTCAGCTGTGGATATAGGCCTTTTCTAACCTCAGGGTATTCTCTGCCTTTGTACAAGTGATTATGGACAGATTTCTTCTAAGGAAAGCACTGGAAACACATCAGCAAATGACATCAGCGATCGGCAAAACTTCTACCGTCTGTCATTGTGAGGGCATTTTCCTTTTGGCTGCTTGCAGTTAATTCACCTTCCTTGCAATCTCCCATTAGTAAGATGTGTGTCAGTGTGACTGGCCATGACACAAGAGGACAACAAAGGGGAGAGGATAGGACAGGACAGGATAGCACAGATTCTTAGCCTCACTCAGGACTTCTATGATGATGAACCTTACCATTTTTGAGCTCAGCCTACTCTGTATCTGTAAGGTACTCTGCTCTGCTTTAGCATTAGCTTTCTAATCCCCTAATACTTTTTACTCAAGTGCTTTCAATATTTTTGAAGCTAATTGATACAATCTGATTAGTTCAACATGTCCATACTTACTATCTTTGGTCCCTTGGCATGGTTTCAGGGCTATGTTGTTAAATGTTTAACTACCAGCTTTCTGGAGAAAAAAATATATACATGACACACTTTGAAGTTTAATCTGCATCGATAACATTTTCTCCATCCCTTTCTTTTCTTGTTGTGCAGTTGCGTCCTACTCTCTGTGACTCACATGGACCATATTGAGTCTAGACAATCACCAAAACAGTAAGTCTAACCCTGATTTCCACTGTTTGCTGACTTCTGAGGGGTAAATTTTAAACTCTCAAGGACTCCAGCACACCTCTGCATGGCAAGGTCCTGCTCTTTCTCAAAGGACCTTCCTCACAGAGAATCAGTTTGAGGGTTATGGATGGATGTGTCGAAACATTTTGATTAAGCAGTAGAGCAAATGTACAGCCAGAATGAAAGCTCTCCTCTCTATGTACAACTCACTCTGTATCTCCTGGGTTATTGTTATTTTAGAATAGATCTGTAATTTCATTGCTATGGGAAACTCCCAATGAGAAAACTTCTTTTATCAATGTAGATTGACACCTGTTCTTATTGTCTTAGAGAGTTATTAGGGGACACTGAGAATTTAAGGGACTTTCCATGGGTGGTACAGGCATTATGGGTCAGAGGCAGTGCCTGTTGGGTACATGTTTAACAGCTCTGCAGGAGAAAATATGTGCCTATGATAAACTTTTAGCTTTATTAATATTTTCCCCATTCCTTTCTTAAGTCTATGCAATCAACAAAACAAAAAACTAGGCCATGATTTATAGTGTTTGAGGATTTCTGAGGTGTAAATGCTCATAATGGACATTTAACAACCAGTTCTTAAGCAATGCAAACTAGTTCTACAATAATCCTGGAGTGGGTTGTGGGAGAGGGGAAGGACTTGACCTTAGATCTTCCTGACTTTGAGGCTGACTCTCTATCCGTTACACTTCGCTGTCTCTCTGTTTTATTATTTGTAGGATTAGGTTTACATGCTTCCAGGATGTAATGGTTCCTGGGAAGCTAGGAGAATTATTTAGCCCTATGAAGTTGTAATAGATTTGTGATATGTCTGTTTGGGGCATTTAATACAGGGAGAGCCAGGAATCAGGTAGGCTATCTCTGCCAGTGGATGCAACGCAGATATACAGTGCCTAAATGCTTAATGGATTGAAATAATGGAAAGGTAAATGTCAATCATCAGTCAAAGTTAGGGCCCTGTAACTGTTCTAAGGAGGTGGGTGTTACAGAGGGTGGAATTTCCCTAAAGTTGTGAAATGGTCTCTATGTAGAGTCAACAGTACAGAGACCCAGAAACAGAGCGTGGAAAAAATCATCTGTTGAAGTCAATACTGACCTTCCTCAGTTTTGTGTGTGGAGGCAGTGATTCATTAGTGCCCTTATATGCAGTCACATTGGATTCAGAGCCCTGTGATCTCTGTACTTGTCCCCATCAACAGTAAGGAATAACTGAGTACCCTCTTGGCCATGAAAACCCCTTCTTCTGGAATGCAGTCTCCTCTGCAGCATGGTGACATGTGCATGAAATCACAGCTTCCCTCAAAGCACTTGGACTTGTCAGGGATCTCTGTCCTCTCACTTGCTTCAGCCTGTAACATTTTGACTTGCTGTGCCTCCTTCCTTTAGAAGAGGAGGCTTTTTGGCTTCTCTTCTATCATTCAGTTGCTCAGTCAAGTCTGATTTTTTGTGATCCAAAGGACCATGGTGCCCCAGGCCCTTCCGACCCAAGGGACTCATTTTCTGATGCTGTACCTTTTTTACATTTAATACTGTCCATGGGGTTTTTTTTTGGCAAGGATAGGGGAGTGGTTTGCCATTTCTTCCTCTGTGGATCACCTTTGGTTAGAACTCTGCACCATGCCTTTGAACAGCATGGCTTACAGTTTCACTGAACTGTGCAAGCCCCTTTGCCACAGCAAGGCAGTGATACAGGAGGGGTTGGCTTCTCTAGTGGAGACAAAAAACATGTATATATTTATATACACAATGTGTACATAGATATTGTGTATACATACACACGTATGTGTGTCTATGTGTATAACTTGGGTTTCAAGTCAGAAACATTTTGCTTATGACTCTCCTAATTGATGGAGAGGATAATGACCAGATCCTACGTACCTATGTAAGTGAATGTAAATGCAAGAACTCCAGCAAGGTGAAACATTACTCTTGATTCTTTCTTCGAGACAGAGATTACACATGGTTTCAGACTTTCTTGAATTCTCTGGGGAGAGATTTTTGGAGAAAGAAAATAAATAAGAGACTTTGGGAAGTGGCAGCCATGGAAAGGATCTGGAGCCTCAACATGTCCCTTATTTCCAGAGTTCATTACTATAGACTTTAGGGAATTTTCCCATGGCTGAGATTTTAGGCCTCCTCTTTCCATCAATTAGGAGAGTCTTATGCAAAAGGGTCCAGGCTTGAAACCCAGGTTACAAATATGAAAGTAAACAGAAAATAATTTGGGTGAAGGGGGAAAAGAGGACATCTTAAGTGGGGAGAAAAGGGAAGGCTACACAAAGTAGGTAATATACGAGCTTTGGATTCCAGATTTTGGCCCCAGGTAGCCCAATTTTTGGGAAATTGGTGTCAAAGCTTTACTGAAATAAGAATAAAGATGTGAAATTTACCATTCTCTAACTGAAACCTGAAACTCCTGGTTGGAAGGTAAGAGTAAGAAAGTAATCCATTGATGATGGAGTTCTGCTTAATGCTGTGCAGCACACAAGAGAGTCTTATTACTCAAGTCCTATGTCTTGCCTGAATCCATTACAAGTATTAGAAAATTAGTAGCTTATACCTTGTAATGGAAAAAAAACCTGAGATTCCAAAAGAAACAAGCATTTATTAAGTCTAGGCTTAATGTGCCAGGCAAACTTTATCTCACTGGTTATTGACAACAACCCTGTGAGGAAAGTGCTATTATGATCTCCATTTTACTTTTGGGGAAACCAAAGCAGACAGAAGTTTAGTGACTTGCCCAGGGTCACTCAACTAGTAGTGTCTGAGGCCAGATTTGAACTCAGTTTTTCTTGACTACAGTTCCAATGCTCTATCCACTGCACCACCTACCTATATGGGAAGTTGTGGGGAGCCAAGATTTGAAGCCCATCTCTGAGACTTGTGAGCTTAGATCAGTTGCTTATGGTTTTTGGTCCTCAGTGTCCTTCTCTGTAAAATGATGGAGTTGGACTAGAAAACTTTTTACATCTCTTCCACCTCATAAATCCATAATACTTCTGTTTTCTCGTAATGATCTGATCTAACTATCCTCATTAAGGACTCTTAGCAAATTAAGTGTGCTAAGAGGATTGGCTGATGAAATTGGAGATGTTTAACCTGAAGAAGAAAAGTCTTAAGGCAAACATGATAACTGTCTCTAAGTATTTGATTGGCTGTCTGTCATTTAGAAGACAGATTAGACTTATTCTATTTGGCTCTGGAGACCAAACTAGGATGCTCAAAATATAAGGAAAACTCTTAACGATTTTTTTTATTGCTAAGTCATTTTTCAGTCATATCTGACTCTCCATGACTCCCTTTGGAGTTTTCTTGGCAAAGATCCTGGAGTAGTTTGCTATTTCTTTCTCCAGATCATTTTGTAGATGATGAGCTGTGGTAAACAGGGTTAAGTGACCTGCCCAGGGTCACACAGCTAATAAATGTCTGAGGTCAGATTTGAACCCATGAAGATGAGTCTGCCTTATTCCAAACCCAGTGCTCTGGCCACTGTACCCCCTAGCTGCTCCTTCTAACAATCAGAACTATTCAAAAAGAAAATGGATTGCTTCAGGAAGTAGTGAGTTCCCTTTAACTGTAGGTATGCAAGCAAGGGTTGGTTGATTGCCTGTGGAGGGTGCTATGGAGGAGATTCTTGTTCAGATATGACATGAACTTAGTGATCTCTTGAGTGCCTTCTTCCAATTCTGCCACCGTTTAGAGTTTTAAAGAAATTTTTTAGTCTGAGAGCCAGGATATTAGATGCATTATGTCTACCATACCAAATACTGATGTGAAATGAACCCCACTTATGTAGAATATATTGGGATGACCTTTCAACTTCAAGGTTAGAAGCTATACTACAGAGATCTCAGAGGTCTCTATGAATGGTGATTTCAAGGAATACAAGAGAACAGACGGAAAGAGATTTTCAAGACTGGTGAGTAAGGACTCCTCAATTCACCATTTACCCTGAGGTAAATGGAAGGCAGCAAGGAGGTGCAGTAGATAAAAGGGCAGGCCTAGGATCAAGAAGATCTGAGTTCAAATCCACCCTCAGACCCTTATTAGCTGGGTGACTGTGGGCAAGTCACTTCTCTCTGTTTGCTCCTTGAGCTGAGAGGGAAAGGGAAAATGATTCCAGTATCTCTGCCAAAAAAAACTTCAAATAGATCATGAAGAATCTGACACAACTGAATCACAGCAAAATGACTTTTAAGACCAGTAGTTGTGTGTGTAATAATGATTAAATTTTTTGTGTACAGTCTCATGATTTCACTGGTATAGAGATAGCTCCCATTTTTACAAAAGACCTTCAGTGAAAGAGGTAGCTATGGTATAGCTGTGGTACGGCCTTGTAGTCAGGAAGAGATAGGCTCATGTTCAGCTTCTGATACATACTGGGATAAGTCATTTAACCTTTTGGGTGTTCTAAGTAACTCTAGGAAGGTGCCAACCTGCACTGGTAGAAGGACTCTTCCTATCCAGGGACTCCCTGCACCAAGGAAATCACAAATTTAATCCCTATTCATAAAGCACTTTTGTTGTTCAGTTGTGTCTGACTCTTTGTGCCCCATGACACATAGCTTGCCAATACTGTCCATGATACTTTGTTGGCAGAGATACTGGAATGGTTTGTCATTTCCTTAATCCAGTGGATTAAGACAAATAGAGGGTAAGTGACTTGCTTAGGGTCCCATAGTTAGTAAGTGTCTGAGGTCGGATTTGAACTTCAGTCTTCCTGATTCTAGGTTCTAGATGACCAAGTCATCTAACTGCCTGTATATACATTGCCCCATTTAATCTTTAAAATTATTCTGAGATCTGCAAGGCCATGCTTCAGCTGCAGTCTCATCCTGGAACTTCCCTCAGTTGTGGGGCCTCCTCACCTTGAAACATCCCTCTGCCACATTGACTCCCTTTTCTTAGGTCCTCTGTTTTGAGGAGAAGCCCAGGCTGGCTACCTTTTATTCTCCTCCTGGTTTTAATTCTGACATTCATGCTCCCTCACAGATGTCTTCATTCCTCCCCTGCCCTGTCCTTATCTCCCTACACTTTCTAGCTCCCCTTTATATGTTATCTTCTCCCATATAAGTTCCCTGAGAATAGACAATATCTTTGTTTTGGCTCATATTTGTATCTCCAGTACTGGCAAACAGTAAGTGTGTAATATATGCTTATTGATTGGAAGTTAAATGACAAGTCCAGGATCACACAACTAATAAATATCTGAGGCAGAATTCAAACCCAGGTTCTCTTGACTTCACTTTGAGAATGGTATCCAGAATACCTTGGAGCCTCTTCTACCAAAGTCCTTTTACTGAACAAGAAGATGGCTTCTTAAAGGTCAAATTTAACATATGTAATACCTTGCAACTTAGTTCCTGTTTTGTTTTCTTTTGGAAGAGAGAAGGAATAAGAATCACAAGACTTTGGATTACATAAGTAAAATGGTTATAAGTAAATAGATAAAGATTTACATAAAAAAATCGCTTGGAGTTAGGGGGCAGCTCATGTAGAAAGCTTTGCCTAGAGTCTGGTAAAATAGGTAGCCACATTAATCCTTCTCAGAAGCTCTAAGCTCCTTAAATAATTATCAGGTTACTGTTGTCAGCAGACTTCTTGAATCTCTGATTTTCTTTTGCCTAAAAGAGCTGCTTAAAATCAAATCCAGCCTTTGAAACTCCAGCTGCTCAAAGCTTTTGAGGGAAAATTTGAGGAGAAATGGGCAAAAAACCCAAACCCCAACCCTACAAACCCTGATGCCATATATTTAAAAGGGTTCAAAACACCTTCTTCCAAAGTAGATTATCATTTAGACCTTTTTACATTCTTCCAAGCATTTTGTCTCTTGTGGGATTTCTGTAATCCAGTAATAGCTACACAGTTAAATACACAGATAGTGACTGTTAGGGGGAGAGAGATTTTACAGAAATGCATAATGCTAAGTCCATTTATGTGATACAAATGTGCCTTGCTATATAAAACTATGTTCAAGCTACTCAGAAAAGTTGTGCTCACTGAATTTCTTAAGCGGAATTTTGTTTTGAAGGCCCCTTGATGGGCTGGCTTGGGGCATCCTGGGCAGACTCCTCTGTGTATTAAATAGTTATTCCTTCCTGAGCTTTGACTATCAACCACTTGACCAACATTCATAGGCAATGCTGAAATTATTTTATTTAGAGAGAACTTCACCTTTAGATTCATATAGTTTTCCACAGAAAGTACCTTTTTTTTCTTCTTAAAGAACAACCTCTGGAAAGTGTTATCTAAAAGTGAATTTTTTGAAGGGTTGTTTATTTCTTTAAAGAAAATTCCCTTTAAAAAAGAAGGAAGTGTTGTGATATCATGACAGCTGGCTGAGGACAGTGACTCATTCTCCTTCATAAATTACAGCTCTTCAGGCAGCCTAAATGGGTTCTCACATTTTCAAAAAGCATTTATGAGGGCACCTACAGCTGTAGAAATATTCGCTGAAGCAATTTGCTTTAGGAAATAGGAGAATGCAGTAACTGAGTTCTAAGAAACATAAATGCATTCCTGTAAATGCATTTTTAAAAAGTTGCTAAGGGGCCTGGTGTGTACGTAAGAAACACCAGGTTTTCCATTGTTGATGGTAGTTGTAGATTCCAGTATTGGATGAAAGCAAGTGGCATGCTTATTTATGTCTGCCTGCCTGGGTTGGGAGTTAGGAAAAATGGAAAGAAGCCCCTAGTTGTGAATTATCAATCTTAGTTCAGTTGGCTTGAGCAGTGGTCTCCAACTGATTTCCTGTGTGTTTTAAGTTGGTAGCATTAATCTATTTACGCTACTTCTACCCAAATATTTGTTTCTCTTTATAAAGACTTGTTAGTATAAAGGAAAAGAGAAGTATACTGGGAAACATCCAAGTATAGATTCCTAGGATCATTGAACGATAGAGCTAAGAAGGGTTCTTGTAGTGATAGAACAGCAGAATCATAGATTTAGAATTCAAAGGTATCTTAAAGGTCAGATAGTCCAATGCCCTGATTTTACAAGATGGGGCAATTGAGAAGTGGCAGAGGTTGGATTTGATCTCGTGTTCTCTACCAACATTGATCCCACTCCATTTAATTAATTAGGAAATAACTTCATTTAGCATCAAGAACTTTAAATATTAGTTAGTGGCATAGTTATGTGACCTATTTTTTTTCAAAGCTTTACGAATGCCTTTTGTTATGAAGTCATAATCATTTTAAGACATAATTCCATCCCCCTCATTTCCTTTCTTCTAGACTTCCATTATAGCAAAACCAACTAACATGACTAACTTATCTGACAGTGTACACAACATTCTGCACCTGTAGTCTCCCAATTCCCCAACAAAAGGAAGATGATGGGTTTCCCTATTTTTTTCATTTTGAAGATGAGGAAAGTGAGAGATGGAGAAATAAAATGACTTTCCCAAGGTCACACAACTAGTCAGAAGCAATTCAGGTTGTTTGACTTCCAATCCATTGGTTTGAGATTTCTGGGCTAGAATGTGGTGCTAATAAACACAACTGAGTCATATCCCTCTATATGTTAATTAGTTTTGCTTTCTTTCCATAGTTTCTAGCCAACCCCATGAGTAATTGGTACAAAAGTGTATTCTGGATAACAAGGTAGAACAGGAAAGAGAGTGTGTGGATGAATCACTGAAAATTCATGACTATTGGTTTTAATGTATCTTTCCAAATTTATTTCACACAACTTCCCCATATACATTCTATTCTCTAATGAAATTGGATGGTTTCCTGTCTTCCAAAGTACACAATGGATTTTCCCTTTAGTTTTTAAACTCTTCCATGTGCCTTGGAAAGTACAAAAGTATATTCCCTTCCCCGCAAAAAGTCCCATCTATTGTTGATAATCTTCAAGGCCCAGTTCAACTAGCTTCTTTTCTATGAAGACTTCCTTGATGTTTCAACTGGGATTCTTCCCCCTTCTCATTATTTTGTATATTCTAACTTTAGTACTTAGCATATGTATGTGTGTATATGTATATATGTGCATGTATATGTGTATATGTGTGTACATATATATAAACATCAGTACTTAGCATATATTAATTTGTATCATATTTGCTTTTCTATCTCTCATGTCCTTACTGAACTGAAAGCTCGATGAGGCAATGATTATGCTTTATTTGCCTTTATGTCTCTCTCCAAAAGAACTTGAAGAAGGATTCTAGTGCTGGATGGAGAATTATGGGAAGGTATGGTCAATAATCTCACAGAATGAGAAGGCACACAAGGGCTGTGAGCTCAGAGTTGAAGAAGTATCCTCATGAAAGAGAGCATGACACCAACGAAGAGTTGAAGTAGGATATGTTTCCCTCAATTTTTGCACAGTGCCCTGTATATAATGTGTGTTTGTCCTTTGTTCCCGAAGAAGACCACCTATATAATAGAGAATTAATGGATGATGACTGATTGAAATGAAAGTTTCTTTGGGCGCACTGGTAGTATCATCTTCTGCCGATTGCACATTCTTATGAATCAAGATGAGTTCCACTTTGATGCCTATCAGGCAATTTCCTTCTTCCTTTTGCCACTCTGATTCTCATAAGTTCCCTCTTTCTTACTAAGGTTAGATGAGCTCAAACATTTCTTTAGAAGCACTTGCTTAACTCTTCTGGCAGGTTTTCAGAGAAGTCTTTTCACTTTCAGGTTCTCCCAGTTTCTGGGATCCTTCCTCTAGATAAGTCATGGTGTGCAGAAACTCAGCTTGCATTTACAACCCCCCCCCCACTTCCTCTAATAAGTTGCAGGAATATTCAGCCTCTCTAGAAAGTGCAAGTTTTCTTAGGTATATCGAGTAATGTGAATTGGGCTTAGTCAATGAATGAGAGACCCCAAGCTCTGCCCCATCAGTGGTTTTATTGGTAGAGGAAGAGAGCAGAAAAGACGCTGATGTTATTCATTTCTGTCAGAAATACTGTCAGTTACCCTCTTAGCAAAATCCATTGATCCTTTCACTATACCATCCTATAAGGAAGGAAGAATACACTAATGAATACTGAATTTTGAGTCATAGGACATGAATTCAAATCCCAGTTCTATTTCTTACTGTCTTTTCTCACCCTTAAAATGCAGTCTCTAAAATTCCTTCCAGTATTCTACTCCCGGGGCTCCTCCCTGCCTCTGATTGGAGGATGGAGATCTTTTCTCCCAGTACCTGCATTTCAGGAGGTAGCCTAGGTCAACCATTTCTTTATTTCCTACTAGACTGTACTCCTGTGCATTCTTCCATCATGCCCTCTATCCACCTTCCCACTTCCCACCACACACACACACACACACACACACACACACACACACACACACATCTACACGCATCTGTTTCTTTCTCTCCTTATCCCCACTCTCTTTCTGCTTTGTCTGGATGTTGTCTTCTCCCATTAGACTGTACACTCCTTGAAGACAGGGGCTATTTATTTGCCTGTCTTTGTAACCATAGCACTTTTCTTAGTGCCTGTCATATAGTAGGTGGTTAATAAGTGTTTATTGATTATGATCCAATTTGTCTAGACTATTATAAAAATAACAAAAAAATAACTTTATAGAGCCAAGGGATAAGGACAGCTCCTTGGAGCATTCTACTAGACAGCTCCTTTCAGGTTGACATTGAACCATTGTTGACTACTTTTGGGGTCCAATCATTTAACCAATCCATATACCTGTACCATTGTCTAGCTCCCATTTCTCCATAAGAACACATAACAACATTTGTCAGATGCTTTGGAGGAATCATTCCCAACTGTTTTGCAGTCATTACTCTGATCTACCATCTGATCTAGGCAGCCTATCAATAAAAGGAAATGAGGTTAGTCTGACTTGAGTTGTTCTGATGCTTTGTGATCACTATTCATCTTTTTGATGTTTCCTAACTAACTCTTTAATAATATATTCTAGAATTTGCCTGGAATGGAAGTCAAGCTCACCAGCCAAAAATTTGTGGATTCCACTCTCTTGCCTTTTATGAACAGTGGCACAATATTCACTTTTCTTCAGTTCTGCACTGTCTTCCACAATCTTTCGAAAATCAAAGGTATTGCCTCAGCAATATACCTATTAGAGAACTATGGGAGCATATTTATTTAGGACTTGAGCTTTGAGTTTGGCAAGAACTAGGGAGTCTCTTCCTACTTCTCTATCTTATTAACTCTCCATTAGCCTTTTTTTGGTTTTATCCCTTTTAGTTCCAAAATTATACTTCTTTTTTTTTAAAATTTATTTATTTAACTTTTTACATTCATTTTCACAAAATTTTGGGTTCCAAATTTTCTCCCCTTTTATCCTCTCCCCCCACCCCAATACACCAAGCAATCTAATTTTCCCTCTCAGCAATCTGCCCTCTCTTCTATCCTCTGTCCCTTCTCTTGTCCCCATCTTCTCTTTTGTCCTGTAGGGTCAGATGACTTTCTATTCCCCATTAACTGTATTTCTTATTTCCTAGTAGCAACAACAATACTCAACAGGTGTTCCTAAAACTTTGAGTTCCATATTCTTCCCATCCCTCCCTCCCCACCCATTCCCTTTGGGAAGGCAGGCAATTCAATATAGGCTGTATCTGTGTAGTTTTGCAAATGACTTCGATAATAGTTGTGTTGTGTAAGACTAATTGTATTTCCCTCCATCCTATCCTGCCCCCCATTGTTTCTATTCTCTCTTTTGTTCCTGTCCCTCCCCGGATGTTGACTTCAAATTGTTCCCTCCTCCCATTGCCCTCCCTACCATCCCCCCCTTGCTTATCTCCTTCTCCCCCATTTTCCTGTATTGTAAGGTAGGTTTTCATACCAAAATGAGTGTGCATTTTATTCCTTCCTTTAGTCAAATGTGATGAGGGTAAACTTCTTGGTTTTTTTCTCACCTCTCCTCTTTTTCCCTCCACTAAAAAGTCTCCTGCTTGCCTCTTGAATGAGATATAATTTACCCCATTCCATTTCACCCTCTTTCCTCCCACTACATTTCTCTCTCACCATTTACCTTAATTTCTTTTAAGATATGGTCCCATCCTATTCAATTCACTCTGTGCTCTCTGTCTCTGTATGTGTGTGCATGCGTGTATGTGTGTATATGCACGTGTGTACGTGTGTGTGTGTGTGTGTGTATGTGTGTGTGTGGTCCCACCAACTATCCAGATACTGAATAATTTTAAGAGTTACAAATATTGTCTTTCCATGTAGGAATGTAAACAGTTCACTTTTGGTAAGTCCCTTCTGATTTCTCTTTGCTGTTTACTTTTTCATGCTTCTTCTCATTCTTGTGTTTGAAAGTCACATTTTCTTTTCAGCTCTGGTCTTTTCATCAAGAATGCTTGAAAGTCCTCTGTTTCATTGAAAGACCCTATTTTCCCCTGAAGTATTATACTCAGTTTTGCTGGGTAGGTGATTCTTGGTTTGAGTCCTAGTTCCTTTGGCTTCTGGAATATCCTATTCCATGCCCTTCAATCCCTTAATGTAGAAGCTGCTAGATCTTGAGTTATCCTGATTGTATTTCCACAATACTGGAATTGTTTCTTTCTAGCTGCTTGCAAGATTTTCTCCTTGACCTGGGAATGCTGGAATTTGGCCACAATGTTCCTAGGAGTTTCTCTTTTTGGATCTCTTTCAGGTGGTGATCCATGGATTCTTTCAATACTTATTTTGCCCTCTGGTTGTAGAATATCAGGGCAGTTTTCCTTGATAATTTCATGGAAGATGATATCTAGGCTCCTTTTTTGATCATGACTTTCAGGTAGTCCCATAATTTTTAAATTGTCTCTCCTGGATCTATTTTCCATGTCAGCTGTTTTTCCAATGAGATATTTCACATTCTCTTCCATTTTTTCATTCTTTTGGTTTTGTTTTGTGATTTCTTGGTTTCTTAGAAAGTCATTAGACTCCATCTGTTCCATTCTCATTTTGAGAGAACTATTATCTTCAGTGAGCTTTTGAATCTCTTTTTCCATTTGGCTAATTCTGCTTTTGAAAGCATTCTTCTCTTCATTGGCTTTTTGAACCTCTTTTGCCAATTGAGTGAGCCTATTTTTCAAGGTGTTATTTTCTTCAGCATTTTTTTGGGTCTCCTTTACCAAGGTATTGACCCGTTTTTCATGCTTTTCTTGCATCTCTCTCATTTCTCTTCCCAGTTTTTCCTCCACCTGTCTAACTTGATTTTCAAAATCCTTTTTGATCTTTTCCAGCGCCTGCGCCCACCGGACATCCACCTGGGATGTCTGGGATACAGAGGCCCCGACCTCCACATCTTTCCCTGATGGTAAGAATCCTTCCTCGTCATCAGAATTGAAAGGCGGGAACATCTGCACCCCATCAAAGTAGCTTTCTATAGTCTTATTTTTCTTCCCTTTTCTGGGCATTTTCCCAGCCAGTTACTTGACTTCTGAGATTCCTGTCCACCCCCGCCTAGATCCTCCCAGCTAGTGTTTGGGTTCTGAGATTCAAATGGGCTTTCCGCGGCAGGTGCGGGTTCTATTCAATGTGAGCTTAAGTTCTGGTGCTTGGGTGGGGGCAGGGCCGCCTCCCAGGCTCAGTTCCCTCAGGGACTTTATGCAGATACCTTCAGTAATGGGGTGGGTGGGGGCAGAGCTGCCTCCCAGGCTCAGTTCCCTCAGGGGGTTTATGCAGAGACCTGAACTTCTGCCTGGTGCTGCCTGCTGTCCCGGGCTGCTGCGGCTGCTGCTGCCTCTGCCTCTCCCTCTGCTGCTGCCTCCTGAGGGGGCCCGAGTCATGGAGACACCCTGCTCCCCTCTCGGGCAGCCTAGATGTCTCTCTCACTGACCTGTAGCGTCTGTGGGCAGAGGGACCTTCCTGGCCGCTGGAGATTCCATCCCTGAAGCCTGCTCGCATATGCTCCTCTGGGGCCGTGCAGCCAGGGCAACTCAGGGGTGGACTCCGCTTTCCGGGGCGCGACAGTCCCTGGGGATGGCTCTCCAGGGCTCTCTGGGATGGAAATCTTTTCCACTGTGTTTCTGTGCACCTTGCAGTGATGCAGAATTTGTGGGGAGTTCTTCTTGCAGGAAATATATGGGCTGTGGGTTTGGGGCTAGCATACGTGAGTCTTTCTACTCCGCCATCTTAGCTCCACCCCCCTCCAAAATTATACTTCTTGATAGAGAAAACTGAAGCAAAGTCAGAACTAAGTTGAGTCCTTCTCTTCATCGGCCATTACCATTAAACCTACCGTCTTATACAGTAGACTTATTGATTATTTTATCCTCTTCTTTCTCCCAATACTGCTTTTAAAAAATAATTTTAAAAATTGTTTTTATATTTCTTACCAGTCTCAATGCACTCTGAACTTGAACTCTACTGGTTTGAGTATTACAGTACTAAATTAGGCTTTGTATTCATTTTCTATTGCTTTCCTTTTTTCCTTTCTTATATATGTCATTAAATATATAAATTGGTTAGTAATGTTGAGAGAAATGGTTATCGAATATTCATAACCAATTATTGAATTAGGACTAAAGTTTTTCTCCCCCCCACCCAATCCATCATTCAGAAATCAATCCCTATAGGCTATTCAGATAGCCTTCCCAACCCAGAAAACTTAGATCTGATCAAAAGGTAAAGAAATTCTATTTCAGGTGAATTTGGTAGGTTCTTGGTCTTTTGTGTTTCAGTCAGATAGGTCTGAATGGAAATGAATTTCCCCTTTTGTCTCTTTGTGCTAGACTGGAGTGGTTTGGGAAGAGGTAAGTCTCTTTGTCCAAAATAGTGATCAGAGTCACTGTTCAGCTAGGAATAGGGCACTAGTCCTAGAGCTAGGAAGACCCGAGTTCAAATCTAGCCTCAGACACTAGTTTTGTGACCCTGGGCAAGTCACTTAATCCTGTTTGCCTCAGTTTCCTCATCTTTTAAATGAGCTGGAGTTGGTAAACTAGTATCTTTGCCAAAAACCAAACCAAACCAAACCAAAAACCCAAATAGAGTCATGAAGAATCAGACACAGCTACAAACAACTGAATAAATAAATGAATATGTAAACAATAGGACCTTGAAACCACAAGAGAATTTAGAGAGCACTTCATCCCAGTGTCTAACTTTTCACATGAGAAACCTGAGACTCAGAAGCCCTTTAGTGACCAATACTAATCTCAAAGCTGGCTGCAAAGGAATGGTTACAGGGGATGGAGTGTTATATGTGAGGAATAGGAATACTGAACCGTGAAGTACATGGAGGGGAGTGATGTGTTAAAAGACTGGAAAGATAGGATGGAGCAAGTTGTGAAGGACTTTAAATGCTCCTACAGGTGAGAGGAAACCATAGGAATTTAGTGACTGATGAGGAGATGAAACGGTCACAATGACTTTAGGAAAATCACTTTGACAATTCTATGTAGGGTGGTTTGGACTGAGGAGAGACTTGTGGAAAGAAATTCAAGTGGAAGCTTTTGCAATCGTCCAGGTGAAAGGTAATGAGTATGAACTAGGGTAGTTAGTGCCTGTGCGAGTGGAGAGAAGGGTACATATCAGAGAGATGTCATAGCGAAAGGAATGAGATTTGGCAACCCACTGGATATGTGAAATAAGCAAATATAATCTTGCAGAAATGTTTAGAAAACTTGACAAATTGATTAGTGTACTAATGCTGATTCGACTCAAGTCAAACTTTTGCCATCTTTGTTTTTATTTAATAATCTGTAATTTCTTTCAATTTCTCTTTGATATTTGCCTTTCAAGACATTGCATTTATTTCCCCTACCATAAAGGTGAAAAAGGAATGAGAAGCTATGTCCCCACTGAAATTTCCTATTTCTATTTTGCCTTTTTCTTGTTTAATTATCATAGTGATATTTTCAGAAATTTTATATGCAGTTATTCATTGAATGAGCACTTTGGGTTGAAAATCATTTGTAGGTCGAGTGTGGATTCCTTCCACTGAACAGAAGATATTAATAAATCAAATCTAACTGTTCTCAATGTTCTGAAATAAAGAATATAAATGACTGAACTTCCTTGTGACGATCGATTACTTGGCAGAATGAAGCATAATTGATCAAGTACTATAGACAAAATCATATTCAAATGAGCCCCACAGGACATGGATAACTTTTTTTGGGGGTAGTTGATTTGGGGTCTAGGAACCATGTTGCAGGAGTTGAAGATGAAATAGATGATGCCTAGGCTTTGTACTCAGCATTACCAAGTCAAATCAACAAATATTTATTAAGCACTTACTGTATGCCAGATATTGTACTTAGTACTATGAAAAACAATACTCTGAATCCAAGAAGTAAAAGAGGGAAATATTATTTATGTCTTCATCTTACTCCTTTTCCAAGCTTTATTAAGGACCAGGTTGGCTATTCTTAGCTAAGTCCCCAAATGGGCGTCCCTTTGTTATCCAGTTCTTTTCTATCACCAAAAGGGCTGCTATAAGTCTCTTTTTAGTCTAATGAATAACTTCCAAAGGTCCAGGATCATTGAATCATAAAATATTGATGTTGTACAGAATTTAAGAGATTATCTTATTCTAGAACATAGTCTTTATAGACTGTCCAGAGCTGGAAATGACCTCAGGTCAGCTAGTGCAGGCTCCCTCATTTTACAAGTGAAGAAAAGGAAGCCTGAAGATAGAGTGAGACTTGTATGAAGTAGCAGCTAGTTAGTGGCAAAGCCTGCTTTAGAAGTCAGTCCTTTTAACTCTTCTCAAACAAGACCTCATTCAGTGTCATGGTAACTGCAAGGTAGGCATTATTACTTTTTACTTTACAAAAGAGAATGACTACCACACAGGTTAAGTCAAATGCCTTACCTGATATGTCACAATATATCAGAAACACGACGAAGACTAGGACCTGGGTTTCTTGATTCCTAATTCAGTGTTTGTTTTCCTTATTTGAATTTTGCCTTTGGTTTTCAGTGCTCGCAATTAGGATAGGGAGGTTGTCATGGAACGGGGAATAATCAGGAAAAACCATGGACTTGTTGTTTATCCTAAGTAAATGTTGGTTTCCCTACCATCGTTCTACTGCAGGAGGAATGTCATTCAGTTTAATGAAGGGATCACATTTCTGGCAAGGAAAAAATCCATATTTTTTGATGGGAAAAATTCAGAATACCTTTTCATGAAAATTGCCAAAAATTACTAGATCATGGAAAAGAATTTAAGCTAATTAATTCCGTTTGTACAAAAAAAGATCTGCAAATGTGATACATTACTTTCACAAATAAAAGACAATATGTTAAGGATCATATCAGCTAGCATTTTACAACCAGGCATTTATTATGCTCTTATTATGTGCCAGATACTCTGCTAAAAAAAGCAAAAATAGTCCTTGTCCTCAAAAAGCTTATATTCTTATAGAGGAGACACATGAACGTAAAGTAGCACATAAAAGATAAATACAGATAGATGAGAAAAAACCTTAGAGGGGAAAGTAGTAGAAACTGGGAGCCCTGGGAAAGACCTCCTGCTACAGGTAGGATTTCATCAGTCTTAAAGTTAGCCAGGGATTGTAAGAGGCTGAGCTCAGGACTTGGAGTTGTATACAATTTTTTTCAGTGAAATGTTAACTTTTGAAAACCTTTTTGAATAATAAAATAATATAATTACCGGAGACCGTATTTTAGATTATATGACTTAAAATTTCTAGACTGGGGCAATTTGACTGCATAAAAGTAAAAGTGGCTCTCCAAAGCAGAAATATTGGCTAAGGAGGAGTCAAAGATTTGTATTCAATTTTGCCATCTACTTCTCAGAGATTTAAAAAAAAATTTTATTATCTTCCTGGAAAACTCAGTTTTCTTCAAAATGCCTACTGATCGGTAGTCCTTAAGATATCTATATCCATGTGTGTGTGTATATATATCTCTGTAAGATACAGATATATATATACACACACACATATGTTATATAAATACAAATACATACAAATAGAAGTACACACACGTAAATATATGTGTGCATATACATACCTACATACACACATATATAGCAATATATATTATAGATATAATTATATTATCATATCATAATCATATCATATATAATTATAATATATAATATATAATAACATTATGTATTATAATATGGAATATATAGTATATATTATAATATAATCTATATTATTATATTGTGTTATGTTATATACATTATATATATACATATATATATATAAATATATATATATATGTATATATATAATGGCTTTTCCAATCCTTTTCTCCTTTTCTCAACTGATGAACTCAAGACCAGGCCAGTATTCTAAATAAATTTGAATTGAATTCTCTGGAATGTGAATTATTAGTACCATCTTCTGATGTGACATTGTCCTTTGACAATATTATTTTTTCAGACAATATTACAAATATTAGAAGACCATTACTACTTGACATATCTGATTCACCCTTGACATAGATTTCTCTAGAGACTTCAGAATAGCTACTGATCAGATTCCTATAAAGTTTAGCCTAAGATTACAGTTGAACTAGTACAGCCCAGGATTTCAGGCCAAATTCTAGGGATAACTTGTGAGAAGAAAGAAGCTACTACCAGGATCCAACATGGGTAGAATGTGAGCAATGCTAAACTTAATTCATTTTTCTTTTGCTGACAAATTTACTTGACCAATACAGCAGAGGAATTTCATTGGCTAGATTTCAGCAAGGTAATTGACAAAGTATCCTATGAGGTCTTCATTTCTAAGATGGCAAGAAAGATTCTGGATGATAGTGAAATAAGGTGAATTCAGATTTTATTGAATGGTTGTATCCAGTGGGTGGTGATTTATTGGTTGAGTGCCAACCAAGGCAGCTGGGTGATCCAGCAGATAGAGCACTGCGCCTGGAGTCAGGAAGCTCAGATCTCTCCTCATGTACTTTCTAGCTGTGTCTGGACAAGTTACTTAATTGTGGGCTGCCTCAGTTTCCTCTGCTGTATCAGCACCTACCTCCCAGGATTTTTGTGAAGATAAAATATAATAATAATGGTAAAATGCTTAGTTATCAAATGACATAATCTTTGTAAAGTGCTTAGCACAGTGCTCGATACTTAATAAAATGGTTTTTTTTTCCTATTCTGGAAGGAAATCTACATCAAAATACCAGAAGCATTCTGTCTTTTATCTTGTTCTGTTCAAAATATATATCTACATATTCTCTCTCTGTCTCTGTCTGTCTGTCTGTCTGTCTCTCTCTCTCTCACACACACACACACTTTATATATCCTATATGCCTTAGATAAAAGCATAGATTATGTGCTTATTTTCACATTCAAAGTTTTCAATGACATGAATCTGTAATAGGTCACATTTGCCTAGCACTTGAAGATTTGTAAAGTATTTTACATATACAATCTCATTTAAATCCTCACAAGAACTCTTGAAAATAGGTGCTATCATTATCCCTATTTAACAGAGGGGGAAACTGAGGCAGACATAGGTTAAATGATTTGGGTTACACAATTAATAAGTGTCTAAGGTGGGATTTGAACGTAGGTCTTCCTAGTTTGTCTAGTACTGTCTGCTACATCATAAACAATGAGTTGAATATAATAAGGTGAAATTTAAAAACAAAAACAAATTCTAAGCAGAAATGGGGAGCTTGTAACTCACTAACATGGGGGCTAGCTTTGTACTTTCATAGAGAACCCTTGGGTGAGGAAACTCCTATTAATTCTGTCATCTTCTTTGCAATTCATAGAGTTAGAGAGGTGCCTAGGGCAAACTCAAATAGAAACCAGACCACTCAACCATATATAAGAATACCTGGAGATCACATATTGACTTAGAAAATCATATATCCACATTATATGTGTTCTATGGGATTTTTAATTATTTGGTTAAATATTTTTCTATATCATTTTAATCTGGTTTGGGTTGCACTCAGGAGTGTTGTGGGTAGTGTCTGGTCTAGGGTACTTAGAAGCTGTGACTCACCAAGGGTCACAGAGGTAAGGCCTGAACCTGCATCTTCAGGACCCTGAGACCGGCTCTCTATCCACTCTGCCACAGCTGCCTCTCAGCATCTGTATCATGCCTTAATGGTTTTCAAAGTGCTTTGCATAATGGTCTCATCTGACATTCATAAAAGTTTCACGAGGTTAGAACCATTATTATTCCCATTTTATATATGAGGAAACTGAGGCTATGATTAAATATCGGTTTATGTGGAAAGAACTTGGGGACTTTGATGGACTGGAAGCTCAATATAAGACAGATGTGGTGAGCCAAGAAAATTCTAACATGGTTTCAGATTGCACTGACAGAAATATGATCACCTAAACAAAGCAAGAGAAGGGATATGGGAGGGTGATAGGATAGACATATTCAGATGGAGGTAGAACCCGTTTGAAGTATTGTATTCAGCGGTGGGTGAGTCATTTTAGGAAGGACATTGAACAAGGTGGGACAATGGGACAATTCCAGAGGAGAGTGGCTGGGAAGGTGAAGCGACTGAAATCCTTCCATAGGAAACCAACCAACCAACCAATCTTGGAATGTTTGGTCTAGGGAAGAGGGTGTACGTGTGTGTGTGTGTGTGTGTGTGTGTGTGTGTGTGTGTGTGTAGACTGCAGCAGGATATTAAGATATCTCAAGGGCTATCATGAACAAGAGGGATTAGACTCATTTATCTTGGCCCTAGCGGTCAAAATTAGAAACAATGGGAAGAAATTAAAGATAAGCAGGTTTTGGTTTAATATTAGGGAAAAATAAAATGGAATTGACCAACTCTTGGGGCAGGGGAAGGGAAAAGATTCCTCCTTTCACTGGAAATTTACAGGTGCAGTTCAGTGGAAAGAATGCTGGATCTGAGGTCAGAGTCCTACATTCAAATACTGCTTCTTCTACTTGGACAAGTCAGGCAAACTTCTTAGGCCTCAATTTCCTCATTTGTAAAATGACATGTTTCATTAAATAACCTCAGAGGTCCCTTACAACTCTGGATCTAGATTCCTAAGTCTCTTCAATTCTCTGAGCCTCAGTTTCCTCATTTGTAAAATGTGGGTGTTGGACAAGGTGGACTCTGAGGTCCTTTTGCATACCTGGGTAAATGGTCACAAATCCAGAACTAGAAAGGACTTCAGAGTCCATCCTATACAACACCCAGATTTGTCACTTTACAAAGAGGTGATTGATGCTTCAATGAGGCATTAGACTAAACCATATCCGAGATACCTTCCAGCTTTGAGAGTTTATTGAGCTTATATTGCAGTTTTCAGGTAAATCAGCTAAGTGGAGCTGCAAAGAGGGAACCTTTTCTAAGTATAAATGCTTCTTATATGTTTCTCCAGATAACAACAAACATTTGACGGTTAGGACTCTTTGAAAGTCCTTTTATGTGGGGCCTCCCAAAACCTTTAGGTCATCTAGAGAAATTCTAAATTGTTTAGGAATTCTCATACATGCCAATGGAATATTTTGAACATATTAACAAAAGGACACACATAACTGATGTAAAAATGTTTCATTTCAGTTCCAGTTTTAAGTGTATCAAAAGACCCTCTCCAAGAGAATGTAAATTTTCCAACAAGATGAGACATTTTTGCAAGTGTCCATATTAAGTCAAAGGAGTTATGGAAGAGGAAGGAAGCCAGATGCTTAAGAAGTGATTAATTGCTCATTGCCTCTGCTCAGTAGGATGGGGATGCTGCTGGTTTTTCAAATCCTTTAATAGGCAGTTAATGCTAATGCTGTGGGGTGGTAGTCCCTTAATGTTAGTAATCTACGCAAAGAAAAACAAAGATAGAAAGTAGGGCTCTTAATTCCTAAAGACTTTAAAGTGCAATTTCACCCCAGCTCTCCTTGGCCATCTGATCAACCTGACCATGTGAGGCTCCATGTCTTTGCTAATCCATCCCCACAGAGTAGAAAGGCTTGTATGAATCATCATCTTAATGGCTGACATTTACATGCCTCTTTAAGGTTTGTGCAGTATCCTTAGCTGACCCTCAGAGCATCCCTGTGAAGCCATCCTCATTTTTTATTTTATTTATCACTCCTATTTTACAAATTGTAGTGATTATTGTGATTCTTGTAATAATAACAGAATAACTAGCATTTATAAGGTGCTTTAAGACTTGCACAATGCTTTATATACTTTATTTCATTTGATCTTTATGACAACCTTGTGAGTTAGGTGCTGTTATTTTTGTTTTACAGATGAGCATACTGAGGCACAGAGGAGTTCAATGATTCACCTTTGGTCACTTAGCTAAAAGTACCTGAGGTGGAATCTGAATCCCAAGGCCAGACTTGTATCCATTCTGCACCATTGCTGGAAAATTGTTGGTCCTTGTGCATGTGACTTGCAAATGAGGTGCCACAGGTGGCAACAGATCCTGCAAACAGTCAAAGTAGTCTTGTGGGCTCAGTTTTAGAAGGGCATACGGCCTCCTACTTGTGCCTTTCTCCTACATGTGGGTATGTGTATATACATTTCAGTTGTCCAGTTGTTTTTCGGTTGTGTCCAACTCTTTGTGACTTGATTTGGGGTTTCTATGGCAAAGATACTGGAGTGATTTGCCATTTTCTTCTCCAGCTTATTTTTACAGGTGAGGAAACTGAGGCAAGCAGCGTTAAGTGACTTGCTCACACAGCCAGCAAGTATCTGAGGCTGGATTTGAATTCATGAAGATGAGTTGTCCTGATTCTAAGCCCAGCCACCTAGCTGCACACACTTATGTACACATATCTACATGAACATAGCATACATGTACATGTGGTCACACACATGGTTATATATGTACATGTGTTTTACACATGTGTATGTACTGTATGTGTACATGTGTGGCATATGCACAGTAAGTCCCTAGTTTTCAAAACTATTCCTTCAAATTTCTCGATCCACAAAAAGGGTTTAGCCGTTTTTCAAACAGTTGTGCCAATCTTGTAACCACCAGAAGCAAGGTCTGTCCATCCAACATGCTACATCTCTGGTCAGTCACTCTAGTATTCTGACTTTGGAATGTCATCTATGTGAACAAATTCTCCATCTTCCAATGATTTCACTAGTGTGGGCAGTCCCTCCACTAATGCAGATTGCCCCAGTAGATGGTTTCATGAACCATTATGGACAAAACAAAGATCATGAACTAGTTGCCTGTCTTTTGGTGAGCTTCCTTTTTAGTGAGGTAATAGAAAGACTGCTAGGCTTGGGGTCAGGACAGCTGGGTTTGAATCCTGTTTTTGACACTAAGAACCATAGCATTTGGAGCTGGAAAGGACCTTGGACAAACTAGTACAAACTCCTCAATGGTTTATCAATTTGAAACGGGAAGGGACTTTAGAGATAATCTATTCCCACCTCCCTCATTTTACAAATGACGAAACTGAAGCTCAAAGAGCCCATCAGATCATAAGATCATAGATTCAGAGCCAAAAGGGACATTAGAAGTCCCTGAGTCTAGCCTCCAGATTTTACAGATGAGCAGATGGAGGGTGAGAAAGGTTAAGGCATTTACCCAAGTCAATCAATAAACGTTTATTAAACACTGTTTGCCAGGCACTATGCCAAGAGCTGGAGATACAAAGAAAGGAAAAAAAGTATCTGCTTTCAAGGGGATTGCATTCTACTAAGGGAGACAATATGCAAAAAGTGGATGTTCAAGATATGTATGGTGTACATGGAGGATATTTTCTAAGGGAAAGTGCCAGCAGTAGAAAAGGCTAGGGAAAAAAATGTCTTGGTACAGAAGGTGGGATCTAGTCTATCTTAAAGGATGTCATATAAACTAGGAGACAGAGTTAAAGAAGGAGAGCTTTCTAACCATAGAGGACAGTCAGCTAATGAGAAGGCACAAATGCGGAGGGAAGGAGGGTAGCACCTGTAGGTGGCACAACAGATAGGGCCTGGAGTCAGGAAGGCCTGTGTTCAAATTCAGCCTCAGACACTTACTAGCTATATGACCCTGGGCAAGTCATTTAACTCTGTTTGCCTCAGTTTTCTCATCTGCAAAATGAGCTAGAGAAGGAGATGCCAAACCATTCCAGTATCTTTGTCAAGAAAATCCCAAATGTGATCATGGAGAATTGAACGCAATTGAAAAACAATAATAAATGTAAGGAAAAGCTGGAAGGTCAGTGTTGTAGAGTATGAGAAGAGGCACAAAGTAACAAAAGACTGGAAAAGTGAGAAGGGCCCAAATTGTGAAGGGTCTGAAATGCTAAATTGATGATTTTATATATGGTCTTGGAGGTGTTAGGGAGCCATTTTGAGTTTATTGAATGGGGTCAGGGAAGAGAGGAAGGGGAGCAAAATCAGACCTGCCCTTTAAGAAAATCACAGGTCAAGTAACTTTCTAAAATTCCCAGGGCAATATTCACCCTTCCTTCCTCAGGGTAGCTGTGAAGAAAGCACCTTAGGAGCCTTACCATCCTATAGAGATAGGTTTCATTCTTAGATTATTCTTCAAATGACAACCAACTTTGTTGGGTTTCATCTAGAAGCTGTTCCTCTGAGTGCACTTGGGGTTCTTAACCTGGGATTCATGAACTTGGTTAAAAGATATTTTAACTACTATATTTCTTCTGTAATCTTCGGTATTTTATTTTATGAAATTACAATTATACCTTTGGAAATTTTTATCCAATTGCCAGAAGGGTCCATGACACAAGGAAAGTCAAGAAGCAATGCCTTAGAGGGTTCAAGGTCACACTCAGAAGAGGGAAGAGGTCTTTACTAGATGTAATGAATTCTGTGGATATCAAATCGAGTGAGTTGGGGGACAGGATAGAGGTGGAAGAGGAGTGGGGGGCAGTTGGTAAGAGGCTGAGAGAATAAAGGGAAATGACTCTAAAGAGATCACATAACATGGATGCCCTTCTCTGGAAGTGTTCCGGCTTGTCAATGTCATTCCTAAAATGTAGCACAGTAGTCTGATCAGAAGTGTTGTTATTTGTCCTTAGAAGAAGACCATGACATCATGAGGTGATGTCTTGACTCATTTATGAATGGGCTTTAAGTGAGGCAGAGTTGCACCAAGTTGTCTTTTCTAGAGTATTCAAAGTCCAAGGCAAGACAAAAATCGAGATAACTGGTGATGACCCAGGATGCAGTGGGTGATCTTGGTGTCTTCAATGTTGGACCAAGTTTTGAGTGCTCCGTAGCACCTGCTTCAGTTTCCTTCACCATCATTGGAATAAATTGTTTTTGTCTTCCCATTTCAGCAGGGAAAGTCTTCACATTCTTGGGGCAGACATCTGCCCTAACTTACCTACTGATCTGAGACCTACTGGTTACCCTCACCCTGGTTTAGTTCATCTGGGGAGATGGTTTACTGGGGTATGACTGCTATGTATACTCCAGCTTTTTGGAGCCATAGATGAGAGTTCAGTCTTGGATAGACACCAAAGGTGGATCAGAGGCTCTGAAAAGGGCTCAGCAACCCTCATGCCGCAGGTGTTTGTCCTTCAATACTCCATACACCCCAAGTATGTTAGGATTATCACCTCCCCAGTACTGGTACGAAACCTCTCAATCATCAGTCTGATATAGGCTCAATATCAGTCTGATATAGGCTTCTGCCCTGCAGTCTCTATCCCTCTTCTCTCTTTTGTGTGACTTAGCCCCATGTCCCTCAGATAGATTCAGGCCCAGTCTCAGGTTCAGAGCAGATGGTAGGTAGTTCTTCAGTAGGAGATTGCATCAAGGCTGAGTTCTCTTAGTACAGGAAACTCTTTGTCCCTGTCCTAAAGTTTTAAAAGTCATTTGACATTTATTAATTACATGCCTTCTCTGAGCAGTGCACACAGAAGGGTGGAGGAGAATGCAAAGTTTAGAGATGCCAAGCTCCCTACCCTCATGGAGCTCATGGTCTAAGAGGTAGATCCTGGGGTCTACATAGCCTAGCACTGAATCTGAGGGGGAATGGTATCTCCTACTGGGCTCTGCCACCCCTGCTTGCACCCTGTCTTAGTATCTTTTCTGCCCTTTCTACATCTTTTATAGGTTGGAGTTTTTAACCTGGGGTCCATGGACCCTCAAGAAGCAAGTCAATAGATTTCAGAGGGTGATATTTAGATGGGAAAAAATGCATCTTTATATTTACTAAACTTTGAGTTAATCTCTATTCATATGTATTTTATTTTATTCATTTAAAAACATTATTCTGAGAAGAGTCCATAGGCTTTACCAGAATGCCAAGGGGGTTCATGAAACAAGAAAGTTTAAGGATCCCTGATTTGGATGATCTTGGCCAAAAGATGTTGGGAGTGGAGTGTGGAGGGTAAAGGGAGGGCTCTGAGTGCTGAATTCTCTCAGTATGACTACTCACCTGGCCCACAGTCTGTACAACTCCTTGTTCCCACACAGAATGAAAATGTTGCCATTTTCAGGTCCAACTGAGCAGCTCCTAGTGCCTCTTTGGGTCAGTTATTTGTGGAAAAAGGAAATACATAATTTAGAGAATGGTAGTGGTGGTTCATTAGGCAAGTCAGGAAAACAAAGTATTTTTTAAATGGGAGGTGAATATAATGGGGTGGGAGGAACTGCAGAGGCACCAAACCACCCTTACATATATTACACAAACTTTTTTTAAAGCCATCTTAACATGTATTTTCACTTGTGCAAGCAAATTCTTTAAGCACTCATAGTGAGGGTGAAACTTTTATGAGAGGTTAGTTGATACATGGTTGGCGAAGGAAAGGCAACGAAGCTTAATTTCATCTGTAATAGGCACAAAATGTTCTTCAGTGATGACTAATTATGTGTTATCTAGTTCTGAATAATTAATAACTATCTTTCAGCACTACCTACTGGAATCAGCTCCAGACTGGGAAAAGGACTAGACTCTTGGCTTCACTCCCCACCTGTTGTGCTGCCTGAAGCAAATAATTTTATCCTTCAGTGCCTACACTTCGTGTGTAAAATAGAGATGAGGTTTGCAATAAGATCAAGTTTTCCAGGTCAGATTGGAAGTTTGAGGATCTGGAGGAAAGGGAATTTGGAAACACTGGGTCAGAGGGTATATATGTAGGCCCATAGCTGGGTGCTATTTTATATGAACCAATCCATCACAGTGCAGATAGAAGCAAAGCTTCTATTTGTACTCCTTTTCAGATACTCTTAGGCTGATTGGGCATTGAATTCATTTAGTTTTCATTCCTTTATTCAAAAGGCAATTTGTTGAATGTCAGCTTGTTCCCAATTTTTGTCAAGGCCTTAGAGATTTTTTAAAAAGGTTCTTAGAAGGTACATGCAGATGGATTAGGGGTGGAGGCTGCTTGCACAATTTCAGATCAAAGAAGTTAATATTATTTCTTTGATATTATCAAGGAATCAATCAGAAAGCTTGCTTTCCATTTGCTATTTAAGTATTTGAGCTGTTTTATGAAATTTCTAAATAAGAGAATTCAGGACAGACATCTATAAATAGTATTTATAAGGGATGGCAAAGACAGTCTCTAGAGAAATGAATTTTCTAAAACAAAAGTTATTACTGGTTGTGTTTTAGGGGTGTATCAGCCCCTAACAAAAGTCCCATCAGAGTGCAAGGTCTCCAATATTAAGAAGTCATCTAGAAATATGCCAACAGGTCAGTAGGCCAGAATCAACGTCTAAACAAAACCTGTATATTTTCATGCCTCAGCAAAATCTATGCCAAGTTGCTCTGTGGACAATCTTATCCCATAGAGAATGCTAGACTTTTAAGAAGTGTTGTATCTCGGTTGTTAGTACCACACTGAAGGAGAGTTCAAGGTGAGATAGAAAAAGAGACACACATACATATGTATATGTATGTGTACATATATATATATATATGCTTACGTGTATGCGTATATATGTCAGAAATCTTTAACTCTATTCTAACTAACTGTCTTCGCCAACCTCAGTCTTGTCCTCTTTTGTAATTACTGTTATGTAGAAGAAAGGTCAGAAAATAATATTTTCCTTTGGTGGGCCTAAGAATGAGCTCCATGTTGGTAGGATTCTGTTGCTAATTTTTGTAAGAATTTCGCTTTCCCAAAATCCTATTTGGATTTCCATTCATGATGTGGCTAGCTTCCTCTCTAACATGTGATTTGGCTCATTGAGTTCTTTCTGGGAATTCTAAGCAAGACAGAGAGATGCTTAGGGAGGCAGAGACTGGGAACTGTAACAAGTTAGGAAAACAAGGGTGTTAGTGGTGGTGGTGAGGACGGTGTAGAGTTTGAATTGAATGATCCTCCAGTTGGAGATTTTTGTTTGCTTATTAGTAATTATACCAGTGATAACCCCTCCAGTAAATATTCCATTGAGGTAAACACATTATTGTACCATTACATCTCCAGGTGTTCCAGCAAAGACAGTTGAATAATTACAGTGGCTGTGTCAGGAAAAGAGAAAACAGGCAAGTCTTCAGATTAGGGTGAATAGCAAGTAAGTGCTGTGACAGCATCTTTTGGCAGGGAGACAGTTAGTGAAGGTGCAAATTGCAGAGGCCACCCACGTTGGACCTGGAAGAGCTGGCACAATATGGCCCAGGAGCCTGGGAGAGGAAGGAATGGAAGGGTGAAAGTATATGGCAGCAACCTACAGTTGTGATTTAAAGAAAGCCATTGGAATGACAGGAAAATCTCACTAATTCGTTCTCCATTGATTTATCATCTGGATAATCCAGACAATCACTGGGCTCTGCTTTATCTTTGTTCTATAAAGAAAAGACTTTTTGGCTAAGCCAGTGAATAGTGTGGACAATATTATGCAGAGAGTCTTCAGAATTAAGGAAGACATTTTAAAAGATACCTTAGTTCAAGTTCAATTTAATTCAATTCAACAAGTATCTGTAAAATACCAATTATGAGCCAGGCAAAAGAAGGTGAAAATGTATAAACAGAATTGCATTGAAATGGAAATGGTTAGAAGGAAAAGTAAAAGGAAATTTAGCCTTTTAACACCAAAGACATGGTCACAAGTATATAATTTAGCATTTGGAGTTGAATTTTGTTGAGTGAATATGTAAATGAATTTCATTGATGTTGGTATTTGTGGGGTGTAGCATTATTTCTTCTAAGCTCTGAGGATAAACAGACAAAAAAGAAATAGGTTCTAAGTACTTAGGATCAAAGATTTAGGACTGGCAAGAATCTCAAAGATTAAGAAGTCTGTGCCTTATAAAAAGTTGGAGAGACATAACTTCTGGGTAATTAATCATTTCACTAACCATGCTAGCAGATTATTAATAAAAGGTGTCAGTGACTCTCTCAAATGCCAAAAGACCCCTCATGGAACCCACTCAGTGCTTACACACCCTTGGAGGAGTGGTTGTTCCTGAGGGTTGCCACCAACTTTGATTGGTTAGCAATTAAAGAGAAGATGAATATTGTAAGGAGAGATGGACCTATTCAAATGACTTGACTCCCAGACCACCCCCAGCCTCAGGCAATTTAGACAAAGGATCTATCTCTTTCTTGGATCCTGCTAAGTAGAACACAATGGACTGGAATCCCCTTAGATTAAATTCTTTGTAAAGTTCTCTAGTTGGATGGGGTAATAATTCCAAGATTTCATCTCATCATCCACCTTGCCCTTTAGAGAACTAAGCTTTGACCTAATCTCCAAATGAGTAAGGGAAAAAATCCTGGATCTCCTCAATATTAATAGTTGGTTACTTAATGATCGTTTCTCTTAAGTCCATTTTACACAAAAGGAAGTTGAGATTCAGAAGAATGATTAGCCTAGGGTCACACATCTAGTAGCAGGATTTGAATCAAGGTCTCCAACTCTGCAATCAGTATTCTTTCTATGGCTCCATGCTACCTCTCTTCTTCAGAAACACTATGTAACTAAAATTACAAAATTTTGTACAGCTCCGTTGCAAATCACTTTTGTTTGTTCATTGCAGAAATCCAATAAAGGCCTTTACTAGGCAACATTTTGGTAGGTTGGTATTCCTTACTCTTATGTACTTGAAAATAACAGAACCACATTCCTTTAAAAAGATGGTTATTGGTTGTCCTTGGTTCTCTGAAGAGGACCGCAATGACATCATTGTGTTGGAGTCAAGTTGTAGTGGTGTGTCCACCCATGCCTGATCAGACCAATATGAGCTCAGAATGCTTTACTACAAGTGAGGCACAAGTAGACCATGTGAACATGTAGGGTGGATTCTCTCAATCTGCGCATCTTGCATTTCTTTTGAGCTGCTTAAATGCTGCTTTGGTCCTTCTTTGATAAGGGCACACCATATTGGGCAGTCCTGTGCCAGCATCTCCCATGTCATACAATCAATTCCAAAGTTCTTGACAGACCTTGAGAGTGTCCTTGTATTGCTTCTTCTGATCACCATGTGAGTACTTACCTTATGTCAGTCCTCCATAAAATAGTCTTTTATTCAAGCCCATGTTTGACCTTCAAACAACATGGCTAGCCCATCGGATTTAGACAGTTTGAATGCTTGGCAGTTTCGATTGAGAATGATCCTCAGTGTCTGGTGCCTTATCTTGCCTGATGGTCTTCAGAATCTTCCTGAGACAATTCAAATGGAAATGATTCAGTTTCCCATCTCCCTTCCAATTTTTCTGAGCGAGTGAAGTTTGACTGCATTGGACAGCCTAGCCAGTAATGCCTCTGGCACAAGTATGGAATAGAATTCCAGCCTCGGAACATCTTAGAAGGAGCAAAGTTCTATTATAAGGAAGTTTAATGGAGTTTGTCATTGAAATATCAGCACAGTATGTCCTAGAAGGAGCATTTGCTTGTAAGCCTGGACATTGGAATTCCTCGAGTCTTCACGAAGGGAGTAATATGCTTTGTTGTAGTCTGGAAAAACCTTTGACTTCTTATGACCTCGACCTTCTCTGTCTTATAGGCTGTCTATCCCCTACCTGTGCCCTTTCCTTCTGCCTGATCTTTTTCTCCTTTTTGCTATGAAAAACTCCTCTCGAATTTATACTTGGAGCCTTCTGGGCCAGAAGCTCTAGCTGTCATGACTGATTAATATATTTTTAAATAATCCCTTTAGCCAACAAAACCAATGAGGCCCTCCTGAGCAGGACCTATGGGTGAACTATAGCTAAGTTGAACAGGCTATCAAAGATTCGACTGTTAAATTTTCAGGGTGAAAATTTCATTTGCATATTCATTCATACCTCGGAAAGCAAAATAAGCAAATGTTGTAAATCAGTGCTTCATTTATTGTATTGTTGATTATTGAGACTTGAGAAAGTGATGGAGAAAATGTTAATGCAAATTGAACCTAAATCTTAAAGTATATCACATATATATTCCCTTTTCTTGGAGAGTCAGTTGTTAAACATTTACCGGCCTATCCTCAGTAGGGCCCCTTCTCACCCTGTAAGACACCAGAGCCTGCTTAGAGCCTGTAGTGATGATGATCTGAAGCCAACAAACAGCCTTGAAGTATGGATTCAGAAATCCTAGACCATCGTGAACTTTTGACTGTCATGGCCTATGGACCATCATGTCTTTGGCTTTCCTTTTCCTACTCTACCCTTGTCTTGTTTTGGAGATCTTAGGCCCTGCCCTGTGATGAGGAGTTGTGGGCTTCCTTAATTCAGAGGTGGCAGTCAGTCATAATCAAACACTTATTACAGGTCAGTGTTGCCCTTTAGTACCATTTCCTCCCACTTGTTGCCTTCCTCCTTCGGTTCATCCAGTTAAATTTTGTGGTGTTCTCTTTTGATAAAACACCCCAAATATAAGGGTCTATTACTTTCAGTATGTATTGATCTCTCTTTCAGATTTAGTTTTCTGATTTCTTTAATGGAGCTGAATTACAATGATAAATGTATTACTTTTAGATGCTCACTTGGGACCAATCAGTTTGTCTTTCAGCTTCCAAAATTCTAAGATTTGGTGATACATCATTCATGGATTGTTGTTATTTATTATTTAAGCAGTGACATTTCTTTTTAAAAAATATTTGTATTTATTTAAAAAATATTTTGCAATAGCATGTACAATTTTTAAAAATTCATTTTTAATATTTTGAATTTCATATTCTCTCTCTCCTCTCCCCTACCCATTGAGAAGGTGAGCAATATGATAGTGATTATACATGTGAAGTCATGCAAAATACATTTCCATGTTAGCCATGTTGCAAAAGAGAACACATGCAAAAAAAAAAACAAGAAAAAGAAAGAAATTTTTAAAAAGTATGCTTTAATCTGCACTCAGAGTTCATCAGTTTTCTCTCTGGAAATGGGTAGAATTTTTCATAATTTGGATAGAATTTTTCATAAGTCCTTCAGCATTGTCTTGGATCATTGCATTGATCAGAATAAGTAAGTCAGTCACAGTTAGCCCTCTTACAAAATTGTTCATGTACTATGTTCTCCTGGTACTGCTCTCTGCACTCTGCATAAGTTCAAATAAGTCTTCTTGGGTTTTTATGAAACCATTCTGTTCATCATTTCTGTTTTTTAAATAACAATAATAGTAACTAACATTTATATGGAGACCCCGATGTGCCACACACTATTCCAAGCTCTCCACAATTATTCATTCACTGGATCCTCATAATAACTCCAGGAGGCAGGTGCTATCACTATCCTAATCTTAAAGATAGGGAACTGAGGCAAACAGGGTTAAATGACTTGTCCAGGTTCTCACAGCTGGTAAGTGTCTAAGGCTAGATTTGAACTCTGGTCCACCTGACTCCATGGAGTCCCTGCTCCCTATCCACTGCACTTCTCAGAGTGAAGGCTAATACATCTCCCCAGTTCTCCCTTCTTCCAAAATACACAGTTCCGCCACTCCAAAGTAACAGTCAGTCACTTCTAGCCTGGAAGTTCTTTCTCCCTATCTACATCTGCTTGGCAGAGGGAGGGGGGAAGGAGACGGTGCCCTCAGGAGATCCTTGCGCCATGCTGGTCATACTGGAATGTCTGACGTGGGTGCTTCTGACTGTTCCACAGAAAACGATGAGTCACTCGGAGGACATTTGGAGGCTCAGTATAAAGCTGCCAATGCGAGTGGCCTCCTGCGATCCCTCAAACCCTTGTGTTGGAGGGGGCTGGGACTCAGAAGGAAAGGCCTCTCTTAGAAGGTCAAGTGCCTTGTCTCCCTCAGATGCCCTCAGCAGTCACTCTCAGTGGGAAGCGCACAGAGCCTGAGCTCAGGATGAGAGTGTCTAGCAGGCCTAAGGCTGCTTATCATTTCTTATATAGCACAATAGTATTCCATCACAATCATACACCAAGCTTGTTCAACCATTGTCCAATTGATGGGCTTCCTTCCACCTCCACTTCTTTGCCACAACCAAAGAGCTACTGTAAATATTTTTGTCCTGATAGATCCAGATCCCTTTTCTTTAATCTCTTTGGGTTACAGACCTAGTCGCAGGATTGCTGAGTTAAAGGGCATTCAGAGTTTTATAGCCCTTTGGGCATAGTCCCAAATTATTCTCCAGAATGATTGCACTAGTTCACAACTCCACCGACAGTGCATTAGTGTAATAATTTTTCCACAACCCCACCAGCATTTGTCATTTTTCTTTTCCATCATGTTAGTCAATCTGATAGAGATGAGGTAGTCTCTCAGAGTTGTTTGGATTTGTATATCTCTAATCAATAGTGATTTAGAGAACTTTTATGTAACCACTGGTAGCCTTTTTCTTCTGAAAACTTCCTGATCATGTCCTTTGACCATATATCAATTTAAGAATGGCTCATATTTTTATTAATTTGACTCAATTCTCTATATAGTTGAGAAAAGAAGCCTTTATAAGAGAAATTTGATGTCAAACTTCCACCCTCAGTTTCTTTTTCTTCTAATTTTTGGCTGCATTAGTTATGTTTGTGTCAAAACTTTTTAATTTCATATAGCCAAAATTATGCATTTTACTTCCCATGATCTCTATCTCTTGTTTGGTCATAAACTCTTCCTATATCAGTGGCATTTCTTACCCAGATTTACTTGTGACAGCCAGTTCTTGATATTTGCACTAATGGAGCGACAAAGTGTTAGTTGAAACAAACATTAAGAAAGACATACTTTGATATTTGTGGGCTCATTTCTGACTCATCCCTACTCTCTTCCAGGGGCTAGGATATAAAATAAGCTGCAGAAGAAAGAAGTTTTGTCTGTATTTTCTGTTTGAAAATGGATAGTACCAGGAAAACATGGATAGAATTCGAATTTTATGTCAGAAGGAAACTGAGACTCAGAGGTCAGAGAATCATACATTTTGTGCTGAAAGGAACTTCGGAGGTAATCTAATTCAATTTCTTCATTTTACATGTGAACATTCTGAGTCTCAGAGAAGTTAAATGATTTAGTGATAAAATGGAGGCCATGCAGGTAGCAATTTGCTTAGTCACATAGCTAGAAAGTGTCTGAATTGGGAATTGAATTCAGGAACTTCCTGACTATTTAGCACAATTGAGGACTTTAATATCTAGTCGACCTCTTTCATTTTAATATTGATAGTTAATACATAGAACTGGAAGGGATTCAGAGGCCATAGCATCTTAAAAAGTATTTTGAATTTGTCAAATACTAAAATGGGCATTCATGTAACAGAAAATAGAATTGTATATGAACTTGTAAGTCTTTTATTATGAATAATTTCCTTTTCTTTTAAAGTAATAAATTGAATCTATAGATTTCAAAATTGTCCTGCTTGTTTGTATTTTTTTCTAGTCCTCCTTCTGGTCCTCTAGATGCAAATCAGAACTTTTTATGCTTGACTAATCTTGGATAGCATAAAGGAAAAGTTTAGGGTAGTTGATTCTGAAACAAGAATGCAAACTTAGTGAATGAGCCTGACCTCACTGAGTCCCATGATGGAAAGTCCAGGGAAGAATAGGTGTTATGGAAGTAGCTCTGCTATTCCTGAAAGTGCACACCTGGCTGGACGTTGTATAGTAATAGAGACTACAGAATTGTTGCAATGAATCATGGAGGAGAAGGACAGACCTCTATCAGAAATGATAGAATCTAAGCTAGTAGGTTTCTGAGACTGGATAAGTTTAGTTTAGAGTTTAAACCCAGTTCTGAGTGGCTGGGGCACTGGAATCCATCCTATTCAGACTTACTCCCAGTCCTGTAGGGGCAGGGTCATGTCAAATATCTGGCTCCCTTTTTGTAAATTTAGATTTGAGCATCTTTGTCTCTTAGATATTTATTTCAATTATTGATACTTTAAAAAGTAGCTTTTTTTCAAAACTTTTTGCTTATATATCTTACTCATTCAGATCATCGATTGTTTTTAACTTTATCACTCTTGAATTTCATTTTAGAACACACTGTCTTTCTGTTATTTTTTTCTTTCAGTTCAAAGAATCATGGGATTTTTCCTTCCCATACATGGAAAGAGTGGAGTAGTATTATTACTAGACAGCTGGACTCAGGGTCAGAAAGACCTGCGTTCAAGTCCCACCACTTGATTAATTGGGCAAACCCTGGACAAATCACTTAATCCCTCAGGGTCCCAGGAAATTCTAAACTACAGGGCAGTTGTATACCTGCTTTGGTGGAGGCAAGTGTGTCCTTAGATGTTCTCTATACTTAAGAAATCACAGCTCTGAATTGCCATCCCCGCTTTGCCCCCTACCCCTTATGTCCTATTCATATTAGGCAGCATGGGTACAGTGGAAAGATGACTTGAGGAGAAGTCAGGAGTCTTGGGTTTTAGTGCCAGATTATCTAATCATTTGCTGGGTGGTCTTGGGCAGATCATAGACTCTCTGCTTCAGTTTCATCACCTATGAAGAGAATATTTAGGACTACAGGATCCCCAAGGGGCCTTGTAGCTCTGATTATGATGCTTTATACGTATTCTTCATTCATTCATGGTGTATTGCAAGGTAGCATGGTTTAGTAGATAGAGTATTAGACCTGGAATAGGTAGACCAAGGTCAAGTTTATTCTATCCCCTGGAAACCACTTTGTATTAGCATACGTAAAAACAACTACCCTGGCCTCCATTGCCTGAATGGCAGGTATGTAGCTTTGCACCTTATCCCCCAAGCTTCTCCTTTAAAGGGGCTCACAGTTGTTTATTTTCTGCCATTGGTTTAAGCCCTCAATTTTAAGGGGACTTGGCACCCCAGTTCCATTTAACCACTTAGCAGTCAGTGTAGCTTTTACCGAGGAATTATTTATTTCAAAGGAAGAGTAAGGACATAACAAGTATCACTCCCCTCCTCCCCAAGGGCCTGGGTGAAGGAAAGGGCATCATCCCCCTTTCATCAGCTCAGTCTTTGAGGTGGGGAAAGGGATTAGTTCACACCTTCACTCAGTTCCTGTATAGCATTAATTCAACCAAGTTCCAAGTCCCCAACCCCCTTGGTTTTCGATCTTGGCACACTGGCTGCTCAGCTTCCTTGTGGGCTGGCAGTAACATCTGGCCTAGAATCCTGCCACCAGAACTGTCGGGGTTTGGGCTCCAAGATTTGGGGATTCCACTGCTTGTACCTTGAACAGGATAGATGAAATAGACTAAATCTCCAAATCTATTTCTTAGGGCCACAGCCTAAAAGGGGAAGGGGGTTGTATGCTTTCCTCCTTACTCAACTTTCCCCACTGATGCCCACCTGATGGCTAAATGGGTCCTTTAACTCCCTTGCATTCTGATGGAAAAAAGACTGTCCTGGTCTAGTATGGCCTGTTCTGGCTACATAGTCAATGGAAAGAGACTTCCCATGCACATGGTAGGGGATCGGTAGAAATAGTCCAAAAAATTCCCTTGCTAGAGACTGATTCCTGGCAGCTGCCACATGGGTGTTTCTATCTTAGATTATTTGTGGATATATAAGGCCTTGTTGCATTTTTCTGTGTTCATGTTATTTCCCTCAATATAAAGTTAATACAGTGACTTTTGGAGATTTGCTTTCACATCTTTAGTGTACAGCAAGGATCTGGGCACAGAGAAGACATTTAAATGTTTGTCAAATGAATTAATGAATGGGTAAGTCCCAGTTCTACTACCTATTAACAGAATAGGCATGATTTTGAGCCAAGGCTCTTAACATCACAGATCCTTGGTTTCCTCATCTGTTAAATAGATGTTAAATAGGGCTAATAATAACTCACAGGATTGTTGGCAGGGGCAAATGAGATAATATATGAAAATATTTTATAAATCTTGAAGCTGTTATATTTCATTAATTCTATAAAACAGGTATTCTATGTGCAGACACTGTAATTAGGCCCAAATGCTGTTTCTCTAGTTAAACAAAATGTGATTTTTAAATAAATATGAAAAAGAATAGAGCAGACGAATATGAAAAGTACAACCAGAAAATGTTTTATTAAAGAAACATCCAGTTAGAGATAACCCTGTCTTTACTTGCCTTCTAGATGATGAAAAAATTTACATGTATTCAAGTTCTTCTCATTCATTACCCTTTTAATGCCAAGACTAAATCTCCCTATCCCTTTAAATTGTATGTAGGAATTCTGGTATAGTAAAATCTCAGTGAATAGATTGACCGAAATATGAATGAGGCCTGGTTCTTTGCTATTTTTGAGATGGAGTTGTGTAAAAGAAATCATGCTCCAATGAATCTGGGAACTTGTCAGCGGAGATACTGTTATTCAGTGATGTCCAACTTTTCATGGCTTCATTTGGGGTTTTCTTGGCTGAGACATTGGAGAGATTTGCCATTCTTTCTCCAGCTCATTTTACAGATGAGGAAACTGAGGCAAACAGAGTGAAGTGACCCACTTAATAAGGGTCTGAGGTTGGAATTCAACTCAAGTCTTTCTGACTCCAGGCCCAGTGCTCTATCCACTGTACCACCTGGCTGCCAGTCAATGTGGGTGCTCCTTCCAATTAGGCAGGTTTTAACCTATCTATAAGCCAGCCCATTCTGTGCAATCCTTGCCCATGTCATAGGATCATAGATTTAGACCTGGTTGGGATGTCATAGGTCATCTGGTCCAGTCTCCCCGTTTTACAGATGAAATGAAAACTGAGAGAGATGAGCCAACTTTCCTAAAACTACATAGGTAGTGAGTGTTCATATTGAGATTTGAACCCAGGATCTCAGAATCAACACCCAACACTTTTTCACTGTGGTATGATGTTTACCTGTAAGTTTATAATAGGAAATCCATCCAAAATATAAGCTAGGAAATGAGGGAGGGGCTGGGAGGAGGAGGTCAGTTCAGTGGGTACAGAGAACCTTCTTTGGTTTCTCTTGACATCTCAAGAATACTATTGGAATACACGAGCTGTTTAAAAAAGAATTAAAGAAATAAGATATCTTTAAGCCTTTTACCTACACTACCTTTGCTTTCATTTTTCCGTACTGGTGACTGCTTAGTGGGACCTGAACACTGAAACTCTGCTATGCAGCCTAACTACCAAGTGGCCCATGGTTAGAGGCTTGCTAAGGTGGGTGGAATTTTCTAAAAAGTGTTGAATGCAGAGCTGATAGTGTTTTTAAGGGCGGAAAGGTAATAGGGGTTTTGTGCTTTGTCTTTGTATATTTAACTGGTAAAAGTCTCAAACACAAAAACAGAAATGTTGCATCTGTGCCTCCCGTGAAAAGCCTCATGTTATCTAACTCAGAAAAAACAACAAACCCAACGGGGAGTAAACACAGCCCTCAATGGACCCTTCCAATGCTTCACTGCACACCTGAGTTGGGCCTGAGCTTCCTCTGGGTGTTGGAGGGGCATTGTCCCTATTCTCAGGATGTGACCTAAGACCCTGGACAAATTCTTATTAACACAGGACCTAATCAGGAGATTAGACCCTGCTCCTGGATGGAAGTCTTCCTGTCCTTGGATGTCACCCAGAAACTAATCACGGGTGATGTATGGGGGCAGCATTCTTTCTAAATGCATCCCCCTTTTAAAAATAGTGTTTGCACCTTTTGAGGAAAAGAATTCCCCCTGAGGCTATGCTGGCCCTTTCAAAGTAGGATGTGCTTTGTCTCTTCAAACCCCCCACCCGGCTGGACTGTGGCTGTCACTTTTTGGCTGGGGCCAGGGGAAGTTTTAAAGCTTTATTCAAGGACCTCAGGTGTGACTGGATGTCTGTCACAACAGAGGTGTAATTTGGGCCATTTAAAAATCCTTGCCCACAATTTCATGGAGAGAGGAGGGTGAAGCCAAGTGACCAGGTGTATATTTCTGTGAGGTCACTATGTAAAGAACTAGTCTATTTCTTTAAGGTCACTACCTATTTTATTCTGTGAAATTCTCATAACATTGTGAATATCTCCATAGGTTCTAAGTTCCTTGAGGGCAGGTACTTTATCTTTGTATGTTTCTTTATTTCTTTCAGTATTAATATAAAGATATGCAATAGGTACTCAATAAAAGTGCTGGGACTGGAATCAGGAAGACCTAAGTTCAAATCTAGCCTCAGACACTTACTAACTGTGTGACCCTGGGCAAAGTCACTTAGTTCTTTGTGCTTTTTCCCTTTCCAGTTAGGCTGTTATAGGCCTGATAGTAGTAATTTAGGTAGCAGACAGATGTTACTTATCGAAAGCTACAACTAGACAGATATTCCACAGTAGAAGGTGTGTTGACAGGAGAAGGTAGAAGATGAGATCATTGAGTTGAGCAGTAATGAAATATTCACTTTAAGACAGTTTGCTATCTTTCTTAATTTTCAACCTATTCACCAATTTCTTTGGACTATCATAGGGTTAGCAACCTTCTATTGGTCAAACAACATTTATTAAGCATTTACTATGTGTCAAGCACCATGCTAAGTGCTGGAGATACAAAGAAAGGGGAAAATGACACATTCAAATGGGGGAGATGATGTGTAAATAGACAGAGTATTTGGAAGGCAGTCTGAGAGGGGAAGATACTAGCATCTGGGGGACTTGGAAAGGCCTGTTGCAGAAAGGGGGATTTGAGATGAATTTTGAAGGAAGCCAGAGAAACTGAGGTAGAAGTGAAAAGGATGGCCATTTCAGGCATGAAGGCCAGGCAATACAAAGGTACAGAGATGGAAGATAGGCTCTGGTGTGTGAGAACATCAAGTTGGCCAGGGTGGCTAGATCACAATTCATGAAGGGGATTAAAAGTTAAAACATTGGAAAGCTAGAATGGTGCCAATTTATGAAGAAATTTAGGTTCCAAAAAGAGTTTATATTTGATCCTAGAGGTGATAGGGGTCCACTGGAGTTTACTGAGTAGTGGGGTAAAATGTTTAGAACTATGCTATAGAAAAATCACTTTTGTAGATAAATGGAGAATGTATTGGAGTGCGGAGAGACTTGAGGCAAGGGAGACCAATTAGAAAGCAACTGTAATAGTATAAGCAAGAGGGGTAAAGGCCTGAACTAGAGTGCAAGCTATGTGAATGCAGAGAAGGGGATGTATTTGAGAGATCCTGTGAATGTAAAACATTAGGCAATGGTTGTTGGATTGGTGGGAGAAGTGAGAGTTATGAGTCAAACACAACACTATGGTTGTGAGTCTGGGTGACTGGGAAGGTAGTGATGTCCTGGACAATAATAGGGAAGTTGATAAGGTGAGGAGGATTCTTAGGAGAAAGATAATGAGTTATGTCTTGGAAATTTAAGTTTGAGATACCTATGAAACATATAGTTGGAAACGACCAAAAGGCAGGTGACAAATTCCCTCTAAGGCTGTGCTGGTTTTTTCAAAGTGGTACTTGCTTTGTCTCTTAAAGGCCCCACCATACTTGAATGTGACTGTCACTTTTCTGCAGGTCATAAAAAGTCTTAAAGTTTTCTTTAAGGACTTTTGTGAGAGAAACTAGGGCTGGCCATATATATATATATATACATGCACACACACACACACACACACACACATATATATATATATATATATACACATATACATACTATATGTGTGTGTATGTCTTTGTGTGCATGTGTCCACACACACATATGATTATCTACATGGAGATGATTGAATAATTGAATTCATGGAAATGGATGATTTCCATTCCATTCCATTCCAATAAGCAAGATAGGAGAGAAAAAAAGATGACGATCCAGGACAGAGCATCCATAGTTAATGGGCATGACATAGAGGAAGAATGGCAAAGGAGATTAAGAAAGGATGGTTAGAGATATAGAAGAACCAGAAGAAAGCAGTGTAAGAAAACTGAGAGGAGAGAATCCAAGAAGTGATCAATAGTGTCAAATGTTGCCAAGTTAAAGAGGATTAAAATTGAGAAAAGGCTATTTGATTTGGCAATTAATAATAACCATGGAGAGATTAGTTTTAGTTGAATGCCATACTGGAAGTCAGCTCATAGCAGGTTTAGGAGAGAGAGAGAAGAGAGGAAGGGGAGGCATTTAGTGTAGATGACTTTATCTACAAGGTTAGCTGAGAAAAGGAAGAGAGATATAGGATGATAGGAAAGATGGTAGGATCAAGTGGAGAATTTTTTAAGGATGCATTTAAGCATGTTTGTAAATACCAGGGAAGGAACTGGTAGATAGAAAGAGATTGAAGATAAGAAAGAAAATGGAGATGATAATGGGGCAATCTGCTGGAAAAAACATGGTGGGTTGGAATAAGGGTTGCTTATAGAACTATTGGTGTTGGGAAGGAGAAAAGCCACCAAAATGGATTGAATGATGACAGATTAGACATATTAGTGTCTAAGTAATGAGAGATAAGGAGAGGAGAAGAGGGAATTCTTGGTGAATGTCCTCAGTTTTTTCCCCATGAAGTATGAGTCAAGGTTCTCAGCAGGGAGTGTAGAGGGAAAGTCTTTGGGAAGTTCGATGAGACATAAGAACATATGAAACAGCTGTTACGGGGAGGGGTATGGTAAATTGATTAGGGAGTGATTATCTTGCTGAAGTGAGGGCTCAATTGAGACTAGGTAACGTAAATTTGTAGCGGACCCTGTCAGTTTATTTCCATGATTTCTTACAACTCTGTTCAGGACCACATGAATATGAGTGAAAAATGTTAATGATTGAAATAACCTGGGGTAGGGAGAAAGGCAAGGTGTAAATTGATGATTGGGAAAGGGGGCAAGGGATTTGAGAATAGAGGATTGTGGATAATTGAATTGGTTCTTTAACTAGTCAAGACTGGTAAGAGAGGAGAGGATAGTCAGACCAGAGGTAACTGCTCTGGAAAGAACTGAAGTGATAAAGAGGGAATGGAAATCATAGTGAGGAGGTTAGGGATTGTAAGGCATTAGGAAAGATGGAGCAAGAAAAGATGATTAGAATTCATGAACATGGAAGTGGAACACTTGTGGGTGATGGCAAGATGAAGGGTATGATCATTTCTGTGTGTAGCTGACGTGGAATGTGGGAGTAGGTCATGGGAACTGGTTAGATTGAGGAACTGGAAAGGTAGTAAGGGATCTGAGGGAGTATCAGTCTTTACAATGAAGTCCCTGAGTGAGAGAAAAGGAGCTGGAGTGGAGAAGAATTGTGTGCCAGGTACCGGACTTCTCAAGGAAAGATGGAAAATGTCCTTTTCTCACCCTAGTCCTGAGGATAACTAGCAGAAGGTTGTTGGTAATAGGCCCAAAGCATGGAGAAGAGAGAAGGGAAATAGAAGAACATTAAGGGGAAAATAAACAAAAAAGGAAGTAAGGAAGAGAGAAGAAAGGAGAAAGACAGGGAGAAAGAAAAAAAGGAGGTGAAACAGAAAATGAAGAAAAAGAATAAAAATATAAACATATGGGAATGATTAAAAGTCACTAATTACCTTAGGCTCTTTGACATAAGCTGATGATCCTTATCTGTACCAGTTACTTGCCTGGTACATAGAATGTTTAGGCTGTTTTATATGAAATAACTAGCAAGTGAATAGAAAGTCTCATAGGACAGCATGAAGTACAGTTAATGGCATTGATAGTAAAAATTTGGTTCTGCCTATTAACTTCATTAAAAAGAGACTAAGTTGGATGAATCGTCTTGTACATATGATTCCATATTTGTCTGATTTTTGTCTGCTTTGTTAAGGTGGAAGGGTGATGTGGAGGAGGGAGAGGAGTGCAGGGGAGAGGAAAACATTAATGTCTCTCTCTAAAATTGTTAACAATTAAAGACTTTGTTACCACAGATGGAAGTAGTGTTTTGAGTAATAATTGGGCAATAGCTGAGAGTTATTAAAAAGGGTTTTTTTTTAACCAAAAAAAGTCGAGTTAAGCAATAATTGATAATAACTTACATTACTGATCAAAGTAAGGGTTCAATAAAGCCCTTTCTCTGTCTCTCCTTCCCTATGCCCCCCCCCCCCCCACCTCTCTCTCTCTGTATCAATAGGAAGCATGTATGTGGTGGCTGGAGAGGCTGAGAGATGTGAACAGAAACCATGGCATTGAGTGAAACTGACCCACAGAAGGATCAGATCCATTCTAATAGCCCCTTGAACACTTCCTTTTAACTACTTGAGACAATCAGGAATTTCTAACGTCTAATCACACATTTGTCTTCTGAATTCAAGCCATCAATCAATCTAGCATTCCTTGTTGAATGACTGCTATATACAAGGTCCCATGCTAGGCATTGTTGGGGATAGAAAAATGAGTAAGATATAATCTCTGACCGCAAGAAAATTGCAGTCTAAATTGTATTTATGGGTTCTAGGAACAGTAGCATAGGAATTATTTTTTTTAGGGTCTCAGAACCAGATCTCAGGATATATTAGATTCTAGTTTCAAATCCAGAAAGTTCTTGATTTACCCATGCTCATTCTATATATGCCCCTTACATTTGAGTAGTTATAGGGAAAGGGCAACTCCAGCTAGGTGGTCTGGTGCCCACATGAAATTTCCTTCTTTTCTTTTGCCATGATTTATTTTTCTGTCCCCCAAACCCCACTCAGTCCCTATCCCATTCCTACTTATCATCTCTTTCTAGGGCCAGTCCAGTAGAAGGATGGGCTATGGTATGGTAAAAGATGGCAAGGAAAGAAATAATAATTTGTATTGTAGGAATCCTATTTGTAATCAGACACTCTCACCTCCTCCACCAACCAACTTCTAGGTCCTCAAGGCTATCAGACTCTTCTCTTAGGACCACTGTTCCACTATTAGATTATATAGAATATACTCCCCATCATGTTGCTGGCCTGAGTATCTGCACCAAGGAAATCACCTGGGATCTGGAAGCCATCCTAATTAAAACCTTGGAGCACACTTAGAATCTTTTGGTGCCCCCCATGTTCCATGGCTAGCACCTCCCAATCCTTTATATGATTTCCTAGTTGTAAATATCTTCCTGAAGCTGCTTAGATTTGTACTCTCATTCCTCTCTGGATCAGCCCTACTCTTTCTAATCCCTTTCCTCCTCTGTCTTCCCTTTCTATAGTTTCTTCTGGAACCTTCCTCTAATTCATTTTAGATTTTGTCTTCTTATAATCCTTCTATCTTTTGGTGATCACTGAAAGCTAACTTTCTCCTGAGCACAGCACATTTCTTGGCACACTCTCAAAGTATTTGCTCCTTCTCTCATGCTTCCTGACACAGAGGACCAGGAGGAGAAATCAGGAATACTCCTGGCTCTCCACTGTAACTTTCAAATCTCCCAGTTTGACCACCATCACTTAGCAACCACCTATCTTTCTTTAACATTCACTCCACATTGTCTAGATCCTAGCTGTTGTCTAGAGACCTTCAGATTACCCTCCTTTCTTCTCATACCTGTCTTTTCCATCCCAAGTGTTACCCACTTCCTGTACCTTGGCTTCCCAGTTCCTCATAGGAGTGGTCATGCCACAGAAAATATTTCCTGTTCCTTCTTCCCCCAACTGAATTTGTCTAATTACAGTGGTACCTCAGGAAGTCTCTTACGTGATGCCTCCAGTCATGCAAATAGTCACATTATATTACTTAGATTAAGTAATTTAAGCGTTTAGAGATCCTTTTCAGCCAGGCTCTCATATGCCTGGATGCTTGAAATAAAAAAAAAAATCTAAGACCATTGAAAACCCTGGGGAAAAATGTCTTTTTCAAATCTCAGCATGGTTTCCCTTCTATGTTATGGGGGATTTTTCTCTTTCCTCAATTCACTTGACTCATTTCACTCATCCCTAAAAAATAACCAGAAATAGTCTCTGATACATTTTCCACCCCTTCTCAGGGACTGCGTGGGCTTCATAGGAAAATCATGAAAGAAATGGACAGTGGAAATGGGAAATAGCTGTCTCGTGGACTTTGCTTGAGTTCATGTATGGTTCATGGGTCCTCAAGGAAATGAAGAATTTGGCAGGGATCCGTATATTGGATCAATGAAGTCTCACTGATGCCAATTAAAGACTATTTCCCCTTCCCCTCTTCTTTCTCCTTCCAGCCAGCCCCTACTCCCCTCCCTAACCCCAAATCTTCCAGCTCCACCCTTCCTTTCCGGCACCCTGAAGGGGAGGACATGAGTCAGCATTTTGAGTTGAAAGTGTGAGCTGCATCTGAGTCCTCAGAACTTAATCATTTCAGAAAATCTAGGACTCACAACAGAGAAAGTCGTTCTCCCTGCCCCCTCCCTGTCACCCAGACTGTTTACTTCCACTGTGTTGTGTGTGTGTGTGTGTGTGTGTGTGCTTTAATCTTTAAGAGAAACAACAAATAAGAAGAAAGTTTTAGAAACAGCAACCCCAAACACAAGCACAGCTCTCCAAGCCTGGGCAGCAGAGGACTCCAAACAGTTCACCACTTTGAACATCTGGCTCTTGGCAGCATTCAAAACGTGCATTAAAGAGAGAAGAGACAGGGAGGGAGGGAGGAAGAGAGAGAGAGAGAGAGAGAGAGAGAGAGAGAGAGAGAGAGAGAGAGAGAGAGAGAGAGAGAGAGAGAGAGAGAGAGAGAGAGAGAGAGAGAGAGAAACAGAGAGACAGAGACAGAGAAAGTGACAGAGAGAGAAAGATCTGAATCTGAATATTATTGGGAGCCAGAATAAATTTTCTTCTTTATTCTTCCAAAAATACAAAGGAGGAGGATTGAAATGTTGTTCAGGTATCCTGTTAAAACTCTCCAGCAGCCATGGCTTTCTAGAAGTTGAAACTGGTTACATTGGACCATCTGTAAAGACATCTGGGGTTTAGAGTCATCTTGTACTTTCCACATTACATCAGATGCTATATGTATCTCTCTGGCTCCATGTTGTTACTTTGCACTATAAAAATAGTTAAACAAAACTCTCTTCAATGCCATGACCAATCAGGACCTCAGGGGACTGACAGTGAATGGAGTTGTTTTTAGTGTTGTCTCACCTATTGGACTAAGTGCTTCTTGAGGGCAGGACTATCTCGCATTTCTTTGCATCGTTAGGCCTTAGCACAGAGACTCACACATAGTAGGCTCTTAATAAATATTTATTTATTGACTGACTCATCACTTACTGCAGTTCATAACAGCAAAAGGTCAATATTTGGAAACTGATAGTTCATATATACAACAGGCTGGTATTATTATATAAAAACCTGAAGACAGGACAGGAGGGAGACCTTGGATCTCTTCCGGATCTGCCAGTGTCTTGATGTGTTACTTTAGAAAATAATAGCTAGGGTAGTGAGGTGGCATAGTGGATAGAGCGCTGGCTCTGGAGTCAGGAGGACCTGAGTTCAAATGTGACCTTGGATACTTGACACTTACTAGTGTAACCCAGGGCAAGTCACTTAATCTTGACTGCCTCCAAAAAAGAAAAGAACTGATACTTATCTAGGGTAGTAAAGTTTGCAAAGTGCACAACCTACATTGTCTAGTTTTAGCCCTAAAATAACTCACTAAAGTAGGTGATACTATTATCCCTACTGTAGATGAGGAAACCAACAGTGAGAGATATTAAAAAGACTTTGTGTGTGCAGGGTCCCAGAAAAAATTAGAGCCTGAGCCATAATTTGAATTCAGGTCTTCCTGAGTCTAAATCTAGTGCTATCTGCTAAATTAAGCTGCTTCCTAAAGACAAGTCACTTTATCTTTCTAGGTCTCAGTTTGGAACTCATCTTCTGGTAGAGGATTTCACTCCCTATCAATCCCAAGGCTATTTTCCATTTAAACTATATATGTCTTATATGTACATAGTCATTTGCATGTTTTCTCCTCCATTAGAATGTGGAGGAGAAGAGGAACTGTGTTTTTGCTTTTCTGTGTGCTTAGCACAATGCCTGACATAGTAAAAACAATAAATTCTTATTGACTTACTGACTTCATTTCTCTCATTTGTAAAATGGAAGACATTGATCTCTAAAGTCGATCTTTAACATCCTATGGTTACCTCTCTGATAGATTTCTGGTGGACCTGCTGAATTAGTATGTAGATATGGGATTACTGCCAATCTTTTTGGTCAAGTATCTAGGTACTATTTCTTCCTCTTATACCCCAACCCAATATTTCTTGTGTAACATGGACTTCTCTGGGTATGCTCAGTTTTAACATGGAGATACTCTCAAGGGACTGTCTGAGCACACCCAGTTTGCCTAACATGGAGCCCTCTATATGTCCCCTCCTCTTTTGACTGACTTTCTGAGGCTTTAAAACTGGCAAGACTGAGTTGTTCCCCTTCCTCCTCCACTTGAAGCTTTGTTCTTCTCTACCATCCTTTTCAGCATGCTCTTTGAGTCAGGATTGCAGGGTACATTGGTGCCAGACTGGCATGGAAGCTTTGAGGAGTTAGGCCTCAAAGTCAAGCCTAAAGAAGGTTTTGGACTTAGAAATGTGCTCTATGGCAAGTGAACTAAACTGTGAACCTAGTCCTCTTCCACTCCCCAGGGACTGAGGAGGAGGGAGATTGTGCCTCCCACATGTTGGGGGAATAATTTTTTTATTATTCCTTCTGAAGTAAATATTTCTGGGTAAAAGCTAATGCTGCTCTCAGTAGCTAATGGACCTGGAGTGCATTTGAGAAAACACTATTGGTTTTCTGGAGTCACTGGAGTCATTTGCAGAGCCTAGCTCTTTAACCCCCTTGAAGGCATTGGAGAACTCTGGTGGGTAGAGTGGAAGCAACATATCTGACCTTCTAGGAAATAAGGACTGTCATGGTTAGTGTTACATGGAGAGTCTTGTCTGAACCCTTTGCTCTTGTGGGGACCCCTTGAGAGATTTTCAGCCTGGGACTTTTGATTTTTTATAGCATTCTTTATCTGTAAGGGGGGCGGTGTATTTTCAAAGGGCTGAAAATGTCATTGCTGATTCCATCATCACTGGGCAAATGTCTCCTTTACCTGTGAATAATTAGCTATGGCGGCTAGGTGGCACAGTGGATAGAGCACTAGCTCTGGAGTCAGGAAGACCTGAGTTCAGTTCCATACTTGAACATATGCTACCTATTAAGATCTTGGGCCAGTCACTTAATCTTTGTCTGTCTCAGTTTCCTTAGTTGTAAAATGCGGTATCTCGCAGAGTTGTTGCAAGGATCCAACAATATCATTTTTATGGAATGCTGCAATCTTAAAGTGCTTTATAAATGCCATTTATTATTATTACATGAACCAATCAAACCTTCTGGGTCACTGGAAATAATCTATCAGCAAATACTTACTGAGTGCTTTCAGACATTATCCAGTAGCTTGTAGATAGATCTAAACTTTTTTACATTTTTTATACTGAGTGGATAGAGTGACTTTGAAGCCAGAAAGATATGAGTTCAAATTCCATCTCTGACCGACACTGGCTATGTGACCTTGGCCAAGTAAGTCACTTAGCCTCTCAGTACTCTAAGCAATTTTCTAAGGTTTAGGTTTCTGAGAAGGTGCCAACCTGTAATGATAGAGGAAGTTTATTTACCCACAATGTCCAAATGAAGACACAGGGATGGTGAGGGGAGGTGATGGCAAGGCTCTGTAGTACAGTTAGGAGTTTTTCTTCTAGTTTCTAGTGCTGTGTACATTAATACATTTTTGGAAAAGAATTAATCTAAAGACGTTTGAAATAATAAAATACTGTCAGATGAATGTTCTTACTTGATGTGTTTACTGTCACTATAGGATTTGACTCTGTAAACATTGTTTAACCCTGAGTGTCGGTAGGTGCTAGGAGACTTTTCCTGTTCTTTTTTTCTTTTCTATTTCTATCACATTTTGCATAGCGACAAGCTGTTTGTCTTTGCACCTCCAAGTACTTACATTTAGTGAATTTGTATCCTGGCTACCAGGGTCCTGAAGGCAGAACATTTCTGAGGCATTATCTGTAATCAACTTCTACTTCAAATAATTTTTAGCATTTTAGGGAGTATCATAGCTTGTGAGTTCTTAACCCATATTTTGAGCATATTTTTCCCTTTGGAATCCCAGACATGGAAGAGAATTCTCTTGATCAAAGGCATTTCCTGTAGGTCTTCTTTATTTCATAGAAAAGAGGATAGAACTCATGAAACTAGTTAATCTTATCAAGGTCAAATCATGTCTATTTTCACTTGGGTCTTCAAAGCACAGGAGCATGGGACAGGATCATAATGCCCTTTGCTTCTGCAAAATTTTCTCACCTTGTAGTTTCCCCAGAGAAAAGTCTACTTGATTCAGTGTCAATATGCTCCAAAGCATCCTTTTCAAGGATATCCATCATTCTCTTTATTAGAGGGTCTCTGTTTTTTCTACACCCAGAAGGAAACTATCAACAATTCCTTAGGACCTGGAGATCCCTAAGAGTTTGCATACCAGCTGTGAAGAAATCACTATATAACCCTTCAAGATTTTGGTATGGCTGTTGATGTAGAGAACAATGGGTGGAAGGGAGTGAAAAAATGGGACTGTGGTATGTGGCTGGGCATTAAAAAAAGGGCATCTGTGTAGGACACATTCAGATGACTGTCTAGTGTGACAACTTTATGTACTCACTTGGTACTTAACTGTTTTAGCCTGAACCCTTAAACTGGTCCCTTGCTAGCCCCACTTGAAACCAAATGGTATTTGGTTTGGACCTAATTTCTACTTCTGACATGACCTCCCTCCTCTAACTCATAATTTATTTACCTGTGGATCTTGTCTTATTCTGATGTCTATCTGCATAGGTCATGGACACCACTTGGTGGTGAGACTGTGTTGGGCTCTGCCATGTAGTACTGTCACTTTGTTTAAGTACAATCTTGATTAGTTCATTTGGGTTTTTAAGAGTTCAATAGAAAAAAAATCACATCATGTTCACCCTAATCAGAGTTGATTCACTCAGTGGAAATGATAGTGATGGAATAGAAGGTATTGAGAAGAATGAAGAAAAGAAAAAGACAGAAAGTTTCAAAAAAACTACTGGGAATTACTGGCTAGTTCAAGTATACTCCTTAGTTATCTGTAAAATCACTTTTTCTATAGTACGATCTTCAAGGAAGGTTAAACGTGCTTATGTAACAAGTCTGGTTGTTAAGATAACATTATAAAGAAAAAGAAGTCTATTTTGAATGGATGGGACTGGACTTGACACTTCATGGATATGTGAATTTAACTTGCAGAAAATCTCTTTATCAATGCATAGTCATACCTTATAGCCTTAGAGAGTTGCCTGGTTAGCTGAGAGTTTAAATAATGTGTCCAGGATCACGTAGCCAGTATGTATCAGAGGTGGGAAATTAACTTGGTTCTTCTTGACTTCCAAGGCTGGCTCTCCATGCATTATACCATGCTTCCTCTTATCATTATTTTAGTCAATGAGAAATGAAATTTGCAAATGTAGTATCTGCAATAATTTTTATTTTCTTTCTTTTCTGTTTGCCATGCAGGAAAGGAGATTTGAGCTGGGAGCTTAGAAGTTAGAAGAGAAGGAGAAGAGAAAGGGATTACTCATTTATAGAGCACCTACTATGTGCCTGGCAATGTGCTAAGTGCTTTACAATTATTATCACACAACAACTCTGTGAGATAGGTACTGTTATTTTACCCATTTTACAGTTGAGGAAACTGAAGCAGATAGGGTCACAGAGCTAGTAAGTGCCCATGACTGTAGTTGAATTCAGATCTTCATGACTAAAGGCCCATCACTTTATCTACTATACCACTGAACTGTGTCAGATATAAAAAGAACAAATGTAAACTATATAAGAGGAAGGAGATCTAAGTGTGAATACTAAGGAATCATTTCTCATGTTTACAATAAGGAGTTATATTACCTTAACAAATGGCTTGACACTTGGATGGATGTCCAAGGTCCAATAAAATGACATATGAATAAGATACTAGAAAGTTAGTTTCCTCAAAGTAGAAAGAAAAGTCAAGATTGGTTGATAATAATTGAGTTTAGTTTCTTGCGTTACAAATTACTTTTTTTCTTTTTGGTCTAGGCGTGTTAGTTCATTTTTTCTTATGGTGATGTGTAGTAATTTTGCTTAAATGAAAATAGTATATTTGAATCATATGGCAATAACTATGATTTTCTATGTGTGAGGAAGGCCTAAAGACTTGCCTTATGGACCTATTTCTCAGATTATCACTAATCGCTACCCAAAATGAAAGAGAAAGAATTAAGCAGTCTTTATACAAATCTGCTCTTCCAAGGCACTGTGTTAGGCACTGGGGATACAAAGACATGTACATCATAGATCTTGTTCTGGAGGAACATTTAGTTTACCTGAGTGGGTGACATACCCAAACAGCTTTATTATGAGGAGGAGTGGGTTAAAAACAAAGAAGATGTCTAAGCAAAGTGCTATGAGAAATCTAAAGCTATTGCAATAGGACTAGGTGGTAATGGGTTTGGGGGAAGTGGTGAAAATGGGAATAGAAATGAGAGAAAGTATGTGGGAGATGTTGTGGTGGTGAGGTTGACAGACCTTGGTAACTGGATATGAATGGTGAGGAAAGAAGAAGAGTTCAAATGATTAATTATTAATTAATTATATTAATATACATATTATAAATACATTCTTAATACATTATATATAACAAATATATAAATATAATTAAATAATATTATAAAAATATAATAATGCTAATTATATATAATAAACTGATTAATATTAATTATTTAATAATAGTGCCATCACTATAGAAATATACTATATTATACTAAGAAATATTCTAAGAAACAATGCCATCAGGAGGTGGTTTAAGAGGATAGCTGAGCTCACCTTGAGCCTGAGGTGCTGGTGGGACACCCAGGTCCAACATGTTTTCTAGACAACTGGAGGTAAAAGCATACCGTTCCGAAGCGAAGCAGACGAGAAATGTTGAATTGGGAGTCTTCTGCGGAGCACTAGTTGTTGAAGCTATGGGAGTGAGATTGCCAAGGAATAGAGCCCTTAGAGAGAAGAAATTGTTCTGGGAACCACTCTTCTCTCCAGGGTTTCTCCCCATTTTTAGTGATAGTACAGTAATGTAGACTCTCATTATATCATAGTGATATTACAGCAGAATATTTTTTGATGGACTCCATGATTTCTTGTCTTCCTCATTCATCATCTGCATTCATATCGCCACCAGACACATTTTCCTTAAAAGGTGCTGTTATCACATTACTTACTCTTCTGTTAAAACAGTTTGAAATCTCTTTGTTACAAAGTTAATCTTTCTCGTTATTTTGTGAGCTCCTTTGGGGTAATGGCTTCTGCTACTTTCTCCTTCTCCTCTTTCTTCCCCTTCTTTCTCCCCATTTATTTTTTCTCTTTTTCTTTCTTCTCTTCCTTCTCATTTCTCCTCCTCTTTCCTTTTCTTCTCCTTTCCCCTTTTGTCCTCTTTAGTTCTCCTTTATTCTCTTCATTCTTCTCTTTTCTGCCTCTGTTCTCTTCCTTTCCCCCTTTCTTCTCTTTTTTAAAATTATCCTACTCTCCCTCCTCATTTTTCCTTGTTTTCTTCTCCCTTTTTTTCTTCCTCCTACTTCAGGTCCATCTCCTCTTTTTCTTATTCCTTCTTTTCCCTTTTGTCTTTCCTCTTTCTTTTCTTTTATTCTTCTCATTTTTTGTTTTCATGCACCATCTCCTTTCCTCCTCTGTCCTCTTTTCCCCAGAGTTCCTTCTTGGTGAATGTCCTTTGGCAACAAAGAAAAAGTTAAGCAAACCCACTGAAACAAAGGCTATGTCTAACAGTACCGCCCCCCCCATTTTCTCTCTCTCCCTCTCTCCCTCTCCCCGTCTCTCTCCCTCCCTCTCTTTCTCTCTCTCTCTCTCTCCTTCTCTCCCTCTCTCCTTCTCTCCCTCTCTCTCCCTTTCCCCCTCCCTCCCTCCCTCTCTCTCTCCCTCCCTCTCTCCCTCCCCATCTCTCTCCCTCCCTCCCTCTCTCTCTCCCTCTCCTCCCTCCCTCCCTCCCTCTCTCTCTCTCTCTCCCTCTCTCTCTTTCACACACACACACACACACCATTATTTAGTCTTCTCTCTCCCATACATTGTTGCTCTCCATACTGAGCACACATGAGGCATCAAGAAATGGTTGTTGCGTGATGGATTGATCCACAACCCACGTTGTTATTCTTTCTGTGGTCTCCAATCACTCAAAAGTCACAGACTCTATAGTTGTACTAAAACCTGAGAGAAGTATCATGGCATAAAAGAGAGAAGTCTGTCCTAGGAATTAGGAATACTTGTGTTCATATTCTGACTCGGGCACATATTTTCATAGCTCTAGGTAACTCTCTAAGACTTTAAGTTGTAGAGAATGTAATGATTTCCACAGGTAGGTGGCATTGCCTTATGTAGGGCATTTCCTATGCCAGTGACATCACAGTCTTGTCTCCATTCCTGTTACAATTGAAAGTATCAAGATTTTCATGATTTTAAACCACTTAGTACATATTAGGACAAATGGATCCTTCTTTTCACAGAGAAGAAACCAGGAAAGAAACTTCCAACTTGACTGTCTTCAGGATATCAAAGAAATAAACTTACCCAGGATCACTTCAAGGGACAAACTGACTAAATTAATTAAAGAAGAGAGGAAAAGAACTTTAGAAAATCATAAAACAGTAAAAAAAAAAAAACCCAAACAAACCCAACCATAAAAACTAAACACCCTACCTTTCTTTCATACAAAGTGGGATGAGTGTGTAATCTGATTTTTTCTTGATTTTACCTTTTTCTTTCCAAAACTAAGATACAAAGAATCTCTAAATGAATCTTTGGCTAGAGAAAACATTCTGATAGTTTTGTCTAACGATGGCTGTTGAGAGGGAAGCCATCCATCTTGACCTCCTCCACAGAATACAGCACATCAAAGGCACAAGTCAGAAATGAGAACAGTAGAGTCATTTCAATTCTGTTCCCCTCTGAAAACTACCACTTTTGTCTACCTACTCATCTCATAGAAAACCACTGTTTTCTTGCTCTAATGGGTGTGTGGGTGTCACTACCAACAGACAGATCCAAACAGTGCAATATTTTGCATCTGTGTTTATGAATTTTTGCAGGAAGACATATGTGAGTGTTGTATGAAAATGATACAGTCTGGAGGATTAGAACAGTTCTATAAAAATCCAAGTGTTGAAGTTGATCCATTTTTCTAAAGGGTAGTAGCACTAAACAAGGACAAGGAATAATAGCTATTATCTGAGAATTTTAGGGATATATCCAATCCCATAAAATAGGGAGATAAAGAAAACTGAGACTGGTGTATTATCCCCATGGCTAATTTTAGCCAGTAACTTGAACTTCCTCTCCCATCAAACGTCTTAATTAGAGTTGCAAACTTGTACTCAAATTGACTTAAACCTCATCTTGATTTCCTTACCTACTTTTTGGTTGAGGCACCTGCTACCAAAGAGTCTAGAAGATAGGTAGTGAGAGGGAGAAGCTATAAATAACTATCACAAAGGATGGAAAATCCTCCTTATTTGAGAAGAGGGATATTGAAAAAAGTCACTTAAAGTTAATCTGCTTAAAATCTTGACCAGCATTTTATAAAAGATAGTAAAGAAATGGTTTGAGTGATTTTTGCTTTGGAAAATGAAACTAAAATTATAAAATGTTTTCATTCTATTATAAATTGAACAAACTTAAGTTGTTCACAGCTATTTTCTTAGAATGAACCAAACAGGAATAAAGTGATGATACTGGGAAGGAGTATAATTTCCCCCACAAATTTGTATGGTAGCACAATATGACACATTTCTGTTCATGTTAGACATTTGCAGCACCATCATTAGGAGAGGTGTAAAAATTTTTGGAGACTTCATCAATTTCCCAAGGATTTCTCTTTATTTTTTGATTCAGATCAATTCCTTTTGAAGCAACTATCTACATTCAACAAGAGACTGGCCATCAAAGATAATACCTAGGTATGAGTAGTGACAGGGCTACTATTGAGTGGAGAGATATATTTGAATGGAAACTAATTTCTTTTTTTTAATATTTATTTTGAACATTTTTTCTTCTTAAAATTTGAGTTCCAGATTCTCTCCCTCCTATCATCCTCCACCCACTGAAAGGGCAAGCAATATGATATCAATTATACATGTGAAATCATGCAAAACATATTTCTGTGTTAATCATAGTACAAAAAGAAATCAAGAAAATCATACTTCAATTTATACTTAAAGTTCATCAGTTCTCTCTCTGGAGGTAGACAGCATGTTTTTCATTATGAATTTTTTTGGAATTGTCTTGGATCATTGTAATGATCAGCGTAGCCAAGTCTTTCTTAACTGATTATTGCAAACTTGTTACCGTGCATAGTGACCTCCTGGTTCTTTTCACTTTATTCTGCATCAGTTCATAGAGGTCTTGCCATATTTTTCTGAAACTACCCCCCTCATCATTTGTTATTGTATAATATTCCATCACAATCATATGTCCCAGACTGTTCAGCTGTGCCCCAGTTGATGAGCATTCCCTCAATTTCCATTTCTTTTGATCATGGCATTCAGGTAACCTAGTAATTCTTAATTGATCTCTCCTTGATCTATTTTCCAGATCAGTTGTTTTTTTTTTCCAATGAGATATTTCACATATTCTATATTTTCATTCCTTTAACTTATTCTTGCAGTCTCATGAAGTCATTAGCCTCCACTTGTCCAATTTTAATTTTTAATGAATTATTTTCTTAAGTGAGCTTTTATACCTTCTTTTTAATCTGACTTCTTTCACTTTTAAAGGAGTTCTTTTCTTTCATGAATTTTTTTAGCTCTCTTACCAGTAGACCAATTCTGTTTTTAAAGGTGTTATTTTCTTCAGTATTTTTTATGCCTCTTAATTCTCTTTTCATAATTTTCTTGCATCATTCACATTTTCCTTTCAATTTTTCTTTTACTGTGCATATTTTTTCTTTAACTCTTACCAAAATTGTTGCTGGTCTTGTGTCCAGTTAGCATTTTGAGGCTTTGCTTGTAGCTGTTTTCATATTGTTATCTTCTTCTAAGTTTATATCTTGGCCTTCTTTGCCACAATGGTATCTTAGAGTCAAGTTCTTTTCGTTGTTCTTGCTGAGCAGCTAGGTGGCACAGTGGATAGAGCACTGTGTCTAGACCTCATTTAAATCCAGCCTCAGACTAGTTATGTAACCCTTGTTGTCTCTGCAGCTCCAAAATTTGATTTGAGGCATTATTTTAAAATTTCTTGCATAGGAATATTGGAGAGTTCAGCTGGGTTCTGGCTTATACTCTGCCATTTCTGCTCCACTCCCCTTTTTCTAACAATAAGCCAGCTTTCAAAGTTGAGAGAACTAATTTCCTAAGTGGTCAATTCATTAGTGAATACTCTCATGTAAAACCCACTTTTGCTTCCTTAGTCAATCTCTTGTTAGGGAGGTGTCACAGTACAATGCCAGTCTCAGAATCAGGAATCAAGTTCTGCTTTGAAGACATACCAGTAAGTCAAACCTCTCCATGTCTCAGAGGACCCTCTAAAGACTATAAGTAGCAGAAAAATTGGTGATACCTATTTGTAGAAGGGGTTTCCTCATCAAGAGTTCTTGGTACCAGTGAAATCGCAGGTCTGGATCAAAACAAAATGAACCTAATAACTACTGGAACTTGGATGATGAATACTCATATAATGAACATCCTCTATAAATAGCTTGATTTATTTCAACAAATGATGAAGCATTTTAGGATTCATAGCCTTACTTTAGTTTTTCAATGATCTATAATTTCATTGCTATTGGCATTTATTCTTGTCCACTGACACAGATTGCAACCCTTCCATAAATTCCCATGCTCGTAGATTTAGACCTGGAAGGGACCTTGGTGCTTATATAGTCCAACCTCCCTCCTCATTTTATGTATTTATTTAAATTTTAAAATCACTTAAAATATTTAATATTTTATTTATTCATTATGTTATTTATTAATTCATTATTTATATTATTTTAAAATATTTAATATTTTTTAAAAATTAAAAAAATCAATTTAAATATCAAATTTTAAAATTTGATAAATTTTGTCTTTTACATCACCTTCATTTCTGAGGATATTGCTCCTTCTTTTTGACCCAGTGAATCATACCTTGTTAACAAAGAATAGAAAAGAAATTGTTTAGTAGAACTAACGTATCAGCTGAGTCTAACAGAATATGAAGTGTCCTGTAGTCATCACCCATGATATAAGCTATGTTCCACGCTAGGAAGGGAAGGAGCTACATTTTCTCCTCTCTTCTTCAGGGAGAGACCTTCTCATTGTAATTACACTTGGTTGGCCTTGTTGGGTTGTTATATCTATTTATTTTTTTGTAGTCATTATCTCTCTCTCTCTCTGTCTTCTGGTTCAATTTCTCTTTGAATCAATTGGTTTGTATAAATCTACCTATCACTAAGAATAAAAATGTCTTTGAACTGGAATGAAGTTATATAAGAGTCATTTTCAGATAGGCCAAATAAACTTGACCATGCCCTAATGATTATATACTGTATAAATAATCAAGCAAGTAAAGAAGGAATTATTTCCAGAAATTGGAGCAAGTATGGATTTCTAGCACATACTTGAGAATAACCACTTTGGAAGAGGGAACCACCTTAGGCAGGTATCCTAGCTCCCTCTCTCTTGGCTTGAGAAATAACTTGGGAACTTTGAAGGGTCCAGTGAATCTGGGTCTCCCATCTTTAATATTCTCAAATTGGCAGGTATCAGTGTCTGCATTGAGACTCCAAGAGAGAATGGATATAGATTCCAAGCTCCACAAAGGAGACCCCTAATGAAAATGTATTATACCCAAGGGGAACTTTATCTAACCACCAAGAACTGTGAATTACTGCTTTGTTACATGTGCTTTCTAATCTTGAGCCTACTTTCTTCTGAACTTTATACATACTTGTGGGGGAGTGTCATTGATTTTTGTAGATGTGTTTTGTATTAACTATTGCTATACTACCTCAGTAAATACCTCCTTCTAAAATCTTCTTAACGTAAAATGACTAAATTGATTCTCATCCTGCAATCTTCGAGAAGTATCCTTGTGGGGGCTTGAGCCAATGGCATTAGAAAATAAGGTTCAAGTCTCTCAATGGTACTTAGAGTACCTCTAGAATTTTTGGAAAGAAATGTCTATTATCTCTGGGGACTTGATTAATCATTGTGTGCAGGAGTTGGGATAAGGATCTCTGGAACTTATATAGGCTATGTTTATAATATATAAAAAGTAGAAAAATACATATTTATTTTAATTATAATTACACATGGGAGATATTGAGACAATGTCCAGAATACACAAGGTTATTTTGTTTGCTAATTAAAAATTTAAATGTCTGATTTTTGTTATGGTTGTTTTTCTTTAGCACAGGATGACAAAATATGTTCACCAATTTTACGTGATTGACTGTTGTCAGTGATGGTTTACTTGGTGACTTCTTAAGTATCTGTTTTCAGTTTGCTTTGGTAAACTAAAATGACTGAATTCTCACATGCTTTTCTGGTGTAGTTGTATAATTAATCTGAGAGAGTACCAGAGGAAAACACTGATGACCAATGCAAAGACAATATTGTCTAAAACTGAAACCCTAAAGTGAAGAGATATAGCATGAAGCAATGAGAACAGTTCTGAATTTGGATTTAGGTGGTTTCAGTTCTGATCCTGCGCCTGCAACTTAATACTTATATGCCCTTGAATAGCACACTTCACTCTTAAATAAGTCACAGTTTCCTCATTTGTAAAATGAGAGTATTGTTCTAGAGTATCTCTAAATCCTTGTATAAATGTGAATCCTTATTGTTGTGAGAAATATCCAGTAAGATTACTTCTCACAATAAGAATATGTTTGTCCTTTGTGGAAAAACTATGCTAAACTTAATTTTCCTAATTAGTGATCTAAATAATTTGGTTAAAACCAGTTCCACCCTATGTATGTGCATTCTAGCCAGGGTGAATCCTGACCTCCATGTTGGCATCTGACCAATTGGTTCCAGTGTTTCTAAAACCCCTGGGGCTACCAGGGGAAGAAGAAAAGGGAGTAGTAATTATACCTATAGGTATCTCCTGGGTTGATGATCTCCCACATGATTGGCTAGCTTTGTGCTACCTCCCCATATCCCTTATTCTTTCCTTTTCAAGTGATAAATATCTGCAGCATACTCTGAAACTGGTCTTTCATTTGGCCTGGGATGAAAATATTATCTGGATCCTGTGCACTGAAGTATAGGGTCAGGGATGTGAAAGTAGAATGGCAAAAATGTAGAAAATAGCAAAGTCAATTCTGTTGACTAATGGAAAAGAAAAGTGAAATTTCTACCTTTCCTTAAGTATGGAAAGTAGAAACATTTCTATGGTCTGTTACCATCTATTGGTAGATACCAATGTACTGTATAAAAATCACTGAATATACAGCTTTTTCTGTCTACCTCTCTATCTGTGTCTCTGTCTGTAGATAGACATATCTATCTACTTATTATCTGGAAAGTTGAGGTTAAAATCTCCTCACCCCATTTTAACCTTGATATATTCATAAATTGAAAATACATCTCTTATGGAACAGTCAAATCAGAAGTGTGACCAAGGCCTAAACATTTTTATTCACTAGCATTGAATGAATGAATAAAAAGTTTATTAAGCATTTACTATGTGCAAAGCACTGTGCTTCGTGCTTGGAATATGTATAGAAGAACAGGTCAAACTCTGCCATCAAGGAGCTCACATTCTAAGGTAAAAAAAGATGTCACCTGAAATAATAGCATTTATGTAGCCCTTTAGGGTTTGCAGGGCACTTTCCAAATATTTCATTTGATCCTAAGCACATCCCTGAGAGGCAGGTGCCATTATTATTCCTGTTTTTACAGTCAAGAAAACTGAAGCAGAGGTTATGTGACTTGCCCAGAGTCACATGGCTATTATTGAGTGTCCAATGCTGGATTTGAACTAAGGTCTGTAGGTCCGTTATTATATCCACTATGCACTCAACTGTCTCTGCAAGGTGGAAAGCTCCTGTGGTCTTTAGAGTATACCAGCAAAGCAGAATGTATTAAATTTTCTTTAATGACATTTCTACTGCTAAAATTCTATCAGTTCCTGATGTTGAACCATCTGATAATGCCCAAGACTTTGGTAGCAAGAATTTCCTTTTCTTCTGTTGCTATGCCCCTACCTTATTGTAGCACTTGGTTTCAGATGGATGTTGTTGGTAGTGGCAAGGCTAGTAGAAGTCCCATCTCCACCGGGGCTGCTCCCCCTGAGGAAGTCTGCAGGGCTAAGCTGGAAGCAAGGTAGTTGGTCTGTGGGCACTGCTATTCCCAAGGCTCTTGGGTTCAGCATCCTGGGCTCCCCACCAGGGTCTGAAGATAGGTGAAGACTGAGGTGGTTGTGATGGTGATTTACCTGGAACACGAAGAGCCTTGTGTGTCCCTCAGGGAGCTTTGCTACTTCCTTTAGGTTGCTTTGCCTACTGTGCTGAGACATTCAGTCATCACTTAGTGGGAAGGGCTGGTCACCAGGGACAATACTATGAATATTGCTCTGTACTTTGGGAATGAGCAGGACCCAAGCAATATGGGAAATGGAATTCTAGGGGCTTCTCTTGGCTATGCTTATTCCCTAAGGAATACCAATTTTTCTCCATCTCCTTTGGGCAGGTTACACAAGATTGAAAAATAAGTTGACATTGAAGTACGAGAAGAGAAAGGAATTCCTGTGTCTCAAACTTTAGGTTTCTTTTCCTAGCCAGTTATGTAGATGTAGGCAGAGATCCCCCATTCTGAGGCTGAGGATCATAAAGTCATGTTCTTCCTGGACAGTGGCATTAGTTTTCTCTAAACGGACAGTGGTTTGTTTTCTGTGCACACTCCTCCTCCATGACTGTCAGTCCAGCTGTCAACAGGCCATTCATTGTGTCATCATATCTTCGCTGGCAGGCGGTGTTTCAAGTTAGTGTCACACACTGAACTGTCAATGTGGAATACTTCATCCTCATGAGATCTGAGTTGAGTGGGGACTATATAGGCAGCAGAACAAAGAAAATCTCAGGGAGAGCAGGATGTGGAACAATTGGCCTAACTGGAAAGCCAACCTTGGATCACTGAGAAAGGATAAAAACAAGAGTATTTTCACATGAGGCGAAACCACAACACAAATAAGAAATGTTCATCTGTGTGCTAGGACTTAGGACATACAGTGGCATCCAACTTTTGTAAACCCTTTGGTGTGGGTTTAACGTATTAAAAATCTTGTAATAATCAATGAGTGTACACAGGACCATTCTGAGAGCGACTTTTTTTTCTTTTGAACCAGATTTTTCTTTGGATATTTTTCAAAATCCCAAATGCACATAGCTTCCAGAATTCCTTTCTATATACGTACAAAATAATAATAGCTAACAGTTAAACAGCATTTAAAAAACATAGAAAGCAATTCACATGCTTATCTCTTCATAGCAACCCCTTGAGTTGAGTACCAAAGCTCTTATCCCATTTTACAATTGGAGAGACAGAGGCCTAGAGAGGAAGTGACTTACCTAAGGTCACATAGTTAGTAAGTGCCTGAGACATGATTTGAATCCAGGTTTCTCTGACTCCAGGCTCAGGACTCTTTCCACTACACTATATTTTCTCTTACTCCATTTAGCCTCTTGTAAAAAATAAAAACAAAACCACTCTAATTTGTAGAAGGGGTAATTAATTCCAATTATAACCTGATTAACCTGTTATAATACCCCAAGAGTTAGACAATGACTTGCAAAGTAGGACTAGAAGGACCCTTGGAGAACTGTTTTATTGATTAGGATAATGAGGCCCAGAGAGATGAAATAATTTACCCAAGATCATATAATTCATGCTCTCTATGTAAAGCTCACTTCCCTGTGTGGCTTGCTGTTTTTGTGAGTGGGGTGTCCATTCTTATCAGAGGATACACTTATTTTAGTTAACTTTGATATTTAGATATAAAAAAGAGTATTTTAAAATTTTGGATTGGTGATGGACCTTAGGGTCACAAGATCATCAATCTAGGGATGGAAGAAATTGCTGAGGTAATCTATTCAAAATTCCTTATTTGACAGCTTAGGAAACTGAGGCCCAGAGAGATGAAGTAACTTGTTGAAGATCACATAATTCACTATCTGTGTAACAGAGGTTCTGCTGTTCTCTGTAGCTCCCTGTTTTGGGGAGGGTAGTGTCCATTCCTGTGGAAGGCATGATCATTCTAAATGATCTTGATACCTAGATCTGAGAGTATCTTTTTATCCATAGACTAATTATGAAGAAAAAGAGGGGAAGGAGATTATGCATCTATCTAATGATTGGGAACTCATCAAATTTTTCATTTTAAGATGGAAATGCTTCAGTTTCTGTCACCAGACACTTAAAATTGTTAAGGGTTATCATTTGGTTGAAAAAAATCCCTAGTGATTGTCAAGAGTAGAATTTTCTTTTTTTGTTGTTAAGATTTTGTAGTTCAGCCCATACCCTATCATCTTCCCCTTGAGCTTGCAATTAGGTGAGTAACGATCTTGGAAGGTTAAGTAGATAATAAGATTGTGAAAACCTATTAAAACCAATTATTTTTTTTTTTGCGACCATGAAACATAATCTCCAAGAGCTGCTATTGTGCAACCACCTTGAAGGCTCCCAACTAAGTATTGCATCTAATGAAAACAAAAACAACCTCATTGGTCAAGTGAGCCATGAGGCCTGCTCTGCTGCCTCTAATCGTCAACATGTGCACTGCTGGGTTTTCAGGAAGAGTTCAGAGCTGCAATTGGCTTAGAAATGAAAAGCGCAGAATTGGCCCAGGTATCGTTGTAGGTCACCCAGCAACCCTCCATCATGTTGTGAAGTAGTGACTGAGGGATTCTTTAAGGTTTTAATAAACCATTCTAATTTGTATAGAAAAGACCCTTCCCAGTCCCTAAAGCCCAGGTTTTTAAGCCTTTTGCCCTTGCCCCCACCATCTTGACAAGAGTAGAAGGTGATCCCAATCTTTTGATCGATATATATGAAAAAAAAGGTTTGCTTGCTGGACTCGTTACTGGTGCAAATGCAATGGTTTCGGAAGGGTGTGAGATGCTGCTATCCCTTGCATTGCTATCACTTGGGTGTGCCTGTCTTTCTCTAGTGTTTGCACTAAGCTTAGGAAAGAGTGAGCTGGGCCACTATCATGAGGGTTGCTTCAGAACTAGGATGGGCCCAGATTTCCTGTTTGACAGTGTTGTTGCATGGTTGAAGGGTTTGTGGAGGGTGGAGTGGCTTCTGGAGAGTTCTCTCCACAGTGTTGCCCTGCCTCGAACTCCACCTCTTTCTCCCAATAAACACATTTCCACATTAGTTTATTGAATGGCAACAATTTAGCTACCCATAAAAATTATACCTGTATACTATAGAGGATTCTTATTGTACCTATACATTTTTCTTCCTCTAGATTAAGGATTCTTAACTTGGACTCCATGACCTTTTTTTTTTTAAAAAAAATATTTTGATAATTGTATCGCTTGTGATTCTATGTTTCATTTTATACATTTAAAAATATCATTGTGAGAAGGAGTTTCTATAGGTTTCACCAGATTGTCAAAGGGATCCATAACACAAAAAAAGTTAAGAATTTCTACTCTAGTATTAAAGACACAACTCCAAAATTTTAATTGAAAGATTTTTGTTTGTTTGTTTTTTTGGGATAGAACAACCAGGTAAAGTTTCTTTTTCTTTTCTTTTTTTGAAAGGCATTTGGAGTTAAGTGACTTGCCCAGGGTCACGTAGGCCCATAGGTAAAATTTCAAATTTCAAAAAGAATTTCCTCCCATCCAAGCACTGGCTTCTCAAAAAAAATTAAAAGAAAGAAAAGAAAAACAACTATCTGGAAGTATCATTTCTACCTTCTTAGACATTTGATTTTCTAAGAACAAAACTTGATACAAATATTTAATATAGTGTATATTATTTATCTCTGTCTCTCTCTTTTCCTCTCTCTCTTTATCTGTCTAATGTAGTGAGAGGGAAAAAGAACTGTATTTGGAGTCTGAAGAACTTGGCTAAAATCATTAGGCAAGTCACTTCCCATTTTTGGAGCTCAGTTTACTTATCTGTAAAATTAAGGGGGGGGGGGTGTCGTTTAGACTTCTTTAAATTCTACACCAGTTCAAACTCTATGATTCTATGCTATATTCCTTGAGAGAACAAGATGTGGGTCAAAAGAAGTTCCTTTGGGATGTTAGTTAGTCCAGAAGAAAGTAAACTCTTATTGACTTCAAAGAGTGAATAATATTTTTGCTCTGGTAAAAAGTGGCATTTTGATTTCAGGGTAAATAGTCATAGAGCACAGGAGTACAGATTTAGGGCAAGAAGGAGCTCAATGACTCATGTAGTCCACCCTTTCATTTTACAGATTAGGAAGCTGATGCTCAAAAAGATGAAGTTACATTCTCATGATCCCACAGTAAGTACCAGAGGAAGGATCAGAACCCAAGTCTTCCCAACTTCAGGTTCAAACCTCTATCTACTATACCACAATAACCCTCTGGAAGTTTGCTGAATGGAAATGGATGTTGTAATTTAGACTAGAATTCCCATCCTACCCTCTAACATAGTAGCAAACATTTCAACTAGAAATAATGATAAACGAATGGAGCCAAGATGTTGGAGTAGAAAGACACATATATTCTAGCGCTTCCCCTACAGTTCACAAAATACCTGTAAAAAATTCTAGAGCAGAAGAAGTCATAGAACAACAGAGTGAAAGAGGTTTCAGCCAAAGGTAACCTGGAAGGCCTACAGGAATGCTGAGTAGAGTGGAGACTAGCCCTGGCCACTGTGGCACTGTGAGGAGCAGGACCTAAACAGACCTCCGGGGCAGAGTTCCCAGCAGGAAGGGTCCCATATCCCTCAATCCACAAGTGACAAAGAAAGCTCCAAAGAGCAGTGTGGGAGGGCTTTCCCAGATGGGAGAGAGGGGAATGGGGTTCCCCCAGCATTAGCCCTAGGCAGCAGCAGCAGTGGGTGGCTCTGTGGAAGCAACCTGGCTCCATTGTTCAGGCAGCTCGGGGTTAAAGCCTCTGGCAGAACTGAGCAGCTGATCTGAACCTCAGCCCTAAGTGGCAGCCCTGCCCCCACCCAAAGCCTCTGGGGGAGTTGAGCAGCTGATCTGAAACTCAGCCTTGAGCATGGTACTGGGGAGAGGAGGAGCACTAGGACCCTCCTCTTGACAAAGGATTCAGAAGTCAAGTAACTGACTGGGAAAATGTCCCAAAAAGGGAAAAAAAAAGACTATAAAAGATTACTTTCTTATTGAACAGGTGTCTCTTTCCATCCTTTTGGATGAGGAAGAACAAGGGATACTCTCAGAGGAAGTCAAGGCCTCTGCCTCCAGTTCCTCCAAAATGAATGTGAAATGAGCTCAGACCATAGTAGAACTTGAAAGGCATGTCAGCAGCCTGCTAAAGGAGAACCAAAAAATGCTGAGGAAAATAACACCCTTAAAAATAGGCTAACTCAATTGGAAAAAGAGGTCCAAAAAGCCAACGAAGAGAAGGGGTCTTTAAAAATCAGAATCAGCCAAATGGAAAAGAAGGTTCAAAGCTCACTGAACAAAATAGTTCTTTAAAAGAGAGAATCGAGTTCAGGGAAGCTAATGACTATGAGATAAACCAAGAAATTAGAAAACAAAACCAAGAGTTTGAAAAAATAGAAGATAATATGAAACATCTCATTGGAAAAACAACTGACCTGGAAAATAGATCCAGGACAGACAATTTAAAAATTATGGGACTTCCTGAAAGCCATGATCAAAAAAAAGAGCCTAGACATTATCTTCCATGAAATTATCAAGGAAAACTGCCCTGATATTCTAGAACCAGAGGGCAAAATAAATATTGAAAGAATCCACCAATCACCTCCTGAAAGAGATACAAAATGAGAAACTCCTAGGAATATTGTGGCCAAATTTCAGAGTTCCCAGGTCAAGAAGAAAATATTGCAAGCAGCTAGAAAGAAACAATTTGAGTATTGTGGAAATACACTCAGGATAACCCAGGATCTGGCAGCTTTTACATTAAGGGATCAAAGGTCTTGGAATAGGATATTCCAGAAGGCAAAGGAACTGGGATTAAAACCAAGAGTCAACTACCTAGCAAAACTGAGTATAATACTTCAAGGGAATAAATAGTCATTCAATGATATAGAGAATTTTCAAGCATTCATGATGAAAAGACCAGAACTGTATAGAAAATTTGACTTTCCAACACAAGAATCAAGAGAAAACATGAACATGTAAGCAGGAAAGAGAAATCATAAAAGACTTTCTAAAACTGAACTGTTTACATGGAAAGATAATATTTATAACTTGAGACTTTACTCAGTATTTGGGTAGGTGGAGGGATTATACACACACATACACACACATATGCACATATAGACAGAGAGTACAGGTTGAGTTGAATTAGATGATATCCATAAAAAAAATAAAATAAAAATTAAGGGGTGAGGGAGGAAAATACAGGTTGGAGAAAGGGAGAAATGGAATGGGGCAGACTATAATTCATAAGAGAGATAAGAAAAACCTTGTTCAATGGCGGAGAAAAGGGAGAAGGTGAGAGGGGAAAAGTGAAGCTTACCCTTTTCATATATGGCTTAAGGAGGAAATAACATGCTCACTAAATTTGGTATAAAAATCTATCTTACACTACAGGAAAGTAGGAGAGGAGGGGACAAGTGGGGGGAGGGGGAAGATAGAAGGGAGAGCAAATGGGAGAAGGGAGTAACTAGAAGTAAACACTTTTGGGAAGGGACAAGGTCAAATGAGAGAATAAAAAAGAGGGGGGACAGGATGGGATAGAGGACAATATAGTTAGTATCACACAACTTGATTATTATGGAAGTCTTTTGTAAAACGACACATACATAGCCTGTATTGAATTGCTTGCCTTCTCAGTGGGGATGGGTAGGGAGAGAGGGAGGGAGAGAAGTTGGAATTCAAAGTATAGAAATGAATGTTGGCAATTATTATTGCTTGTAACTGGGAAATAAGAAACACAGGTAATGGTATAGAAATTTATCTTGCCCTACAAGAAAAGAGAGAAGATGGGATAAGGGAAGGATGGGGTGTGATAGAAGTGAGGGTACATTGAGGGAAGAGGCAATCAGAATGCAAGATATTATGGGTGGGGGGAGGGGAGAGATGGGGAGAACAATTGGAACTCAAAATTCTGTGGAAATGAATGTCGAAATCTAAAAGTAAATAAACACAATAAAAAAGAAATAATGATAAACAAATTTGCTCTAAGTTTTTAGGCATGTTATATTAAGTTTTTCATGAGTGACATACTTTTTGGATTCATGTTGGATGCTCTTACATGAGTAAAACACTTGGTGAATAGTAGGTGTACAAAGCAAAGGTCAGGTGGATGCTGCTGAGGGTTCATTGGAAGTAAATAGGGCATGATGCCATCAGTATGAGAGTCTTGAGGTTCTGCCATACCTTGCTTGCTTGTTATCTTTATGTTTGTCTAAATTACTCATCAGATGCATGACAGAAAAGAACTTTTCTGACTGACAAATAATATAGACACTCTAGCAGTGACTCATGCGTGGAGCCACCACAGGCCAATAGCTAGAATTTTTTCAGCATAGTTAGCCTGTGCATCTGCAGATAGGAAATAATAATATGGTGAATTCACATGTAAAACACCCAGAAGGAGGGGGCAGCCAAATGGTACAGTGAATAGAACATTTGCTCTGGAGAACCTGAGTTCAAATCTGGCCTCAGACGCTTACTAGCAGTGTCACCCTAGGCAAATCACTTAACCCTTATTCCCTCAAAAAATACCCTTTCTTGTCCTCTGTCAGTTCAAATTTTATCTACCTTAGAAGTCTGTCTCCTTTCCCTTCAATCTTTCCAGCATAACTCTGATACCCAATAGATTCTTCTTTGAATTTCTGTAGTACTCACTACCATTTGGTGCTCATTTGGTGACTGTCCTAAATGATTCTGTCATTTTTTCCATTTATGTTAATATAATTTCCCTAGCATGGTTATAAGCTCTTGGAGGACAAGAACCATGATTTAGTTTCTTTTCCCGAGTACATAGCACAATGCTAGGTACATGATAAGTTCTCAGTAATACTGATGGCAGGATGATAGCTTTAAATAAAGTAAGATTCCCTTAAAACTTCCAATAACAGCAAAGAACAGATATTTTTGTTTTTGCTTATTTGCAAAAATTTGTTGTCCACTGGTGTTAGCAATAGAATCTGCACCTCACCAGGTAGGAAGGGGCGTGTGTGTGTGTGTGTGTGTGTGTGTGTGTGTGTGTGTGTATGGAGGGCAGTGAAAAAAGTATTTCCTATCAGATCAGTACTGGCACAATGGAATCTAACACTGGAGACTCCTGGAACTGATCACTTCCCATCTTTTACTCCTTTACCATATTTCTCCATGCTATGGATGTTGCTAATCAGCTCCTTTGAATTTGGACCCTATTTTAGTATAAACCCTTCTCTGGAAGTGCTTGCTGTTCAGAGGTTTAACTCTTTATGTATGGAAAATCTACCTCTCTCTTCTTTTAGGATATTGGTTGAGCTCTGCTATTTTGTCTTGTGGTTCTTCGTACTGAATTTTTTTTTTATTTCTGACTTCTCCTCCTTACATTACACCTTCTGAGACTATCCTCCAACTTGGATTTAACTTGGCAGATCTTCTCTGGTAGTCCCTGCCCTGGGCTCAGCTGAATGGGACAAAACATTTCTTGTTTATATTTTTGGAAGTGAAGTGGGTTATTATATTGTAAGTGATTAGAAAAAAAATGCCTCTGAAAGGAATATGTCACCTCCCTTCCCCCCTCCCCTTGGGGTCCAATTTGATAAAATCCCCTGACCCAAAAGGGGAAAAAAGTACCCAATAGATTTGGTTCAAGATGGGACCAATGACCACAATCAGTACAGATGTTAATTTAACGGACACAGTATGATGCAGGGGAAACAACCCTTGACTCACAGTCAGGAGACCTGTATTCTACTTCCTACCTTTGTGCTCTTGAGCAAGACATTTGACTTCTCTGACGCACAGTTTCTTCATCTGTGAAATGGGTTCTGTCCCATGTCTGTTTCTAGATGAAAGGTTCTGTCCAGCTCTAACATTCCATGGTTCTATAAATCATGAACGATAGCTTTCATTTCATAAGTGGCATTCAGAAAACCTTTTTGTACGCTCCAGTAGAGCCAGGAAGTTGTTGTTGAGTTCTTTCAGTCATGTCTGACTCTTCCTGATCCCACCTGGGGTTTTCTTGGCAAAGATACTGGAATGATTTGCCATTTACTTCTGTAGCTCATTTTGCAGAAGAGAAAACTGAGACAGGGTGAAATGACTTGCCCAAGGTCACACAGCTAGGAATTGTCTGAGACCAGATTTGAACCTAGATCTTCTTGACTCCAGGTCTGATCCATTGCATCACCTAGTTTCCCCAAGAGTGAGATTCATCATACAAGAATAATATTTTATTGCCTAGGGAAGGGGATGATTGAAGAAGTATTGTCCAGTATTTCCAGAATGTAAGCTCCTTGAGGGCTGTGATTGTCTCATTTTCTTTTTATCCCATGGTACCTAGACAGCCTGGAATGTTGAAGATACATAATAAATATTTGCTGGACAATTGACTGAAGTAGTTGGAGAGATTCATTGGCAGGAAAAGTCTAACTGGCTTTGTGTTTCTTATATCAGGGCACTTTTTTCTTTTTTTAACATTTCATGTTTAAATTTTGAGTTCTAAATTCTCTCCTTTTCTCAAGTCCCTCCACTACCCTTTGAGAAGGCAAACAATGTAATACCCATTTTACAAGTTAGCTAGATTAAAAAAAAAAACTCAAGAAAAATAAAGAAATTGAAAAAAATATGCTTCAGTCTGCACTCAGAATTCATCAGTTCCCTCTCTAGAGGTAGGTCGCATTTCCCATCATGAGTTCTTTGGAATTGTCATGGATTGTTGCATTGATCAGAGTCCAGAAGTCTTTCACAGTCAATCATCTTTATAGTATTGCTGTTATACTGTACTATATCTCCTGGTTCTGCTCGTTTTATTTTGCATCCATTCACGTCTTCCCAGGCTCTTCTGAAACCATCCTGCTTGTCATTTTTTTAGAGTACAATGGTATTATTCCCTAGTTGATGGACATCTCAAGGCACTTTTTCCCTTCCCATTTCTTCAGCAAACAATGGTTGGTGTCAGTTGCATCTGTACCTTACAGGAATCCCAGAAAGGTTAATGGGCCAGGTCTCTCTGTGTGTAATTAAACACACAGATGTTCTTTCACAATCATGCAGACTTGAAAGCTACTGGACCTGACGCATTAGAACTGGTTGCTGTTTAGTGGATTAGTCGTGTCTGATTTTTCATGACCCCATTTGGTTTTCGGGGCAAAGACAACGGAGTGGTTTGCCATTTCCTTCTCCAATTCATTTCACAAATGATGAAACTGAGGGTTAAATGACTTGCCCAGGGTCACACAGTTAGTGTCTGAGGCTGGATTTGAACTCCGGTCCTCCTGTCTCCAGGCCCTGCACTCTATCCTCTGCTCCATCTAGCTGCCCTGATGCATTAGAATAGCAATTGCTAAATGTTGAATTGGTCTGAAAAGATGAATGCAACTTTCAACTGAAGACAACATGGAAGGGATCTTCCTCACACACACACACACACACACACACACAATCAACTTCCAAGAATGGAAAAACAAAATCAGACAAAAGCATTTGAGGTACTGAGAGGAAAGGAGCAATTTAAGACAAAGCCTTCATTTTCCTAAAGTGATAGACATTTTCCATCCACTAGTAAGAAGCTTTTTATGAATTCCACAGATATTTATTAAGTGCTTAACTTAAGAGTGGTGTTGTGAGTGATACAAAAGGGAAGTACAATCTCTGCCTTTGGAGGACTGCAGTCCAGTAGGACAGATAAAATGTACTTAAATGTGGTAGTTTGGTACAGTCATGTAATCACCAATTCTGGACACAGAAGACCTAAGTTCAAATGCTGCTTCTGACATTTGTTACCTGCATGACCTTGAGTAAGCCATCCCCCCACTCTTGGCCTCAGTTTCTTTTTCTGTAAAACAAGGAAGGGTTGAACTAGAAGAATTTGGAGGTCCCTCCCAGATCTAGGCCTATGACACGATAAACTGTCACACAAGATATAATACCAAGTGCTATAAGTACAGAAGAGAGAGCAAACCAGTTCAGCTGTGGGGATCCGGGAAGATTACACAGAGGAAGTGGTATGTGAACCCACATTTGAAGGGTAGGTGAAACAAAGACAGGGGAGTGGTGGGAAGGGCACTGGGGGGAAGGGGAAGCAAAGATAGAAAGTCCAAGGAAAGGCAATCTCCTTTGAAATTGTGAGAATTTCAAATGATAATTGAATTAACTCAGTACATGGTTGGGAGGAATGCATCAGAGGATATCAGGTCCAGTTCTTGAAAATATTTCACCATGGGATGTGAAAGCTCAGGAGAGGTCAAATGTTCATCCTAGTTTCCCCATCTGTTAATTGGGAGCAATAATACTGACCTGATTAACAGCCCCACTCTGGGGAAATTATGAGGGATCCATAGGACCTTTTACAAAGAACAGCAATGTTGTGAAAGCCAAGAAAGGCATAATAGTTAAACCAGTTCCTTGTGGGTGACATAGTAACTCTGAAACACAGGGTGCTTTCACTGAGATCAACTTTGGGTGCCCTTGTGTTGTCAACTGATATCATATTACATAAGGAAGACGGAGTTATATTCCCCTGCATATGAGGTACAAGCTGGTGTTCAGTTAGTTCCTAAAGGCAGAGTTGTCCACTGATCCCAGTTTACTAAGCATTGAAATCTAATCCTACCTTTCTCCATATTGGTTGCCAAGTTCTGATCTTTTGAAGGCAGAGCAGGTGGTCTGCCACCTGGACCACTACTGCCCCTACTTTTGTGGAACACTTTTGTGTTCAACAGTAAGAACTCATGGGCTTTCTGGTGTGGAAGGTGGTTTCTATAAAGTAATCAAACTCAAAACTTAGTCTAGTCATTTGGGGCTTTCAAAAGTTGCAAGCCACAGAGTGAAACACCCCAAAGACGTTGTTGGTGGTGACAAGTATGAAATCGCCACGCCTGACCAGTTTCCTGGCTGGGGTGGTGGTTGGGGGTAGGGGTGGTGGGGGAGAGATGTCAATGATTGGAATATTATTCCTCAGCCACTTTGTTTTCAGCCCCAAGGGCTGGTTATCAACCCACTTCATTTCTGAGAAGTGACCTAGCTTTCCATTTTATGTAGTGTTCAGCAAAGCATAGGCTTACATATAGGAGACTGCAAAGGGACTATTACATTTGTTTTGGACAGTAAATAAGGTAGGTGCCACTAGTATTGTTGGGATGTTTTCTTAACTTGAAAGAATAATTGATGGCCTCTTGATCCCAATGGGAGTTGTGAACTCTTGTTCCAGTCCTATCCCTGCCGGTATCTTGCCAAAGAGTTCATGACTTTCCTCATCTGCAAAATGGAGCTGTGTACTGTACCTTTTGCCCTCTTGTATTCATTCTTGATCTCTATCTCCCATCATCCATAATGTTCCTCCATGATATTAACAACCTTAGGGAGAGGTTATGGGGTAGTGTCATAGATTGTCATGTGTACCATCTTAAATACTTACGTGTGTTTTCAGACAGATCAGCCCTATGGTATAAGTGAAATGGCTGGTTACTTACATTGTTTGATTGAAGGGGTGCTATGAATTGTCATGTCTCCAAAATATCTATGTCACTAGTCCCACATGGAAAATGTACCTTTCCCTTTGAAATTTTTACAATGGGAGGCTAATTAGAAAATTCACTACTTAGGGCCTGTTTAACCTATTTGAAACTCTAACTATTTCTGTCTTCACTTAGACATCCCTGTCTATGACCCAATGACAATGTATGCTATGGATTTCCACAAGTATATTACAATTTCATAGTCTTATTTTAGTAATGGGCATCTCAGCTCAGTCAATGTTTTCATACATTAATACCAGTAATCAAAGTACAGAGCTGATCTTTAGCTAATATATATTTATCCTATGGAGTAGCAATACCAACAGTTCTCTAATTCATGAATTTGTTAATAATTCCCTATTTCATTATGTTTCACTTTGGCTAGCAGAAATACATCTTTAACAGAACAGGTCCTGGACTGAGGTGCTCTCTTTGTCACTGGGTGCCCCTACCTCTGGGATCTGAGTTATGAGGGAGCCACTGTTCTAAAGAGAAGGGACAGGTTGTTCTACTTATATCATTTGACTCTGTGGCTCCCACCCTGGAGCTCTAGGGAAAATCACTTAAAGTTTATGTAAGACTCAAATCTAGGAATAGGACAGTTATTTATTTGCACAAAATATTTATAAGTACACAACTGACAAAGATTTAAACCATTAAACCATGAGACATTTAGTGAAACTGATGAATAGACATGTCACCTTCAACTGCGCTAAAGGGCCCTCATGGTCAGTCATCTTTTCTGTGAAGGGTATAGATCTAGAAACTTCTTGCCCTAGCCAGCTCCAAATAAAGGATCTAGGAGGTTCCAACCCCACAAGTAGGAGTCCAAGGCTAGAAAAATCGTGGGATTGCTGTTCAGTCACCTTTGCTTAGGGAAGAAACACAAAGAAGAAAAAACAGCTAGCACCCAAGACCCATGTTCAGGCTTTCCTAAGTACAGCCTATACTCTTGCTTCCATATTTAAGCAACAGTCATTGCTATGGGGGAAGAGGTAAAGCCCCTTTCCTTCCCTCATGGAAAGTCTTAGAGAACTCTGTGCTACATTTTCTGGAATGAAGGAGGAAAAAGTAAGACTGAAAGTTGTCTCTCCTTTTGTAAATCTAGTGAATTAGCGGCTCTTCCTGGCATAGTTGGCCATCCTCTTTGACATAGGTGACCGTGGGACTAATGGGGAGGTGAGGAAGGGAAGGTTGTTTAGTTATTCCAAAGTCCTTTAGTAGTGAGGCTCTCCAGTATTCCTGGGGGAATTCAGCTCCATTTCTGGTATGCCCTGTTAGACTAACCCTACCACATAATTTGCAGATGTATTTGGGGGACTCCTCCTTATGTGAAAGTGCACTGACTTTGCCTGCTCAACACTTGTGGCTATTTAAAATTAACTGAAGTGTGAATGTACTTGCCAAGGTGAATGGAGTTATCCACCTTGATAAAGATTGCCAAACCAAATCAACCAACCAACCAAATAACCCAACCCCAAAAGCTATTGGGAGGCAGTTTTTGACATTCAGGCTTCCAGAATTTGGGCTGAATAAGTTAAAAGGAAGAGAAGACAGAAATCACTCTGGCTTAATAATAACTCACATTTTTAATAGGGTTTTAAGGCTTCACTTGGGTAATACATGTTTTATTATCTCCATTTCACAGATGAAGAAACAGTCTCAGTGAGGTGCCATGACTTGCCCCAGACTACATTGCAAACAACTGACAAGGTAGAGACACAAACCCAGGTCTTTGGAGTCATGACCAGAAATTCTTTCTCTTGTGCCAGCCATTTTACTCAGTAATGTTTGCAGAGCCAGAACCAAGAACCCGAATGGCTTTCAATGATGATAAGTGTTTTTCTACTACATTTGGGTGGTGTCTGATTGACCATTATTAGACAGGTGAACCTTTGAAAAATAGATGTCTCCTCGTGTGTGTATCACACAGACACATTTATGTATATCTCATATAAACACACACAAAATTTTAGGATTATAGGATCATGTATTTAGAGTTGGAAAAGGACCTCAAAGGTCTTACTCCATCATTTTACAAATGAGAAAACTGAAGCTGAGAAAGGTTTATTGGATTTGCTGAATGAAGACTACACAGATGGTAAGTGGAAGAATTGAGATTTGCCTTTGCGTCCTCCAACTCCAACTATAACATTCTTTACACTGGACTCTGCTGTGTATGTGTAAATCCAAAGGTAATAATGATAGCAGTAGAAACATATTAGCTTAAATACCTGTACAGCCTTCGACAAGCTATATTGACTTTCCAGGTCTTTAATCTCTTATTTGTAAAATGAAAGGGTTTGACAGATGGCCTCTCTGAGGTTCCTTCTAGCACTGAATCTATGATGTGATGACCCCATAATGTGGTGCGAAGTGAGAGGAAGGACGGTTAGGCGGCACAGTGGATACAGTGCCAAGCCTGGAGTCAGGAAGATTCACTTTCCTTAATTTAAATCCAACCTCAGATACTAGCTGTCTGACCCTGGAGAATTCATTTACCCTTGTTTGCCTCAGTTTCCTCATCTGTAAAATGAACTGGAGAAGGAAATGGCAAGCCACTCCAGTATCTTTGCCAAAAGAACCCCACATGGGGTCACGAAAAGTTGGACATCACTGAAAATGAGTGAACATCAATGGAGGTGAGGGGAATTTTTAAAGACAACAATGAAGCTTGTGTTTAGATCCCTTTTCTCACCTGGCTGTCTATTCACTCGCAAGCTTTGAGTCACTAAAAAGCTTCTGAGTCTCAGGTTTCTCACGTGTAAAGTTAGAGACTAGGATGAGAAGTTCTCTATGTTCTCTTGTGGTTGCAAGGTCTTGTTGTTATTCAGTTATTTACAGTTGTGTCTGACTCTTCATGACTATTTGGGGTTTTCTTGGCAAAGATACTATAGTAGTACTCAATTTCCTTCTCCAACTCATTTAACAGATAAGGAAACTGAGGTAGATGGGGGAAAAAAGCTTCCCTGATTTCCTCAGGATCACACAGCTAGTAAGTGTCTGAGGCCACAAAGTGTCTTGAACTTAGATAGATGAACTTTCTTGACTCCAGGCCTGGCATCCTATCCACTGTGCCACTAGGTCTGACAGCTTTATAAAAGATGAACTCAAAATACATAAATATTTCAATCTCCCAGAACATAGCAAGCCCTTAAAATTTTTGATCAAACCATAGAAGTATGAGTATAAAATTGTATTAAAACTGTTGATAACTTAAAAGAAAATTCTAACATATCTTGCCTACCTATCCAAGAGCACCCTAGGGTCATGGTCCCTGTAAATAGACTGAAGAGGAAACTACCGATCATGTGAAGAGCAATACTTTTGGTTTCATTACTCAACTTTTGCTTTCCACATCCCCCCAACAAAAATGGCTGTGGTTGAGGTTGAGCCTTTAGATCATGAAAAATAGGCAAAAAATACTTTATTTAGATATGTACACACGCATGTGCACATGAGCACAAGGCAGGTGCACCAGCAAAGATTTTTATTTAAGTCCAAGTATTCAAAACTTTTGGGTTACAAAATGGAGTTCTTTAGGGCTTTTATGTATTGCTGATAGCTGCATTGTTCTGCAAAAGGCACTTTTTGAAAGGTTAGCATTTTAAAGAAAAAATTCTATAATGAGAACAAAAGGTTCTGTATAAACTTATCTCATATATTGGTTGGATGGACACTAGAGATAGGCACTGAAATGGGCCCAGAATTGAATATGATAAGGGTTATAGGATAACCCATCTAGAACTGGAAGAGAACTTAGAAGCCTGTTAAGACCAACCATTTTTTAAAAACATAGTATTTTATTTTTTTCCAATTACACATAAAGATGATTTTTAACATAATTATTTTTTTAATTTTGGGTTCCAAATTTTTCTCTTTCCTCCCCCTCTCCACCTCCTCTCAAAATGCCAACCATCTTATTTTAAAGATAAGGAAATTTGTGAGGTACCAGATCAGTGACTTGTCCAAAGTCAGGAATGTTGTGACAGAAGTGGGATTTGAACTCAGGTCCTCTGACTCAGGAGACAATATTCTTTCCTCAAAGAATGGGCTGAATTGCATTTGGTGTCTGGGAAATAACTCAGAACTTTAAGCATTCTAGCACTCCTATTTGTGTCCCTGAAATAAACAAATATTGGATAGATTAGGTTGTAAGCTCCTTGAAGGCAGGGACTGTCTTTTGTCTCTTTTTATATCTCTGGAACTTAACACTGTGCCTAGCACATAGCAGGCATTTCATAAGTGTTTATTGATTGGTTGACTGATTTGATAGCTAGTGCTGGATTTCAAATCAGGGAGACCTGAGTTCAAATCCTTTTGACCCTTACTAGCTTTGTATGTCCACTGGCAAGTCATAGACTCTCCAACTTTCTAAGATATGTAGTGCTTTAAGAGTGTAAATGATAGTTGGGTTGTGTCATGATCTGTACTGTATATACATATTTATACATATACATTTACAAACATCTATAAACAGAAATATACATGTTTACATTAATACACACATATAGGACCAGACTGCTGATTTCATTAGAGTGGGGAGTTCATGGTAAGGAACTTTTTTTTTTACTAATATTGATTGGAATCTTCTTGGTAGTTTATAGTCTTAAAAGATTACCCAGGAGTATTGAGACTTGTGCATTGCATGACCTTATTGTCACCAACACTGTCTTCCATTTACCTAAAAGCAGTAAAACTTCATAGATGCACCTTCACAGCAAACATTGGCATCTAATAGACTATGCGATTGTAAGGAGAAGAGACAGACAAGACGTGAGAGTGATGAAGGCAATGTGTAGTACAGAGTGCTGGACTGATCATAGACTTATTCTTCCCAAGTTAAATATTCATATTCAACAAAAGTGGTACTTCCAAGGCAAAATGGCTATTAGAAGAATTAACGTCAACAAATTAGAGCTCTTCTCTGGGCCTGAATAGTTTGTTAACTTGGAAGGAAAGTTGAGCCAACATATGGTTGGCAACAGTGGAGCAGAATATATGCATATATACAAACATGCATACATACATATACACACACACGTATATATGTATGTGTGTGAATATACCTATATATGTGTATTTATTTTGTGTGTGTGTGTGTGTGTGTGTGTGTGTGTGTGTAAATGCTGAATAACTAAGTTGGTACTAGCACCCGGGGAACCATGAAAGACCTCTTGAAGGATGTTGAGCCTTGAAGGAAACTAGTACTTTCAAGAGGTATAGATAAGTAGGGTGACATGGAGGACAGCCTTGGGAAAGGCAGAATGGTAGAAGATTAAATGTTATATATGGGGAACAACAAATAGGACAGTTTGACTGAATTGTAGAATACATGAAGGAGATAATGTATAATTAGTCTGGGAAGAAAGGCAAGTATATATAAATGCCAAACAGGGGAATTTGTATTCGATCCCAAAGGCCTTGGGGAGTCACTGAAGTTTCTTGAGTATAGGAGTGGTGTGATTAGAGTTGTATTTTATGAATATCAATTTGGCAACAATTTGGAGGATGGATTGCAGAGAATTGAAACTGGATAGAGGGAAAGCAATTTGTAGGCTATTGGAATAATAGAGGACAGATGTGATAGGATCTTTTGTGTTGTGAGTAGAGAGACAAGGGACTGATGGAAGGAATATTGAGGAGGTAGTGTCAATGACACGGCAACTAATTAGAGATGGCAGTGAGTGACAATGAAGAGTTGAGGATGACTTCCATATTGTCAGCCTGGGTGATTGAAAAGAATTGTGGTGTACTTGACAGAAACAGTTATCTTAAGAGAAGGGTAAATTTAAAGAGAGAGAGAATGAATTCTATTTTGGGCACGTTGAGTTTGAGATGCTTCTGGAAGTGGGGATGTCCAGCAGGCATTTGCCACTGAACTTTGATAACTTTGGAGAGAGAAACTGATGACTTCATGCAGTTTTGCCTCCAATAAATCCAATTCATGTGTACAAGACCTCACTCTCACGATGTCACTGGTTGTCTTCAATAATGAAGAACGGACAACAATAACAGAGAGGAGAGGTGGAACTGGAGTTCAGGAAAGAGAGGAGGGTTAACTATGTAGATTTGAGAGTCATCTGCCTAGGGATGGTAGACTATGCTGTGGGAACTAGTTAGGTCACAGAGGGAATGAAAGAAGAGAGGGTCCAGGATAGAGCCCTGGAGTACAGTCATACATAGAGTTGAAATTAAGGTTCTTGACAAACCATGGCTGAGAATAATGGAATACCTCAATTTCCAAAGAAAATGATATATCAAATAGAAGACATTTATAATAGGTATAAATAGACTATATTTATAGTAGGTATAAATGGACCATAGCATACTGTCATCAATAATGTGGGTGCAGGAAGCAGGAATAAAAAATATCACTAGAGACAGAGATGACCAAGGAGTATATGTAGTGAGCAAAATGGATAGCTGATGAATATGCCATGGGCTTTGCTATAACCCAAAATGTTAAGAGACTCGGAGGGAGGTCTTGACCTGACTCTCTTGAAATCTTAGTAGTACTAAGTTAACATATAGGTAGTCCTTAAGCAGTGTTGATTGTCATTCCAGTTATATGGCAGACCTATGCCCCTTTCTGGTTATTTATTTCTTGACAATATCTCTTATTCCACTTCTTACATGCAAGTAATATCCTAATATCCTTGAATAATATACTGTATGTCATCTACTTGGATCCATAATAGTTCTTTATGTCCCCTGAAATTTTTGATTCTTCCAAGATTTTGGTGTTTTATGATTTCCAGTCATGTAGCACCATTGGTGAAAGAGATGTTGGTAGCAGAAAGCAGTTTGGGATCTGTCTAATTTGCCTGATTTCTCAGATCATGATTTTACCAGTTCAGCTCATTTTCTTATCATTAATAATAAAAATATACCTTAAAAGCTACTATGATTAAATCTGATGGCCTTACGGAATTTCTGTTGACTGTTTAGGGCCCATGTTAGATGTTGCAGTGGATAGAGCATTAGGCTTGGAGTCTGTAAGTCAGGCCTCAGACATATTAGCTGTGTGACTCTTGGGAATGTCACTTAGCCCCATCTGGCTCAGTTTCCTCAACTGTAAAATAGCATCTATCTCCCAGGGTTGTTGTAAGGATCAACTCAGACAATATTTGTAAAGCACTTAGTATGATGCCTAGCCCATAGTTATTATCGGATAAATGCTTGTTTTCTTCCTTCCATTTTAGATTTCTTGCCTCACCCGAATGACTGAAGACATTTTCACTTTACAGTGACATAGCTATTGTCCAAATGTCCAAATATTATGCTGTGTATGGAGTTGGTTTATTTAAATAAGAACCTGTCCCTAGAAAGGAGGAAAAGCAGTTATGTTGTTTTTTAAAAAAACTTTTTGTCTTTAGAGAGTTAACAGGGCATGGCATGAGTATGACGTTCCCAATCTCTAATCATAAACCACTGACCACCAAGTGTCATAATGCAAGTGTTTGTGTTTTAACACCTGCCAAATGGGGACAGTGATGCTTACCTTTCTTGAATGAGTGTTGGGTAAAATTCTTTGAATTTAGTTTTTTTTTTGTCTTGTGCTTTACACTTTTGTGAAAGGAATCTGAGAAGAGAAATTCTATCTTGATTTGTGGGCAGCAAAGGGAATGAGACAGGTTTAAGAGAACAAGCAAAATTTCTACCTTGGAGGACCACTGATTAGGGCCCTGGCTTACTTTTCTGTGAGTAGCACAAAGTCTAAGAAATAGTTTTCAAATATTTTATTAAGAAAAAAAGTTTTAGATATTTTTACTTCACTATCAATTCTGAATGCAGGCCTGCCTTGTGCCCTATCCAGAAAGCCATTCCTTTAGACAGAGGATGTGTGTGTGTGTGTGCTCGTCCTTCGTTGCCAAAGAAGACCATGCCATCAGAGAAATAATGATATGACTTGCACTTGACTTTGTTTTGAGTGAGGGAGGGCTGTGCAGATCACCAGTCTCACTTCTCCTCCAGCGCCATCTAAGTCCAGTGACCAGATATTCATCAGGATGACTGCAGATGACCCAGGATGAGGCAATTGGGGTTAAATGACTTGCCCAAGGTCACACAGCTAGTGAGTGTCAAGAGTCTGAGGTGAGATTTGGACTCAGGTCCTCCTGACTCCTTCACTGGTGCTCTATCCACTGCACCATCTAGCAGCCCCTTAGACAAAGTATAGAAAACAGATAGAAGAACAGTTTAGCAAAACTAACACATCAAGAGAATCTGACTGCATGAGTAATGTTCCATAGCCAGTCTCCTACTTTGGAGAAGAAGGAAAAAAGCAGACTTTCTCACTTCTTCTTTGGGACCAGTCTTGGTTATTATAATTATTTATCAATCAATAAAGATTTTTAAAGCACTTATTATGCTCTGGGAATTGTAATAAGCTTTGAAGATGCAGCAAGAGGTAAAAGGATAGTTCTTTCTAAGAAGTTTATACTCTAATGGGGGAGACAACATGCAAACGAAAATATTCAAAGCAAGCTATAAAAATAGGACAAATAGGAAATAATTAGCAGAGGGAAGGCATTAGAATTAAGAGAGTTTGGAAAATGACATGGGATTGTTTTTTTTTCTTTTCTTTTTTCTCCCCATTTATATTGTTGTAGTAATCATATATATTGTTTTCCCAGTTTTCCCATGCTTCTCTAAAGTCTTCATGTTCATTGTTTATTGTGGTACAGTTAACATCCCTTTACATTCAAGTACAGTGACTTATTCCTGCCATTCCCTAATCACTGGTTGACTACTCTGTTCCCAATTCTTTGCTTTCACAAAATGGGTTTCTATGAATATTTTAGTATATATATATATGTATACATATATATTCCTGTATTGTTTTAGTGTATATATGTTGCCATAAGATGAGAATTGTCTGACATGGGCAGGCTTTCCTAAGCATCAGTCTATATTGTTGGAAGCTGTGCCTACATGGATGGAATCACAGATGACATATGGGAAATTTGAAGATGACTCTATGTACAAATGACACAATTATTTATCTTTTTCTATATTTTCTATCTACCTAAATTGTTAAAATAATGCACTTGGGAATTAAATTTAAAAGGTTTTAATTTTGTACCCCCAGTAATTTCTTCTGAATTTTTTTTTTTTTTTTAGCATGGATGACTTGGGCTAGTCCCTTAATCTTTGCTTCTTGCTGTTGGCCTTGGAATTAAAGTCCATTTATGTCCCGATTTGCTTGTTGTAATGAGGGGATTGGCCTATGAACTTGTACAAAGTGTCTCTGATATACTCCTCTATGTGAAAGAGGTTGGGGAACCCTGCTTCCAGGAGAGCCATGATATGTAATGGAAGTGTTCTGGAGAATTTTGGAGCATGCATAGATATTCTGTAGCTAGTTGTGGTCTGCTAACCGTGTGATGAGAAAGAGCCTTTTGGATTAGTTATGTAGCTGGAACTGGGGGTACATTTAAAGGTACCACCTGCCCAGAGTTTTGCCTATTTTCTTTCTGGGGATGCTCCAGTAAGGAGAGACATTGTCCTATGAGGGGAGAGGTCTTTGGCTCATTAGTACAGGCCTCAGTTCTTTAGGACAGCATTTGTTCTTTCATCTTAGCTGAAGAAAATTGGAATGATAATGATCTTAGGAGCTTTGAGACATCAAGAGAGAAAACCACACAATGTCCAGGAATCAAGTCCATGCTAGGTTTTGTAACCAATCCAGCTTTGAGGCTCCAAGAATCTTTCAGAACTCAACCTGATGGTATCTGAGAAAGGACTCATCTAGCAAAGATGCTGAGTATGGGCATAAAATCGGTAGAACCAATGCTATATAGAAACCAAAATAAAACTGAGCCAACTGTCTCTAAAGACCTATGAGTCCTTGAAGTGTTGTAGGGGAGGGGACTGTTTGTACATGCTATAAGTAAATATTTCTTAATAAAGTAAATTGATATTAATTGGTTAAATGGAACTCAAGCAGTAATCACTGGAGGCTAACGGTGGGGAGAATATTCTGGAGATGGAGGCTCAAGTCAACATGTTAGAGAAAGACATTCCAACCCATCGGGAGAGCCATGAAAACCCTTGAGGGGGAGATATAGCTAACCTTGCCCTGGGAGAGGGTGGCTAGAGAGTGCTTCCTAAACATGCTTTTTGTTAAAAATGCTTATATGTAGCCTTGGCTACATTTATGGAACTAACTGAAAACCCTAAAAATTAACGTTAGATGTTCCCAAATTGACTCTCTGGGTGGGCACAAAACAAGAAAGTCATAGAGAACCTTAATTATTAGTAATTAGTAAGCCTTCAAGATTAAGCCTGAGTTCATGTTGGTTCAGAGCTCTGGTCCTGGATGATGAATTGTACAATCACAAAAAGTCAGAAGAAAGTACTAAGGGAAGGTTGATGAGTTCTGTTTTGTGCATGTTGAGTCCAAGATCCTAGTGGAATATCCAGTGTGCCCACATCGTGCAGGCAGTTAGAGGGTCTGCAGCTCAGAAAAGAGGCCGGGATTAGAGGTATAAATTCAGGAATCATTTGCATAAAGGTGAAACCACAGAAGTGAATGAGATTTTCAAGGGAGGGAATGCAGAATGAGAAGAGAAGTGGGTTCACCTTAAGGGATAACCTGTAACAGTAAGAGAATGAGGAGTAGCTAGGGGAAGAAAACAGAGAAAAAACTGTTAGACATAATGAAGGCAAGCGCATGATGTAAATATGTGTATTTAAAACATTTTTTTTTTCACCAGACTTACTTTACTTGGGAGTAAAAGTTCATTCACTGGGAATGAAAATGTTCAGTGACTGAACTACCTATTAGCTGACTTATTTGCCTGAAGGTAGTAATAGAGGCAAGTGTTACTAATGCAGCTAATTACTCCCTCTACAAAATAAATTAGTCAGAAAAATAAATCCACATGAGCAGACAGGATGGCTAGCTGCCAGTTTCACTTTTGCAAATTTCAAATTCTTGGGGCTTTTGGTACCATTTCATCAGAGTCTTGGGGCATAAGGTATGCGTGCTTCTTTGCCTGTTGACAGAGCAAAGGTGTGGCCACAGGCCTAGCCACTTGAGTCAAGAACAACCGGGTGCATAAGTCTGCCAGTTAGAAATTCATCTTCTTTAGTGATTACTTAAAAGAAGAGTTTAACTTGTTCTTTCAGACATCCATCATGTCCACTGTATTCAGGCCTTTGGCACTGAAACAAGATGTACTGCAGCCCATTTTCCTCCATCGCTGGGAAGCATATATCTCAATTATTAGAAGGAACCTTAAAAGTTTTCTAGTTCTTTATAAATGGTTATAAATAAATGCTTAAATTAATTTATATTTATATAAAATTTGATTTATAGGGAAGTATACAAATGTTTATAAATAGTAAAATCTAAGTTCTTATATTATATAACTAGGATATTGAAGCCTAAAGAATTCCCAAAGTAGAACTTGCCCCATGTCATACAGATCATAAATAGTGGAGTCTAGGTTAAATTGCAAGTACTTGGGACCAAATCTAGCACTCTCTCCATGATGCCTTCTTGCCTCTAGAGGTAATCTGTTCTACTCCTTTTTGAAGAGCACTGGTTCTTGAGAAATTATTTAGTTTACCTGTCAGTTTCCTTATATAAAATGAGGGCCTTTGAGTCCTATATTCTGTGATCTATAAGAAGAAGTATGGTATTATGAAGACAGTACTGGACTTGGGGTCATGAACACTTGAGTTCAAATCCTACCTCAGATACTTATCAGCTATGCCACACTGGATAAACCTTTGTGCCTTGGTTTCCTCTTCTGTAAAATAAAAGCGTTGAACCCAATGACTTTGATAACCACATCTATGATCTAAGCACATCCAAAAATAAAGTTCTAGAGGAATGAATAACTTTTTTTCTTTTACTAAAAAGCATTTTTAAAGCATTTACTATGAACCAAGAACTGTATACAATTGCAAAAGTGAGATAGCCCTTGATCTTAAGAAGCCCATATTCTAATACATGGAGACAACATATAGAGGGGACTGGTGACAGGAAATGGTGTTTTGTTTCGGGAAGTCACAAAGATGGTGATTGGAGTAATAGGCCAACTAAAGTATTTATATGTTTCTCAGAACCCCATGGCATCTTTACAAAAATTGACTAGCTATGAAGGTATAGAGAAATTGCATATAAAAGTAGAAAGACAAATATTAAACATCCTTTACAGACAATAATACAATAAAAACAGTAATAAGTTTAAGAAGCAAAAACAAAAGACATAGACCTAAGTAGAGAGTTAATAATAAAATCCTAAACAAGTGGTTTAAAGAATATGTGTCATGGAAACAATAGTTACGTGAAAGGCAATTATCATAATGAAACAACTTACAACATTTCTGGGATGCAGTTAAAGCAGTCTTTGGGGAAAAGAATTACATCCCTAAAAAACATACGGTGACACAACAGAAAAAGAAGCTAAATGAACTAAATATGCACTAAAAAATTAGGAACTCCACAAATAAAGTAAACCTGAAATTAGTACAAAAGAAGAAGTCTTGAAAACTACAGGAGTTGTTTTGAAACCAAAAAGAACCGATAAAGAAAACCCAGAACTAGTTCTTTGTACCGACTAACAAAACTGGTAAACCTTTAAAGCAGCTAATTAAAAAGAATAGGACAGAAAAATAATATCAATAAAATAACAAATGAACAAGGAGATATCTTAACAAAACCATAAGAAATAAAAACTATTTGAACCTATTCTTCAGTTATATCTCAATGAAACTAAGAACACAAAAGAAATGGAGGGTTACCTCCAAAAATACAAAATACCCCTCCTACTATAACACCAAATAGAGATTTTTATAGTCCAATCTTAGAAAAAGAACTAGAACTAGCTGTAAAGGAATGATCAAAGTGGGAGAGGAGAACAAATAAACCAGACCTCCAAGTTCTAATAGACTTAAAGGAATAGTCTATCAATTTAAATTTTTTAAAAATTTATTTTATTTTTATTTTATGGAATAAAATGATCATTTTTATAACATAGTGTTGTAATAAGGAGCAGTTAAGACCTATGCTACCCAAATTCTAAAAAATAAATCACTTTAACTCCTTTTATGAGACAAATATAGTCCTAATATCCAAACCAGGAAAGGATAAGGTGAAGAAAGAGAAGCAAAGTGAATACCATGAATAAATATTAATTAAATGTTTTTAGACAAAATCCTGTAAAAAAGAAAAAGACTGACAACTTACCTAAGAAATCATTTATTATAGCTGTTAGATTTGTATTGTAGATATGAGGATGGTTAGATTTTAGGAAAACAGTAAACATAATCATATTAAAAACAAACAAAAAAAGCTAAACCACATGATTATTTCCATATAGAAAAGCTTTTGACAAACTGGAATAAACAATAGACCACTTGCAAAAGGGCAATTAACATACCCTTTCCAGAAGCAATGGTAGTGGGATTTGATTTCAGGGTCTAGTATCCAGAGGCAGAAATTGAAAATGTTAGGAAGGGGGCTGAGTGTACGTGGCTGGCAGGTTGATGAGACAGCATGCTCTCCTTAGATGAGGTCTCACCAGTCTGGACAGCCTGGTCCCAGGCTAGGAGTTCCAAAGTTCCTCCAGGGCGTGGTCTCCCGACTTCACTCTTGCTGTAGTTCTCTGTCAGGTCAGAGTTTTTTTATTGGCAGAATGGACACTGCTGATTGGGGTTAAGGTACACTGATCTCCGGTCTTGTTAATACAATAGATTTTAGGACTAGAATTGTACATCTGGAGTCCAATTCCCCCCATGTAAGTAAGATAATTTAATTATATAGATAATTAAAGTGAGTTTCAGGGAATTGAAGTGACTTGCCGAAGGTAATCCAGGTGGTAAGCCGGTGAACTAGGGCAAAAGGCTTTCCATCTTCTCTGTGATCTGGGCCATACTTCTTGGCCTTCTACAAGAAAAGGTTTCACTACTGAAATCAGTCAGATGACCTTTCTCTTTTTTGATAAAATCGGAAGAAAAAAGAGGTTGAATAGCGAATTTAGCACTTCCACAAGTGAGAAAAGGCCCCAGCACTTTGGGCAGGAAGAGTAACAATTTCTATGTTTCTCTTGCTGAAGCAATGATGTTCCTGTACTTTGGCCTTCTGAAGCTCACTTACCCCTCTAGCACTTGCTGCATGACTAGTATGGATAAAATTGTATGAGCACGTAAGAATAGTTAAAACACCTGCCAAAAAGGAGTAGATCTCTATTTTCCTCACCTTTGATGGGTCAGCCAAAAGAGCCAAGTGACTGCCTATGCTATTCACATTTTATCTTGACCTTTTGGCATCATGGAGATCTAGGTAGAAAATGCTATGAATAACTAAGGAAATCTCTTGAAAAAGCTAAGAGCCAACCCCAGAGAGACTCTGGGAACCCAGAGTAATTCATGCTCCCTAACCCCAATGGTTTTGTACTGGTAACATCTCATTCAAACAACATCGTATGGGGGGGATAGAGAGTCGGCTCGGGAGTCAGAAGAGCTGAGTTTGTGTCACATATGAAAACATGGGCCTTGGTCAAGTCATTTACCTCTCAGTATTTAAGTCAACTTTCTAAGATTGTAAATTGCAGAGCAGGTGATGTTATATGTTGTTGGGAGTTTTATCTCACCCATGCCAATGGAATCTAAAAATCCTATTTAGATAAAAGGCAGTTTTGAAGGGGAAAGGAGGAGGGGTGTTCCAAAAGGGTAGCTGCAGTTAGGGAGGCTATGTATGAGAGGGGAGAGGATGGCATTGTTTCCTAAGAGTCAATACCGGTTCCCCTCTCACTCAACCTACATCCTCCTTCCCCACTAGCTGTCTCCCTGAAATTCCAGCTCCTTACTCTCTCTGGCAGTAAAATCTCAGCTCCAGAAATCTAGGGATGGGAGCATGTAGAAAGAGGAAGCAGTTATTGACTTTTGGAGTCTGAGGTCCTGGATTCAAATGTCACTTCTAATACTCACTATGTCAGTGACCTCAAGTAAGTCACTTTACCTCCCTAAGGCCTTAGTTCCTTGGTCTGAAAAATGATAGAGGGTGGACTGAATGGCCTCTAAGGTTGCTTAGAGCCTTATAGCTCTGCTTGGAATTATCCTATCATTAAGGAAAAAAGATTTTCCTCCAGCAGCACTTAAGTTCACAGATTTGCTACCTGTGAAGAAAAGATATAGTTATGGGGGAAAATAAAACAAAACAACTTTCTAAAGCCTCAGAGAAAAATGACAAAGGGAGCAATTAGAAGATAGGCCTATTGTTAAGTGGACACTAGGACGGATGTGAGTGTTGGGCACTTACTAGCAGAAATAGCAGGGAAAAGTTTCAGTGCGAGTTGTAGACTTGGGGAGGGAAAGAAAGGACAGAAAAACCAAACACTAGAGAAAATATTGCATGAGAAAGGAGAGGAAAGGAAAGTGGAAGAGCAAGAAAGGGGTAGAGAAACGGTGATGAGTGTTCTTACTCCCCTGTGGTTAGTTCTTTTAAAATTGCTTTCTCTATAAAGGTCTCAGGAGGAGGAATAGAGGTGCAGGTTCCCAGGAGGAAATAGCTGTGTATATACACACACCACACACACACACACACACACACACACGCACACAAACACACACTTCATCCCTCCCCCAGGGTTATCTAGTCCCCTTAAGAAGGTTGGGGGATGTCTGTGTTTTCCACCATTATCTCTGGCCCCTACTGAAAGTGTTCCTTCAATTTTAGGAATCCTCTGTCCCCAGTTCCATTTAACCACTTAACAGTCAAGTTGGTTTTCACAAAGGAACATTTACTTGAAAGGTATGGCAAGAAAAAACATTGCAGATATCCAACCCCTCCCTTACTCCCCAACACCTAAAGAGCATAATTGCCATCCCTGTCAATCACCTCAGTCTCTAGGAAGGGGAATGGGATTCGAGTCAAAGTTTAGATCAGTTTCCATATAGTTGCACTAAGTCACAAGTTTCAAGCCACTTCCCTGACCCCATCCCCACCCTCTGACTTCTCAGGACATCCTTACTGGCCTGGTAGCAACATCTAGCTTGGAATCTTGCTCCCAAGGTCACTATGCTTTTATTCTACCACTGAGTCTAGATGAATGAAACAGACCAGGAAAAAAATCTCAAGTCCTTTACTTGGGGCCATCAGGTCTGAAAGGGTGAAAAAGGGAAAGTAGACAGATCCAAACAGAGACAGAGATGGAGAGACAGAGACAGGGAGACTTCCGTAGGACTGGGTATTTGGATGTTTTTCTTGCTATACTTTTGAAGTAATGTTTCTTTACGAAAGCTAATTTGATTATTAAGCACCTAAATAGGAGTGGGACACAGAGAATTAAGAAATTAAAAATTAAGAAAAAGGGAGACAGAGAGGAGACAGAAAATGAAAGAGCTAGAGAGGGAGAGGAGAGGAAGATGGAAGAGACTTTCCCTCCAGTGGTGGGGGATATAGGATGTTTTCTCCCAGGAGCAGCATGCCTCCATCCCAAGTGATCTGGCCATGGGCAGCCAAGCTCCGATTCCACATGGTAACCCCAGTTGCCCAAAGATAAAATAAGCAAATTGCCACGTGGAGATAATGCAATAGGGTCTTTATATGCCGCATTTACTGGAATGGACTCTCAGAGATATGCATATGCATGCTTTGAATCTGAATTGTCCCAAGTATGGTTTAACTTTAAAATCAGAGAAAAGGTGAGAGTTAAGACAAAATCCCAAAGGAAATTAACGGGGTGGGGTGCGGTGGTAGACTTCTCAGGGCCATCACTGGATAGGCCTATGGCTAAGGTGGGTGGAGGATTAAAACATAGTACTGACTTTCCCTGGAAAAGTCCCCACTCCATTTTATACTTCCCACCCCTCCAGGCAAATCCTATTGAAGGCGAAAACTAATTGCCATATGTTGCTGAGAGAGGAAGGAAAAGAGAACCAGAGGGCCAAATCGCTTTCAAAGTCTATTGAGTGGGTGGCTTTTAGGGGTTCTGTGATCTATCCTCTTTGACTCAAGTTTGACCCAGCTTCCTCCAGCCTTTTTGCAGCCCTGGGGTTGGGGAGGGGTAACCAAGGGACCACCCAGGGGCTTTGCTGCATCATCCCAAACTACCAGCCCCTTCAGCCTCAAAAGAAAAATGTCTCTGCAAGTTGCCAGGGAGTCTCAGTCCATGTTCCTCCAGATGGTCTCATTCCCATTCATGTTCCATGGAGTGCCTTCTGATCCCTGTTACACTCACATTCCCACTGACTCTTTGTGACCCCATTGGGGGTTTTCTTGGGAAAGATACTGGAGTGGTTTACCATTTTCTTCCGCAGCTTATTTTACAGATGAGGAAACTGAGGCAAATAGGGTTATAGCTAGTAAGTGTCTGAGGCTGGATTTGAACTCAGGTCTTCCTGACTTTAGACTTGGTGTTCTATTGACTGTGCCACCTACCTCCCAAGGACTAGCTTGGGCACAGGGTTATAACTGCTCAGTAGAATTGTGGAAAGTGGAAGCTGAGATGTCTGTCACCTGGGTGATTTTATTTGGGTCATAGACTATATTGCCTACGTCTCTATTAGGCAGTCCCTCTAATATACAAGCAGCTAGCTTGCAGCCACGCACAGAAGTCAACAGGCTGCAGGGTTTCACACGCTGAAAGGGTAGGGACAATGAATTGCCTTTTGTACAAGTTTGAGAAGGGCACGTGTCTCAATTACCCAAAGACAGGCCACAACAAGTTGATTGAGAAGGCCACGGAAGCAGCACTTGAAACCCTAATTAACCCAGCCCAAGTCCCACACGACATACTGAAGGCTCACAAGGGCTTGTTACAAAAAGGGATGGAGGGAATGATGGATCTCTGACTGTGAGATGCTGAATGAAAGGGAATGATTTTTAAATGGGGCCTTAGGGGAAGGAGGAAAGAAAAGAGATAAGAAAGGGCAACTTTTTTGAGGGGGGCCTATCAGGTGAGAGTATTAGAAAGAAAAAGCAGCTTCTAGCTTAACCCAAAACTTTACCTGATAATGAGAAGGGGGAGCGAGGTTTCTTTAGATGTATTTGTTTGAAACACAGTCTGAGCCAAGGCAGATTTCAGAAATGAGATTTAATTCTGTCATGTGGCTTGTGTTACTAAACAAAGGTGCTATTAAATCTATAGAAGATCTAGATGAAAATATTTTGCCCCTAGTTAATCATAGAAGGATAAAAAGACAAAAAAAAAAAGACAAAAGACAAAAAAAATAAAGACAAAAAAAGGCAGTCCCTGCCTTTAAGAAGCTTATAAGCTATTTGGAAGGTACAATAGTTGTATAGGGAAGTAAATGAAAGATATTTTGAAGATGGAAGGAAGCTTGAAGGTGGAGGTGGATCAAAAAGGAAGCTCAGAGTTGAGCCTGAATGGAAGCTGAGTATCTTAAGGGATGGGAGGAGTGAGGAGGAAGGGCACGGTAGGCATGCAAAACAACTTTCAGAGGTGAATGGAGGTAGTCGGTATAATAGCTAGTTTGGAGCTCAGCACCAAGGCCAGTTTGTCTGGGATGTACCGTACATGAGAAAGAGGAGGAATATGGATAATCTAGAAAGATAACAAATACCGGGACCTGGGGACTTGAGGCCACATGTGACCTTCTGGGTCTTTGGGTGTGGCCTTTTGATCCAGTCCAAGTTTTATAGAACAAATCCTTTTATTAAGGGGATTTGTTCTGTGAAGTTTGGATTCAGTCAAAAGGCCACTCTTGAGGACCTAGAAGGGCACATGTGGCCTCAAGGACTCAGGTTCCCCACCCTTGGCTGAGCCCTAGATGGTGAAGTGTCTAAAAAAAGTATTTGCCTTTGACCCTAGAGGTGCAGGCAGCCACAGACTATATTTTTAGGAGTGACATTATCAAACGGGTGCTGCAGGATTGTTAATTTGCTATATATGTAGGGGACATTTAAGAGAAAAGTAGCCAAACCAATTAGGAGTCTTCTGCAATTTTCAAGGGGAGGAGTGATGACTACCTAAACTTGGGTAGTGGGTCCAGGTGAGAAGAGAAGACAAGCAAGCAAGAGATGTTAAGGAGGTAAAATTGACAATATTTGACAACTGATTGGAAATAGAGTTAGAGGGAAAGTCTGGATGACTAGAAGGATGATAGTGGCCTCAAGAGAAATAAGGAACTTTGGAGGAAATGAAGGTTTAGCAGGGGTAGGGAACCTGCAGCCTCAAGGCCACATGTGGCCCTCTAGATCCTCAAGTGTGGCCTTTTGACCGAATCCAAACTTCACAAAACAAATTCCCTTAATAAAAGGATTTGTTCTGTAAAACTTGGACTTAGTCAAAAAGCTTCACCCAAGGACCTAGAAGGCCACACGTGACCTTGAGGCCGCAGGTTCCTCCCTGAAGATTATGGGGAGAAGGAAAGGAGGTCAAAGCAGGGGGGTGCATGATGGTCTTTGCAAACAGAGAGAAATGGAATAAGACGAGGAGAAAGAACAACTTTTAGAGCAGTTGGACAGAGGAGGAGATGGAATGATACTTAGCTTTTCCTCACAGGTAGACCTGAAGAAGAGGAAGATGTTAACTGCAATGTGACATAACAGAAAAAGAACTGGACCCGGGGTTCGGAAACTTGCGTCTCAGTACACGCTCTGGGTGACTTTTGCCTTTCTTCTGTTCTGTAAAATGAAAGCATTCAATTAGATATTCTCTAAAGGTCCTTCCTGCAATAAAGGACTTTTGATTCTGTGATATGAGAGGCAAAACAACAGAGAACCCCTTGGGTAATAACATAAGGGCGGTAACTGATCAACCACCAACCATTTATTAAGTGTAAACTAGGGACCAAGTATTTTGCTTTTCTGGGGATACACAGATGGAAATAAAACATTTCCTGCCCTCCAGAAACTTATGGTTTTTTTTCCCCTCAGGGAAATAGCATGTACACATATAAGTTTAAGAGGAAATAGGAGTCGAAATGGGTTGGAACAAACTTTGAGGTCAGGCAGTAATTTGGAATAAGGATAATCAATGGTAAGAGCATAGCCAAAGGTGCATTAATTCATCCAAGCTGTTTTAAGATTCCTAAGATTCCAGGTGCAACCTGCCAGCATTGATCTTGGTCATAGCAATAACCAAACTCTGTAGGAGTGGCGGATTCTGTTCAACACTCAATTCTACGATCCTATAGAAATAAGTGGCTCTAGGGATAGATTTCTTTGGTTCTCAAGCGAATAAGTAAGCTCAGATGTGGCTTCCCACTTCTAACCCTAAAGTAAGATCTCTGAACATTGTATGATACCACATAGAGAAGAGAGACGATGACTTTTCTCTATTTATCTAAACAAAGCTATGCTGACAACATGGTGCCAGCCTTTTCCACGTTGTCCTTTGGTTTGTGGCTGCAGCTCTGACTCTGCTTCTAGCCTTCGAGGTTGGCCTAATACTCACCACTTTATCTGTATGCATCGTCTTCCTTTGTTCTTGCACTGTGGTTTAGGTGATTGTTTGTCCCTCCTTCCACTGTACCCTACCAATGTGCAATACACAAAGCCCACATCTCAATACATACTTATGAGCTGAGTAATAAAAGTCTGCCTAATTTCATAGATTGACTGTTTCCTCAATTGCCTTGCCTCGGTTGGACAGCATTGTGCTGGAAACCTCTGAAGGTGATGGGCAGGCTGAGGTAGAGAAGCTAGAAAAAGAAATCATTGTCAGAAGTTGCAGGTCTAAAGAGAGTAGATAAGCAGAAGTTGACTGCTAGATGTCCTGGGTACATCCTTCCTTGGGCCCCTATCTCCTCCAACCCACTGCTCTCTTGTTCTGCTTTTGAACCTTTGGAATATCATCAAGAGCATAACTTTGAGCTTTAAATTGAAAGAGGCAGCACAGTGTGGTAGAATCAGTTCTAGGTCTGGAGTTAGAGAACCTGGGATTCAAGTCTTGGTTCTGGAACTTCCTACTTGTATGACCTTGGGTGTCTTAATGTCTCTGATCTTTAGTTTCCTCATTGGGAAAATAGGACTTTGAATGCATAATCTCCAAGGTTGTGTCTCAGTTTGGATCCAGAGTCTTTTAGGCAGACCATTAAAGACAGGGAAGTAAAGGAAGCCAGTGAGTTTGTTGCCTCTTTATAAGTAGACAGGGAAACAATCTTGCTATGTCCAAAAGCTCTTGGTGCATCTGTGAGCCAAGACCTAGGAGCAACCTTAAAATGGAAAAAAGAGAGTGACATCTTCATAAGTTAGAAGTAGTGGTGGAGGGATGGGAGAGAAAGAGCATACATTGTCCTTAATTACAATTGTGCTTTTTAAATTAAAGACAGTTGATTAGGAAAAAGAAGGAAACAAGCAATTAAGTGCCAGGCACTTTGCTAATTACTTTGCAAATATTATCTCAATTGATCCTTACAAAGACCCTGGGAGGTAAGTGCTGTCGTTATTCCCATTTTACAGTTGAGGAAACTGAGGCAAAAAAAGAAGTTAAGAGACTTGCCCAGGGTCATATTTGAGTCCAGATTTGGACTTAGGTCTTCCTGACTCCAAGTCCAGTGTGCTGCATAGCTACCACTAAATCAACTGAGACAATCCCAAGACTTCAAATGCCCCGAAAGAACTATGAGAGTAGTCAGACTTTAGTAGGACAGATGATCCATCATCCAGGGCTCACAGCCTAGGTCACCAATCATGCTTTTCTGTTTCACCTCTTTATGCAGTTCAACCTCAAACCACCCCTCTTAGCCAGGGGAAAGTCATCTGGCCACACCTCAGAGCTTTAAAATAGGAGAGTCTTGTAGGAGCCACTTTCTTTTATGCAATCTGCTGGTTGTCATAAATTGCCACGTTTATTCATCAGGAACTGGGTACAGTCATTGGAATTTATTTACAGGAAGTTCATTCAGAGACAGGCTTTACTAGCTTAACTGAACTTACTCTAGATTGTCTCACTCAGAACCCCACCTACTACTGTTTTCTTCCATACCTACCTAATGGGGAGAGGGTGCGGGGAGGGAGGTGCCCCCTGGGGTTACCATTAGTTGGAGGGATTGTTGTCATTTCAAAAGCAGCCCAAAGAGCCATCATAATCATAGCCTAGCCCTTCAGGCAACCTGATTTCCTGAATCACATGTACTTTGACACGAAACAGGAAAAAAAGAGAAACTAGACTCACCTTGATGATGGTGTAGATGATGAATTGTGTTATGATTTGGGGGAAGGAGGTGGGTTGAATTTCGATAGTCATAAGGAGATTATGACATCACCCACAGGAAGGTTTGCAAAGAATTGTACTTACTACTGTTTATGTAATTGACCTGATGACTCTACATCCCTTAATGTCAGTTCTACATCCTAACTCTGCCTACTTGGTATGTTTCTGATTTCACTTAAGAAAAGGGTTTATCTTTCACTAGTTAGAAAGAATGAACCAACATGGAAGGTTTTACAGTGAGATAAAGATGGTAGAGTTGTTAGCGTGATTAATCCACCAAAAAGGATAAGGAAATTGAAGCCCAAAGGTAGGTTGACCTGCCCTAGGTCAGACTATGTGTCTGTGAAAGAAGTGGGATCAGGACTTACCTCATCTGTCTTGACCTATTGAGTTGCTTAGCCTGTTGGACCTCGTTATGCTTTGAAGGGACAAAGCCTTGGCTGCCACTGGAGATCTGCGATTGCCAGAGTGGTGACACAGAAGGAACAATTCATAGATTTCAGGACCAAGGCTCTGTCATCACTCTGACCCAGAGTGAGAATGATGAGTTAGATGTGACAATTCCACCTTGAAACCTTACTGTCTTCTTTCACAAAGAATGAATTTAGGGGTGACCACAGGAGAACAAAGCTTCTTTTGTTGTGAAAAATCTCTTATTTTTCTCCGTGTTATGGTTGGAGCTAAAAGTCTTTCTACATGTAAGTATTTATTGCATGTCTTTGTACTTTGTCAGGGTCAATGTAGGTCTCCGGTCCCACCATTTTGTAGCTTCACCTCTGACTGTAACTTATTCATCCCAATAATAAGAATTAAGTGCACTATGGACTCCTCAGAGTCATTTTTTCCTGGGTTTCACCCCACTTGGACCTTTCCTAGTCTAGTAGGTGTAGCTCTAAACAGACACACCCCTTCCTAACTACAGTACATGTGAATATGTCATTAAGAAAAATCAAAACAATTTGCTTCTGGAAAGAAATGCTGTGATTGGCACTTGACAAAGAAGAATGTTGACAAACCTGTTCGTTATCTTCCCTGAAGGTGAATTTGGTAGATATTCGCCATCTGAATCATCAACCAACTTGAATGAAAGTATTTTAGACTGTTGTTTAACTTCTGTGGATGTCTTCTAGGGTGAGTTACACACTCTGCCACATGCTTACATCACAGCAGTTTGGTTTTTGTCCTGTGGACAAAAATTGCCTGACAGGCAATTAGAACATGATTTTTTTTTAAAGGTTAGACGCCTATTTGTACAGCTGATACCTGACATCTATTGGTTGCTGTTTTGATTTATTAGACAAGAGAAACAGAATATGACAAAAACACCTTGTAATATGGATTCAATTATCAATTAATTTCAATAACCATTTTATTAAGTACCTATTATGTTCAAAGCAGCATACTAGGTGTTAAGGATACAAAGGCTTTTTGTTAAAATGACATAGTCCATGACCAATAGAAATTTATATTCTATTATATTCTATTTGGAGGGCAGTTGGAGGTAGATTTGGAAATAGATTCATACTGCTCTAGAGCTGAAAGGGATCTCAGAGACTATCTAATCCAGCTGCCTTCATTTTACATATGGGGAAAATGAGTTACCAGCAGATTAAGTGACATGCCAAGGTCATATAGTGAGCATCAGAAGTATAATTAGTACTTTCTGATAGCAGAGTTACTTCTATGCTATAAGATAAAGGAGGGGTAGAGAGTGTCTTAGAATCTATGAGAGGCTGACAACTGACAACAAAGAAAAGTTAAGGTTGTGTAATTCTCATTTTGCCTCTGTTTTCTTTGCCCAGGTGAATGGCATTTGCCCTGAAAAATGACAGATTAAAAATGGTTAACAGGGAAGTTGATACCCAAGATAAGTAAGGAGTTGTCCTCGACCAATTCAAGTCACCTGGTCTAGATGATCTACATCCTCAAGTCCCAATTATCTATTTGATGTGATGATCACTGAGCTACTACTGTTAGTGTTTGAAAGATCATAGAAAACTGGAAAGGTATGAATATGCTGAAAAAGGACGAATGTATGGATTTTCCAAAATTAGAGGAGAATAGTGCGTGAAAAAGTGAGCTTAACTTTGATTCTTGGGGAAATTTTAGCACGGATAATGAATGAGATGGTTAATTATTGTTATTTTTCGGTCATTTCCAACTTATACTGACCTAATTTGGAGTTTTTCTTGGAAAAGATAATAGACTGGTTTGTCATTTCCATCTTCCTTATTCCAGGTCTAGCACTCCATCTACTATACCACCTACCTGCTCTTTCTCTCTGATATTATGTCCAATTTATTCTATTTATACCGTGTTTGCACATCGTTGTTTCCATATTGACTTCCCCATTAGGCTTGGAGTTCCTATTGATGATACTGTTTTTTAACCTTTCTCTGTATCTCTAGCACTTTGAAAAGCATCTGGCCTATAGTTAACACTTCATAAATACTTACTGACTTGTCTCGACACTATACATCTGATCAGTTGTCAAGTCTTGTTTATTTGACTTCTACAACATCTCTCATTCTCTCCATCCAGATGGCTACTATAGTGGTCCAAGCCCTCATCACTTCTTACCTTTAGTATTGCAATAGCCTTTTAAATGGTTCCCTTATTTCTGTCTTCTATACAGCTACTACAGAGATTTTCGTAAAGCAAAGATTTGAGGATACCACTCCACTGCTCAACTCCAATGGCTCACCTATTGCTTCTGCGTTAAAATGCAAACTCTTCTGTTTGCCATTTCAACCCCTTCACAATTGGCTTTCAGTTCATCTTTCTAGCTTTATTATATATTACTTCCCTTGATGTGTTCTCTGATCTCTGACTTTCTTGCAGCTCATTATCTCTAATTCTCATGTCTGTGCCTTTATAGAAGCTGTCTCCCATACCTGGAATGTATTCCTTCCTCATTTCCACCTCTTAGAATACTTATATTCTTTCAGATCTCAGCTCAAATGCCACCTTGCATCTGAGGTTTTTCTTGATTCCTATTACCTTCAAGCCCTTTCTACCCCCACCTCTGGTTGTTGTTACAGGGCAGAGACAGTTTCTTTTTTTCTCTTTTTATCCCTAGCACCTACTTGTAACCTACCCTGTAACATGGTAAGCGCTTAATAAATTCTTGTTAACCTGTGATTATAAAAAATAAGCATGGCTTCATTAAGAAATTGTCCCCCCACCTTTTTTGACTGGGTATGTCAGGGGAATAGATAGGTATTATCTGGGTATTAGCAAAATACTTGATAAAGTGTTTCATAATATTCTTGTGTGAAATACGGAGAGATGTAATTTTTTTAAATGACACAGTCCATGAGCAAAATAAATTTATAATTTACTTGGAGGGCAACATTGGTTCTGAACACACTTTGCACTGCACATGCCTTCAGGTCATGCAAAGCCAAGGAACACTGCCCAGAAATATGAACCTAGAAAAGGAGTTGTGAGTGGAAAAAGTTTAAGAAACCCTTTACTAAACAATTCCACAAGAACAGTATAGTGGAAACCTGGTTAGACGGTGTTTTTTTTTGAGAAACAAAATGAAACAAAACAACGTAGAGGTTTTAGTGGAGTGAAATCTCAACATGCGTTAGCTCTGTGATGTAGCAATCAAAAAACTATAGCTATGGCTTCCAGAAATAAGGAGACAATGTCTTTGTACTCTGCCTTGGTCAGATGACATCTGGAGCATTATGATCAGTTATGGATATATATGGTTTGAGAAGGCTATTGACAAACTGGAGAGCGTTCGGAGGAGTACATCCAGGATGGGGAAGTCCTTATCTTAAGAGAATTGGTTGATGGAGTTAGTGGAAAAGATGGAGTTTAGTCTGGAAAAAAGTAGACTGGGGGTGGAGGAGTGGAGTATAGTAGCTGTCCTTCAGTATTTGGAAGGCTGTCATTAGGAGAAGTGAGATGGTCTATTATCAGGTGATTAGCACTGGACATTTGGAAATAGAAGTTAGATGACTATATGTCAAGTGTGTTCATCTAGGGATTCCTTTTGAGTTTGCATTGGATAGAAGGCCCATAAATTCTCTCTCAATTTGGAAATTCTCTGATAAGTAAGTAGATAAGTATAATGTAATGATCAATGTCATGGGGAGAAAGGAAAGAGACAGGCAAAATAAGGAAATGTAAAAAGAGGGAGAATACTTCTAGGGGTGGGGGTGAATCACAGTGGCTTCACAGAGAAGGCAGTACTTGAGCCTTGAAAGAAGAGAATGATTTGGAAATGTTAGGATGGGGCAGAGAAAAGGAATAAAGCAGGTATTCAAAAATGGTGTATTAGGTGCCAAAGGACCTCTCTTCTAGTTCCCTTAAATAGCTACTTATTAGTTATATGTAAAAACAACCCTGCCATTTCATCTCTCGACGCCTCAGTGACCTCATACTTAAAATGAAGATGATAGTATCATATCTTCCTTCAAGCCAGGGCATAGGATCAGTGATCTCTCCTGGTTTTTTCTAACTCTAAGATCTGATTCTAGATTGCTTTCTTCACCAACAACAATGGCACCTTATTTCTTCAGCAGTTTTTCAGAGTCATTTAGGGGATGATTCAAATGAATGGCTTTCTCATTGTCCCTCGATTAACCGGGATGACCATAACAAACCTCCACCTGCTTTACTCACTTCCAGATCTTGCTCTGCCTCAATGACAAATCAAGTGGCTTCACCTGTTTACACACAACAAATACAGTCATCAGATGAGATCTCAGGTGGCCTTGTGTTAGAAGTTTTGTCCAATTACCTGTGTTAGATGGGTGTGACCATTCAGATGAGGCTTCTTATGAACTAAAATGAGTTTATGTAGGTTGATGAAGATGAGCCTGCCTTCTGCCTGGAGGCAGGCATCTTTGTCACCTGGTGTGCAGAGATTTGGGACTGGAGGGCCTGAGATCCATATCTTGTGCCCTCTTTCTGGTGGAATGTTGAGTTAAATGTCTGCCCAGATGCAGCTTACCCCATGGAGGGTAGTGATTTAAGAAGTTTCTCAGAGATGAAACTTTGAAAACAAAAACAACTCAAAAAAGGGAGAATGTCTGTTAAGGATAAATTTTAATGATCAGCTGTAAATGGTTACTACATAATACATGTCATGAATAAATGGAATTACCAAAGAGAATTCTGTTCATGGGAGATGTACTATATTTCCTGCATCTGCTTTTATCATTGCTTGTTATTATTTTGAAAGCATCTGGGGCTTGATAAAGGAGATTCAAATTAAAAAGAATTATAAGTTAGATGACATACAGCAACTTTCTCCCTCATTGTCTTGTCTCCCTCTTTTAAACAGCTCCACAGGCTATGAAAAGAACTATTTCACTAAAGGGAAATCTGTGTGCCTTCTGTCTGGAATATGCTTTTTCCCCCTACTCTTTAGCAGAATCTGACCTCAAAGTCAAACTCAAGACACATTCTGGGGCAGCTAAGTGGCAGACAGTAGCCTTATGACCCTAGGCAAGTCAAAACCCCAAATGCCCCTCAAAAAAATCCCCAGAATGTGAAGAGTACCTTCTTTGAGAAGTCTTCCTTAATGTCTTCTGTACCTAACATCTGTGTTCCACTTTTAGCAGGCAGTTTAGCAGAGTGGACAGATTTAGGACTTTGAAGTCAAGATCCCATGATTTCAAGTCCTGGCTCTTATATAGACTGCCTTGTGACCCTAGGCAAGTCATTGGAATTCTCAGTACCAACCCCAGGTAACCCTCCCCATTTCTGTCAAAGATACCACCATCCTTATTTTCTCCTAGGTTCTCACTCTTCTTCACCATATATATCCTATCAGTTGCCAAAACTTACCATTTCTACCTCAACAATGTCTCCAACATCTTCTGGCTACCATCTTAGCACAGGCTCTTGTCACCTCTCAACTAGATTAATGGATCTTCTAATTAGTCTACCTGCCCCAAATCTCTCACCATTCCAGTACTGCAACCAAAGTGACTTTCCTTAAGGGAAGATCTGAACATGTCACTCTCCAACTCAGTCACCTCTGGTAGCTCCCTATTGTTTCTAAGATAAAATATACATTCCTTTATTTAGTTTTCAAAGCACTTTATAACCTGGTCCCAACCTATCTTTTCAGCCTCATTGGACATTGTCCCTCCCACCCTTTGGCCTCTGCATTCTATAGTCCAGTCAAACTGGCTTTCTCTGTACTCCTCACACATGACACTCCAGTTTCCATCTTCATGCCTTTGGCCATCTCCAGGCCTGGAACACACTCCTTTACCTCTGTCTCAAGAAATAATTTTTTTCCCCTGAAGACACAGGTTACACATCACCTTTTACATGAAACTTTTCTGAACGCCATCTCCCACCCCCTCCTTGCCGTCAATTACCCTCTCTATGCATCAGTTGCAAAATGAGTATAGTAACAGGACTTACCTCACAAGGTTGTTATGAAGATGAAGTGAGAGAACATACATATATCACTGTTTAAATGCTACTTATAATTATTGTTAGCGTTTTGGGGAGAAATAAAGAACCTATGTCACCAAATAGATTGTACATTTTTCAAGCCTCAAAGATGAGTTTTACTACACTGATTAAATTAATAGTATTGCTGAGTTCAGGTTCTGTCTCTAATACTTACTACCTATTTGACCTTGGGAAGATCACTTAAACTCTCTTGGACCTCAGTTTGGCATCTGTAAAATGAAGGAGTTAGACTCACAGCCTCTAAGTTCCCTTCCAACTATTCTGTGACTTGGCTGTATTAGACTTATTCTGCTTGACTCCAAAGACAGACTTGGAAAAAAATTTCAGAGACAAATTTAGGCTTATTACCGGAGAGAACTAGCAAAATCTATCCCAAAGTGGAATGGGTTACCTTAAGAAGTAGTGGGTGCCCACCTCTGAATTTAGATATTCAAAGAATAATTTATTGTAATATTATAAAAGTTTTTGCCAAAATAGTAAAAGATGGGAGTCTATCAAATTCCTTCAATGACACAGATATGATCTTGATATGCAAACGAGGGAAGATCAAAACTGAAAAAGAAAACTATAGATGAATATCCTTAACGAACACATGCAAAAATTTAACTTACCAAAGGAACTAAAAACACATAAGAAAGATTATGACCAGGTTGGATTTATATTGGGGCTAAATATCCATCCATCTTTCACCAATTGCTTACATGAGATAGTTTTCAGAGTCCTCATCACCCTATGTAGATTCCAATTTGTTAATGTCACATGAAAAATTCAGCAATTGGATTTGAACACAGTGTTCCATTTAGACACTTTGGTAGTGTTTATATGGCACAAAATGCATTGGTTTTGTTTTTAGTTACTGCTGTTACACTTATTCACTAGAAAATTTTCAGTTCATTCACATGAACTGATGATCTTCTTCCTTACATGCTTGTACAAAGCATTTTGGAACCTGAAATGAAAGATGGTACATTTAGAGAGAGATAGGGACTGGATTATGATTTTATTAATATGTATATTAATAATATATATAAGTCCTGAATGAGAACACTTTTTCTACCAATTCAGATAGACATCTTTTCTGCAAATTACAGAACTGGAAGGTAGTATAGAAGACTGTAAAAGTTAAATGACTTGCTCAGGGTAATACAATTAGTATGGGACACAGACAGGACCTAGACCCAGGTCTTCATGCTTTTTGAGGTTGGCTCTTTATCTAGTACTCTATGGCTGTCACAATTGTAACATGTCAGACTGTAACATTTAACTCTGATATATTTACTATTCCTAGTTTTGTCCTAAAATTCTAAACAATTGAAGTAATTTTAAAACTTGACTCTTCCATTGATTATATTATCTTCCTTTCTGGCTTTGTGTCATGTGCAAATATGCATCTTCATTCAAGTTACTGATAAAAATGTTCAATGGGACAAAGCTTAAGAGACTGTGTATTCCTATGGTTCTTCACTGCAGATGAAATGGAGGCATTAATCATTAATTTCTGGGTATGATTGTTCAACCAGCTACAAATCCATTAATAGTACTATCTTCCAAGTCAAATTTCACCAACTTATTCAGAAGGCTGTCATGGGAAATTTTGTTAATGCTTTGAAAAAATAAAAGACACACTTGTTACTCATCTACCAGCCTATCAAAAAATGAGATGAAGTTAGCTTAGAACAAATGTTGGCTTCTAGAAATCATAACTTTTAAAAACTGTGTCACTTGTTTGATAATCATTCCACAATTTTGCTTATCAAGATCAAAATTCCAGAATAAATCATTTCTCTCTTTTTGAAAATTGAAATAGTCAACTTAGACTTTAGGAAAGACAATCTGAAACTAATCAGCCCTTGAGCCATTGGTTGGTAGGCACATTTCATGCTGGATAGATGTATTTTGCATTCCAGATTTCCTCCTGTTTTGTCTAAATGTATTTTGCTAAATTAAACAGAAATGTATATATCACACCCTCATGTGGATTTGATGGTTCTTGATGTTTGCAATTTGTGGGTTTGTTGTGCCTGTATTGAATAGTAAGACAACTGCAAAAATAGTTTTGTATGTCTAATGAATGAGTTATCTGATCTTGGGATTTTAATAAAACAAACTCAGAACATTAAACTTAGTTGGTACAATTACCCCTTATCATTTTTACTCCTTAGTTTTCTCATCAGATATGTTGTACTTGACATCAGGAACATTTACAAATTAAGTACAATACTGGATACGTGTCAGAAACACAAACAAACAACTCAGTAAGGATTAATAATATTGCATTTAAAATCCTGGAATGATATAATCATAATTGATAGGATACATAATAGATTGTTATCACTCAATGAATGTTAAGTACTTACTATGTGCTAGTTACTGTTCTGAGAGTTGTGCACACAAGTATAAAGAATTAAATAATTTCTATTTACAAGGAACTAACATGTTAATGAGGAAGTCAGAAAATACATATAAAATACACAAAGAAGTTAAATCAAAGTATTTTGGGAGAGTGCTAGCTGATTAGGGGAAGACATGGTCTTCTATTATACAAAATATTACGCAAAATACACAGTATAGTAAGGGTATATTTTGGATCCCATCTAATGGAGTTTACTTACTGAAAGCATGGGAAGAACTTTATTTGCATATATAGCATGACTTAGGGGCATGAATCTTAAGGCAGTTGATAGAGCACTGGATTTGGAATCAGGAAGATTCAGCTTCAGTTATGACCTCATACACTAACTGTGTGACCCTGAGCAAGTCATTTAATATCTCACAGCCTCAGATTATTTATCTGTAATATGATGATAACAACTTTGTAGGGTTGTTGTGAGGATCCAATAAGAGAATATATGTAAATTGCTTTGCAAACTTTAAAACATCCTATGAATAAATGCTAGGGGCAGCTATGTAGCACAGTGGATAGAATTCTGGGCTTGGAGTTAGAAAGACTTGAGTTCAAATCTGGCCTCGGACACTTGCTAGTTGTGTGACCCTGGACAAGTCACTTAACCCTGGTTACCTCAGTTTCCTCTTCTATAAAATGAACTGGAGAAGAAAATACCAAACCACTCTAGTACCTTTGCTATAAAAACCCCAAATAGGGTGAGGAAGAGTTGGACATGATTGAAAAATAACTAAACAAATAAATAAATGCTAGCTGCTATGGCTACTACTACTACTACTACTACTACTACTACTACTACTACTACTACTACTACTACTATTGTTGTCTAGATATTTTATTACTATTACTACTGCTACGACCACCACTACCACCACCACCTTTATACTATTAGCCTACATAATGACAAGGCTTCTCTGATTAAATAAGTCCTGAATATTTCCAAATTATCTCCATTAGTCCATTATTAGCAAACTTCCTTTGCACTCATTTACATTTACATGTTCCTTGAGATGATTTTTCCATGTGATTGCTTGTAACACATCTTGAACTCCTAATATTATGAAATTGTATTTTGAAATTAACAACCTGGAGCAACAAACATTTGCATGTTGTAGAAGCTTGAAACTGTAATGGAAAACTTTGTTGTCCTAAGTGCAAAAAGTCACAAACGGACCCCTTTAATGTACAAAGAATGAGGAGGATAAGATGCCCAAATAAAAAAGTCAATCTCCTTTTTCAAAGAAAAGTAATGATTTCATGATGTGGTTAGTTGCCTTCATTACCATAAGACATATGGTTTCATAAATTCGATGGTGAACTTGGGGTACTTGCTCAGATTTTTCAGCTACATAGCCTTTTAGTGTTCTAGTGACTGGAAATTCTGGTTACTAATGAGAAGCAGAGTTGGAAATTCTGTTCTATTGAGCTGGTGAAACTTAGGAACCAAAGATGCTCAACGAACTTTGACACATAGCCCTGAAACCAACAAGGAATGAAGACAAATTTGAATGTGATTTTACTTCTTGTAAGGAAGACGTCTTTCAGACCTAGGGAGTTGAACTTCATCAAGAATTAAGCTGAGATAAACCACATATGCCTTTTAAAAAAGTGATCCCACCAGATGCCGTGGTTTGATGTTGGTGAGCAACCTTGCCCCTCTGTGGTTACTATGTCCAGTCCAAAGCTTATAGTTAGCATTGTGGTCTAGCCTCTCTACGCTTAAAAGGGAGTGCTCCAGGAAGTGGCAAAACAATTCTTCAAGTTGGGAAAAACTAAAGGAACTACCTGGGGCCAGTTGTCTTTGGAAAGCTTCCTGGGTGCTTTCCTCAACCCTTCCCTCCCCTACCTTCTTTGAAGGGCAGAATAGCATAATGAATACTTCTATTTATTGGTTATGATTGGATAATTTAAAAACCTCATCCTTTCAATAGGTGAAACCTTACACCAAAGAGTCTTTTACTTGTAACAATATTTATGATGTATGTGTTTTCACCATGGAGTCTGAAGCCATTGAATCATTATTTGCCTTCTAGTTACCATGTCAATGTATGTCTTTATACCCTCTTTCTTCTGGGGTGTTCCAGAACAAGTAAATGTATTAAAATTGCTAATAAGTAATAAAACTCCTTTTAAAGAAAGAGCTACCAAAAGAATTAAGTTTTGTCATTTAGTATCAATGGGGTCTTTCGCTTACCTGAATGCAATTCATAGTGAGAACAAGCTACAGTTCATTGAAAAATGTCTGAATTATTGGAAAATTAATACTCCAGTTTTTGATAGGATACTTAGAAACTTGAGGAGTTGAACTCTCATTGATTGATTCCACAGATTCTTTGTTTATCTCATTTTTCAGGAGATGGTCAGAAAAAAAATGAAGAAAAAAGTGATTAATCCTCAAAAATTTTTCATATGCTATAGAATAGTCTAAACTTGAATTCCTATTGTGCATAAACCCTATGAATTCCACTGTATGGCTTTCCTGTCCTAAAGAGAAGTCTGGAATTGACACATAATTAAATGTATGTGTGGATACTTCATGATTAGCATGTGCTAAATTGCTCTTCTGTAGGGAAAATGTCTTAGAAGATGCTTGATACTTTTCCCTTGGCTTCACAGGACTTTTATCAAGAAGTAATAATTTTTATACCTATCACACAGTAAGTAGATAATGAGATCAGGAATGATGTTTAAGGAAGGAACAGTTTCAAGTTAACCAAGTTTAGCAAGATGGGCTTGAATGCTACTGGACAGTTGTTTTAGGGTTTCCTTGTAGAATTCCAGGTAACATCAGACTCATCTGTCACAGGCACAGTGAGTCAGATAGGCTGGACAGGAGGACAACTGGCCTAGCAAGATATCTTGGTGACTCAAACTTATTGCAGTTGTCATAACTTTAATTTTCATCTTAGTCAATGATAGGAAGTGACTCTGTGCTTTGGTATAATAAATTTTGGTGATGGATAAATTCTGTTTGAAGGAAATTGTTAGTGGACCATTTACTATCAATTTCCAGAAGTCTAACAACTGTTCAATTAATTGTTTTTGATATGTTTAGTAATTTTGTAAATCAACCATATCTTTTAATCATTCAAAATTTTCGTTGACGAATAAAGAGGTGTTTATGTGTGTGTGTGTGTGTGTGTGTGTGTGTGTGTGTGTGTGTGTTTTCAAAGAAGACCAGCAAAACAGAAAGATATTTTACCCTCATGAGTCAGAATTCAATTTTGGAAGTACTTTTCAATTCAATTCAATAAACCTTTCCTGTTTAATTACCAACCGCTATCTTTCTCTAAGAAGGAAGATTAATGGAAGATAATGCATTTATTAAGCAAGCCCTTAAAACACCAATCCAATGTGTAATATGATTCTAATGTTGTAAGAATAATATTATTGCTTTGATATATATCCATTTTTAATCCTCCATTTTATGACTGAGTAGTTGTTATATAAGTTGTTTTTAATTAGATTTAATTTTTAATTTTTTAATTTTTAATTTTTTAATCTTTAATAAGATAAGGACTTGAGTGATATAGTTTGGTAATGATGTATATGTTTTTCAAATTTGTTAAATAACTACTAATGATGTATGTATATATTCCAAATTTTGTGAACAACTACCAATGGTGTGTGTGTCCTCCAAATATGGCAAGCATCTACTAATGATATGTGTCCCTCAAATAGGACAAATGTTAATGATGTTGACTGTGATTGATAGCTTCATTATAAGCTTAGGTAATCAATAACCAATCAAAACTTGGATAGCACCTATAGTTAGAATAATATAAACCCATTGGAGATACCTAATTTTCCAACTGACTTTGCATTACAGCTGAGGCTGGCTCCTTGAGCCATAAGTACCCCCATGTTGGCTTGAGGTCACTCTGAATGACTGACAGAGATTTGCTGACTTGCCAGGCAACCACCTCAGAGGAAGACCCATGAACTCCACTTGGACAGAAAGGGAACTATGTCAGTTTGAGATGTGCTTACTAGGAAACCCTAGGAAATCAGGTTGATGGTTTCTTCCTAGAAGGCTGAACGTTTGTATTGTCTGATAGATGAGACAAATGCATTTGTTTGCACACATGTGGTTTTAAAAGGAGTAGCAAAATGCAGTTTCTGTTTTTCCCTCAAAGACATTGCCTTTAGGTTGAGAAAACATGACAAACTGAGATTATAGTCTAGAACTGCATCAGAAAGGTGAGTTTGGGGAAGATGTTTCAAGATGCACTTGGCAGCATAGAACATTTTGTCTTCAATAGATCCATGCTCCAAAATTATCTTGACCTTTGCCACCTTAACTATTTTTGATTATTTAGTGAGTTACTGTAATGTTAATGAGATTTATGTTAATGAAAGATCTCCCCTCTCCTGCATTAATAGGGCTCAGGTGGAGCTCTTTGGGGGTATCTTGATTGGACGAGGCTTGTTTTTTCAGGAAGGTCCACACCTTTGGTTAATTTCTAATGAGATTGTGATGCCCTCTGGCTCTGAAAAGTATCTGTATACTTTGAGGTGAGATTTTGCTTTGGGGGGCTTCTTTGGAAGAATATTTGAGTGGCCAATGATATTCTGGGTAGCCTGCCACGTTTTGCTCTCCTCCACCCCAGTTTGAAAACTCACATGTTGGTGCTTCTCTCTCTGATAACTATGTATGTATGCAATGGCCAGACAATTGGATCTGTCTGTTGATCTCTGCTGACCATATTGCTTATGGTCAGTTAAAAGCCCTCTCTGTTGGTCTTTATGTCTCTGCTTGTTTTTTTTTTCTGTTGGTGAATGTAATTAAAGAAGACTGTGGACCCCTCAAAAACTGCTTTCCTTTTAGAAAAGCAGATCTAGTATCTAGGAACCTGTGCTGCAGGCTCTCCTGTGTATGCCAGGGTGTTTGCTGCTACAGTTACCTCAAAAGTCATGTAGGATGCTCTGCATAGCTATCTGGGTACTCAATAATTACTAAATGAATTGAATAATTGAGAGTTGCTAAAAATAGAAGTACATATGAACAATATGAAGAGATTTTTAGTGGAGTTAACAAAACTTAAATAGTCATAAAATGGAAATAATAAAAATTAAGCATGAGATTTCTATGTATTATTTGTTAAATAGTAGAGAAATAATGAGGCGTCTAGGTGGCACAGTCTAGAATGTCAGCCCTAGAGTCAGAAATACTCATCTTCCTGAGTTCAAATCTGACCTCAGACATTAGCTGTGTGACCCTGGGCAAGTCACTTAACTCGATTTGCTTCAGTTTCCCCATCCGTTAAATGAGGTAGAGAAGGAAAAGGCAAATTATTCCATTATCTTTGCCAAGAAAACCTCAAATAGGGCCATGAATTCTCAGACACAACTGAAACAATTCAAAATAGCAAAACTGAAATAACAAGAAGTTAAAGAATTCATTAAACTACATCAAAAGTTAGCACCTACAAAACAGGATACAAATGCATTGTTCAAATACTCCTTGCTGATTGCATACTCCCTTGAAACGACTAAATTCAGATAAATATCCACATTTCATACAAAGAGAGACAATTGCTTCATTTCAATTACTTCTATCATGACCAAAAAAGTGTTTCAATGTGAACTAAGTATTTTGACACTTTATAGATTTCTCAGTTCAACTCACTTCAATTCAATTCACCAAGAATGTATTAAGCACCTACTACGAACTAAAGATTATACTAGGATAAGAGTACAAAAAAGAAAAACAAGCAAAAGAAATAATATCTGTCCTCAAGAAACTTCCATTCTTACATTCTCCTGAATGTCTGAATATAGGTGGGGAAGCATGGTATCCTCCTTGACATTATCCATAAAAGTTTTTGACATTTTACTCAAGAGAGAAGCTGTGCCATGAAGTCTAAATGAGCACTGTTCTGGAAGTCAGAATACCTTGATTTTAATCCTGCCTTTACTGTTGATAGATTTTTTTTCCCTTAGAAAATCCTCTATTGTTACTTTTAAGAAGTTTTAGGGTTACTTTTTGTTTTGTATAGCACAATCAATTCCAAATGTGCTCTTTATTCCCATTGAATGAGCCTTCCCTGGTAACAGAGGAAAACAGTTTAGGAAAACCAACTTACACTGTGACTATGTTTGATACTATGTATATTATTTTATACCTGTAGTTCTCCATCTATCAACCAAAGGAGGAAGGTGCTTTCTCATGGTTTCTCTGGGGCCGAATGGGTCATTACAATGATTTCAGCTTCATTTTAGTGTTCTTTTCATTATAGTGTAATCATTGTTCCCTATATTGCATAACGATCACTGTGCATCAGTTCATACAAATCTTCCCTGTTTCTCTGAATTATTCATACTTGTCTTTTCTTACCATGCAATAATATTTCTTTACATTCATAAGCCAAAATTTGTTCAGTCATTGTTCAGTTGATGGGCATCCACTTAGTTCACTGACTGAATTTGGGACCTTAGAGAAATGATTGCGCTTCTCTTCAACTTAGTTCTCTCAATTGTGAAATGAGGAACTGGACTTGAGGATTACCCTTGAAGTTCTAAAATTCCAGAATTGTATAAAAATGGCAGTAAATAAGATCATATAGAGAGATAAGACATATAGTATTGAACATAAGTTCACAAAAGAGGTACAGACAACCAAATGAGAGGAGAGAGAAAGGAGAAGTGATTTCCTGATGCCTTTCCTTAAGGAACATTATTAGGAGAAGTCAGATGGCATTCTTCTAGCCCTTTTATATGAAGACTCAAGTTCACTATTTATTTGTGGTGTCTAAACTCTTGAAATCAAAACTTGACTTAAAACCACCCTTTCCCAAGGAATTTCTTTTATTTAAAAAAATATATTTAAAAAAATACAACTAACTTCTACCTCTTTTTTCCCCTTCTAATTATTCTTCCCCTTACTTGTGGTCCACACAACATTTCTGTCCATAATATTAACCAACAGAATGACTATGCAGGAGATGGAACCCCTAACCAGCCAAGGCTGCACTTTGTCAGCTGTAGCCAGACAGAGGTTGAAATGTACCACTTGTTTTTATACCACAATTATTTTACAATATACACTCTCCCCTCAAACCCAAACTTGTAACTGAGAAAAATAGTTAAGCAAAACCAGGCAATAAAATGATCTAATTTGATACTTTATGCAACATTTCCATACCCATAGTCCTTGACTTCTCTACCAAAGGGAGGGAGATTTAGTTTATCATTTGTTTGCCAAGACTGAAATTAGTCATTAAAGTTTATTTTAATTTGACAACCTTGTAGCATTTTTCATTTATATTATTATATTTGTGTATATATATGTTTTCTGGTTAGGTTTACTTCACTCTGTATCAATTCATAAAAGTTTTTCTATGGTTCTATGAATTTCTGATATTTGTAATTTCTTAGAGTGAAATAATATTCCATTGTTCTAATATAATACTATTTATTCAGTCATTTCCAGGTAAAGGGTACATACTATTTTTTGCTACCACAAAAGTGCTAGTACGAATATTTTTGTGCAGATGGGATCTTATTATCTTTGACCTTGTTGGAACATTTTAATGATGGGCTCAATAGGTCAAAGGTTATAAACAGCCCAATGACTTTCCCCAAGAATTCCTTTTAGAACAAAAATTAAACAGACATGCATACCTAGATTATTTAATTATACAACCTCTTCTCTCCTCTACTTTATCATTTCTTTCTTCCTTCTCTTCTTTCATATCTCCCCCATGTGGTACCTATGAAGTATATATTTTGATTGCATATAGAGAAAACTATTTTTTTATCCTCATTAGATTTAATCTTTTTAGATCTGGCCCAATGTTCCAACCTGGCAAAATCTTTTTGGATCCTGACTTTGTCATTCAGTAACTCAATTCTTCTGAGCTTTGTTTCCTCTGCAGATCTGATGAACATATATCCCTTATCCAAATAACTGAAAAATTGTTAAGCAGTACAGGGCCAATCACAACTCTCTGTGGTGATTCTCTAGAGATGGCCCCCTAAGTTGATATTAAATCATTAAAGACTACTCTTGAGCTCAATCAGTTCCAAATTTAATTGCATTAGTATCTCTTCACATGAAGAATGAACTATTTTATCAAATATATTTCTAAAAATCTACGTGGACTAGAGATTTCAAAATTTTTTGATCTACTACTTTAGCAATCTTCTCAAAAAAGGGGAAAAATAGATTAGTCTCGTATGACCTCTTCTCAATGAAGCCAAGCTGGCTCTTTATAATAACTCTGTCCTTTTCTAGATGTTCACTAATAATTTCTTTTATTAACATATCATAAAGTTTTGTCAGAAATTCAAGTCAAGTTCACTGACTGATTTTTTGAAAATATTATTCTTTTCTTTTTTTAAAAAAATTGGGGAAATATTTCTTTTTTTTTTTTTACAGCCCTGTGGTACCTTTACCATTCTTCATGATCTTTCAAATATTACTCACAGTGGCTCAGCAATCACAACTTATAATCCTCTTAGTATTCAAAAATTTAGCTTATTTAGAGTAGTAACTTGAATTCCAAGGATAGCTAGGTTCTCTCTTCGTATTTTCTTATTCTTTTGGATAGCAATTCTCCATTAGTCATATTTGCTTTGTCCGCTCTTGACCAAAGACCATTCTTTTTATTTTCAGAGAAAATAAGCAAAATAGCAACTGGGTGACCCTTCTTCTCTCTGGCTTCAGGTATCATCGACCCCTTTCTAAGCATCAGTCTTATCCCTTCTTTGATATCTTCTCCTCACCCTAACAAAAAAAAAATCCTCTTTACTGACATTTTTCCTTAAGAAAAAAATACCTGCTGTGCTGGTTTCCCCCATATAAGTTTTAGTGCATGGCATCTTATCTATCTTTTGAACCCCTGTAAATCTATCCTGCCAAAATCTAAGGTGCATGTAGCATACTATGCCCAGATTTCCTCTTTTTCTCTATCACCATTGCCAAGTGGTTACTTCTTCCACGTTTCTCATCCTTTCCTTTGTATCATCTCATTCTTCCCTGTTGGTGAGAATCAGATCCAAAGCAGAATTTCCCCTATTTGGTTCCTCCACTTTTTAAAGTCATTTGCAGCTTCCTTCCCTCTTCTACTCTTCCTCCTTCTCTTTCCTCCCCCCATACCATGCTGTCTCAAGTCTCTTTCAATTCCAATCTGTATCTCACTCAACTCTCAAAATGATCTTCTTAAAGCACAAATCTAATCTTCCTATTGTAGTGGCTCTTTATCACTTCTAGGATCAAATATAAAATCCTTTATTTAGTATTCAAAGCCCTGTATAACCTGACCCCTTTCTACCTTTCCAGTCTTCTTGCTTATTGTTTGCTCAGTAAATTATTATAGTTATAATAACTGGTGAACACCAGTTCAAAATAACAGAGGGTTGGGAGTTTCAACATAAATCATCACTGTCTATATTCTCTTATTCCCTTCATTCTTTGGGACCATAGCAGTGTTGGCTTCCTCTCCTGACCACTGGGCTACCTCTAGGGGTAAGGGCTGCCCTTCAGCACATTGTTCACTTTTCTTTCTTCATGAGATTTTTAGGGTGAAGGGAGGGAGCTATGTCTTTTTAGGCACAGACACGTAGTTCCCAGTGTCCCCAGAGGTTTTTGTACACAGGTGTTGGATACTGTACATCCATTTGAAGCCTTTGTCTCCAGGGATTTTTCATCTAAATGTAAATGGATGGCTTTGCTGCAGTGAGCGACCATTTGAGATTATGTAAGCTAAATTTGGAGTGGATGCAAGCAGAAAGGGTTAATGATTTTTCTCCAGATATAGTTTTTGCATATTGATGTGTGTCCATATTATCTCTCTGGTTGGAATGGAAGCTACTTACGGGCAGGATTTATGTCAATTGGCCTTTCTCCCCTGATTGCCTAGCTAGGTATCTGCCATATACTAGAAGTTGAATAGTTCTAGTTCACTGATTTATTTATTTACTTTTTTTAAGGACAGGAGATGACTAGTTATGAAGTATGAGTCACTTCAGAATCAGTTGTCTGGATATAATTCAGATTATCAAAAAATTTCAATAGAGATGATAATAAAAGCATTACTGAATAAGAGTAAAGGTAAAGGCAAAAAAAAATGACTCTTTATGCCCTTGGGGAAATTCTATTCTGTTGTGGTGTCTATGTCTCCAGTACTTAGCAAAGTGCATTGTTCATGCCAGACACTTAAGTACTTATTGAATGAGTTAAAGGATGAGGGTTGAGCAGAGCTCGTAGGATTTGACAATTAAGAAGTCACTGTCAACTTTGGAGAGAGCAGTTTCGTTTTGGTTAGAGAATGAAGTCAAAGGTCAGATTTCAAGGCCATGAGAAAGAAGAGAAGAAGAGGAGAAGCTGCTATCAATAGCATTCCTCCCTCTAGTAATGGCTGTGCAAGGTAGGAGAATTACAGAATATAGCATTAGATGGTTGTAGGATCAAGTGAGAGTTTTTAAAGGATGTGGTAGGGGGTGGGCAATAGTGCTGAGCCTATCTGCAGGCAGCAGGAAACGAGCCAGTAGGAAATGAGCCAGTGAATAGGGAGAGAGTGAAAATTAGAGAGAGTGGTTATGATTATGGAGACAATCTTTGGAAAGAGATGGGTGGAGCAGGAATCAAGATGGATTGAGAAGAGCCATTTTTCATCTGAGACTGGAGGAAAATCCATTAAGGAGTAGTAAATAGACATTTGCTACAATACAAGGATTCCCTTCAGCACAGTTCAGTAGCATATGATTAGGAGTAGAAGTGGAAAATGGCAGGAGTGATCCAGACTTGGAGTTTAGTAAGGCAATGAGTTTGAAAGAGGATTCAAGATTATTCAAGATTAGAGGAGAGTATAAGATGAATTGATTAACCATTAAGTCAAGATAGGAGAAGGAAAAAACTGAAGTCAAAGCACTGGGGGACCTATGATTATGTGGAAGCATGGCAGAACTGGAGATCATGATGAGGCCTGACGATAAATTTAGGAGGAGTCTGACCTAGGGAGAGACGGAATGATGGGAGGTTATGTTCAGATGAAAAGAATTTCAGAATTCTTCATCATGGAGCTGGAACATGTGTGGGGATGATGAGATCAAGGGTGCAATTATTCTCTCCTGTATCAGAGATGAAGTGAAAGAGCAACTGAGGAGGCTGAGGAACTGGGAGGCTGTGGTACTTGAAGGAATATCAACACATCAGCTTTATTTTTTGCAGTGTTATTCAGTGATCACCATTTCTTACTCTCAGGTTGAAGAAAGTACTTATGATGCCCTCTCGGTCCATCTTATTGTCACATTATGTTGAATTAGAAAGCGTTCAGTCAGTTTGACCAAATCTGTACTACGTCTACTCTCCCCATCCCATTCTTTTCCCAACTACTTTCTATTTTTCCTCATATCAGTTGGTCCAAAAGATAAGAACTTATCTGCAGCAAACACTCTGTCCTCTCAAGAATAAGCAGCCATCTAAAGGAAAATGCATAGAGTTGGCTTTAGAACTCATTTAATGGAACTGCCCTGTTTTATTGATTACTTTTTAAGGCCTTTGGGCTTATGGCTGCCATACATCTTTGGAATATCTGGAAAAATTCAAGTTGGGACACCAAAGGATTCCAGATTAACCCCCGGTAAAGAGCCCCCACCCCTTTAATGGAATTACAGTTATGGACAGGGAAATTTATTTTACTACTTACTAATAGCCTGAGCCATGGTGTGTGAAAGGGCTAAAGTTCAACTGAAGTGAGTTGGCAAAGCTTTCCCCTTCTTCCTTCTATGGTTTAGGAGACCAGGAAGGAGAGGGTTTAGAAATGTTTTTTTCTCCTACCACAGACAGCTTCATGCAGAACTTCTCTCTGCCATCAGTTTGACTTTCCAGGGGGGACTTTCCTGATGGGACTTTTTTAGCCTTACTCACAGCCCTGACTCCTTCTCTCCCCCCTGTATAAATGAGAGTTCTCTTTCCAGAAATACTGATCATCCGGGTACAGTTTTTCAGTGTTTCCTATTCCAGTGACGTAAAAACACCCACAGAAATTTTAGCTAATCCCAAGTAAACAAATTAAAAATATACTAGAAATGCTTCTGCAGCCAGACTGGTTGCCGACAGAAATAAACGCATGACCCCTTGAGTGGCATGTACATCTGTGTGCATGTCCTGCAGGGCCCGAACACCAGTGACTGGCTTTGCTTTTTGCTATTTACACGCATCTTTGTCATAAGCTTCCAAACTTATTTTAAGAAATTGTGGAAACTTTTTTTTGGATGGGTGGATGGGGTGTCCCAGGACTGCTTCCATGTAATCAATTTTGAGACATTGCAAAATGAGTGGTTTGGAAGCTGTTAGCTCTCAAAACTATGCTGGGTTTTTAATCTTACTTCATCTTTGCCTTTTTTCTTCCTTTCTTTCTCCTCCCCTAGTCCCAGGCTCTAATATGTAAATATTGGAGTTCATTGTATTTATAATGTCCTTTCCTCAAAGAAACAACACAGCCTAGTGGATTAAGGGCTGGCCCTGGAATCAGGAAAGATGTTCCCCTGATACACTCTAGCTGTGTGACCCTATCCAAGCATCTTGACCATTTTGTACTGTAGGCACCTCTTGAAGACTGTAATTTGCCTAGAAGCGACTTGTCTGTATCTGGGAAGGGAATTTCCTCACCAGGGAATTCTCTACACTGAAGAAATGACAGATCCAGTCCCTATCTCTCTTTCTTAGAAATACGAATTGGTCAATAGAAATAGGAAAAGCAGAACATGTCTTGTTCTTAATACTCTTTTTAGCTTAGTCTAACAGTAAGTGGATATCGTCCCAAGACTTAAGTGGAGAAAATGTCCACTGGCTTCCCACATCCTGTTACATTAGTAAGAGAGAAGTAATTGCAGTAGGCTGGAAGAGCCAGACTTATCACAAGATGAGTCTGGGTGAAAGCTTTGTGACTTCCCATCCCTAGAGAGGCCTCTCAGACCCATATAGATATCAAAAATCCCTTCACACCATATTAGTCTTATATCAAAGATGAGCAACTGAACTGTTTGAGAAGGACTCCTTCTTCCCTCCCTGTTCCCTGTGGTTCCCCTTATTTGCCACATACTAATAGCTATGTCAGCTAGGTGCCAGGCCTAGAGTCAGGAAGACTTACCTTCCAGAATTCAACTCTGGCCTCAGACTAGCCGTATGACCCTGGGCAAGTAACATAACCTCGTCCGTTTCAATTTTCTCATCTGTAAAATGAGCTAGAGAAAGAAATAGCAAATCATTCCAGTATCTTTGCCAAGAAAACCCCAAATGGGGTCATGACGAGTCGGACACGACTGAAAAATGACAACAGCAAAGCCGCAATATTAAGTAACCATAATAATAAGGAACATTATACAGCACTTACCATGCACAAGGAACTATGTTGAACACTTTGTAGTGATCTTGTTTTTTCCTCACAAACACCCTGGGAGGTAGGTGCTATTATTACCTCCATTTTACAGATGAGGAAACTGAGGCAAACAACAGTTAAGTGACTTGGTGACTTGTCTAGGGTTACACATTGTCCCAGGCTGAATCTGAACTCAGGTTTTCCTGACTTCAGGCCGAGGGGTCTATCCACTGTACCACCTAGCTGCCTCATTAGCATGTTAATTTTCAATTTTTTTTTAGTCATATCTGATTCTTTGTGACCCCATTTGGAGTTTTCTTGGCAAAGATACTAGATTTGGTTTGCTGTTTCCTTCTCCAGCACCAGATGAGGAAACTGAGATAAATAGGGTTAAATGACTTGCCCAAGGTAACACAGCCAGTAAGTTTACGAGGCCACATTTGAATGCCAGAAGATGAGCCTTCCAGATTCCTGGCTCAGCACTCTCCATTGCACTACCTAGCTGCCCCATGCCTCACTGGTATAATGTTTTATATAATTTTATATAAAATACTCACTTTATTCTCACAATAATTCTGGAAGGTAAATGGCATTATTATCCTCATATTTTAGATGAGGAAAGTGAGGGAGATGGAAGCTAAGGGATTTGACCAGTGCCATACAGTTAATAAGTATCTGAGGGGAAATTTGAACTTGGGTTTTCCTAACTTCAAGTCTATCACTCTATCCATCATGTCATTTAGCTTCTGTTCTGGTCTTATCACCCAGAAATCTAGTTGTGTGCAAATGTATTCATCCTAGAACTCAGACTTTGCAATCTGGTGTTGATCTCAAAGTACTTTTGTTTTTTTGGAAGCAGTGGAGAGAGTAAGTAGGGAAAACCCTCTTTCACTGGACAAGGAGGGGGACCAGAACCTTGGCTAAGTCAAAATGGCAGCCTGTCAGCTGCTGACCAGCTTGGGTGAAACAGGAATGCATTCACACCCGCCTGCCCGGGGCAACTGCCTTGCACTAGGGCCACCTCACAGTTTGTATAGGGAGAGGTATTATGGATCTTTTCTTCCTGGTGGTTTTTAGTAATCTACGTGGAGGCCTTCCTGGTTGAGGAAAGAATTCTATTTATAGTCTTTTAAGGGCCTTGTTGCTTCAAACCATCTGTTTATTTAGGGCCAAGGAACAAGTTTGAAGATTTAGTTCTTTAAAAGGGGAAGGGCATTGTTGGTTGCCTTTTGTTAAGGGGTCCAGCTAGGGAATTGTTTCCTTCTACTCAGGTGTCCTGAGTATCTGACATTGACCATGCCTTCCCTGATGCAGAGTAATGGGGATCTTTCCTAATTATGGTCATCTTTGCATCTAGACTGTCACTTTCACCTTACTTTGAATTTGTGATGTGAAACACTTCAGAGGGGCCATAGTTTCACAGATTTTTGAGTCAGATCAGGCCATGTGATCCAGTTCCTTTATTTTATAGATAAAGAAATTGAGGCCCAAAAGGGGAAATGACTTGCTCAGTCACACAGTTAAAAAAGACCAAATTCTGGATTTGACCCAAGGATATAAGATGATAGGAAAATGGATTTAGAACTTGAAGGAACCCTAGAGATTGTCTAGTTGGAAAGTTGTAACTTGTCCAATATCACACAGGTAGAAAGTGATGAAAAGCAAGATTTGAATGCAGATCTCTGATTCCTAGCCTTGTGCTCTTTCACTGAATTACCTTTCAAGCAGTGTCAACTCCTGAGAACTGATAGGTTTGGATCATCCATCTGTTTTATCCCTAAAAGGAGAATAGGAGACCTGACACCTCTCCTGAAGCAGCCGATGCACCTGCTGTTTATCTTGACTGAATGTTGCAATGGCTTCCCCTTTAGTCCATAACATTTCCTTTGACACATCAAAGTGAAATTTTTTGGAGACAGAAACAACATGGCCTGTTGTTAGAGGGAAAACAAGTACATCATTTCAAGGTGAAACACAAAGCTTAGAGTTGCATTTCTTTTTCTTTTTTGTTAGGATCTAATATCTGGGGTTTCTAGCTATTGAGGACTGAACTGAATTGCACAGATACTAGGAAAAGTCTAATTTGTCCTATAGCTATATAAGGTAACATTTCATATTTTTAAGGCAAGTTACAATTTGCAAAACATATTTGTATGTAATATCACTTAAACCACATGGAAACCTTAAGTGGCAGGTATTATTATTAATATCCCCATTGCACAGATAAGGAAAATGAGTCTAAGAGATGTTAAGAAATTCATCCAGGATCATATATCTAGTCTGGGAAGGTTCCAACCCTAAGCCTTCATGATTTCAAGTGAAGTGCTTTATCCAACATACCCACTGGTCCTATATGCCTGTGAATCATTGTACACTAAGAACCACCACAAATGATGACTCAGAAAGGCCTGTGGAAAAATTTATGGTGAATACCTTATGGAAGGTGCTCTTTAAAGGGTACCATCGATAAGCAGAATTCAGTAAGGAATTCTTATCTTACATTCCATTAGAAAGTAAGCTTTCTGAAGGCAGGGACTGTCTTTCAGCAGGTATTTGTAATCCTAGCACTTAGTAGTGCCTGGCATATAGTGAACGCTTACTAAACGCTTGTTGAATTCATGCAATAACCAGGTGGCTTATCAATATATAGTGGAATTATTTTGGGTCTAGACCTATGATTTCATCCTTATGGGGAACTCTTGGCATGAAAATTTTCTCCACTCTTGCATCTCAAGCTACTCATGCATAGTTTTTCATCTTAGAGAGTTGCCTCGTATCCTAAGAAATTAAGGGACTGTATGTCAGAGGCAGGAATTGATCCCAGGGCTTCCTGTCTTTCTATTTACTATGCCATGTTTTCTTTGGGGTAGGACTATAAATATCTAAAATAATAAGATTTCTTGGGCATAAAGATCCAGGAAGAAAAAAGATAGATATAGGACAAGGTTATAACTGTGCACAAGCATTAGAGGAGCATTGACCCCTGAGGGAAACCTTTCTCTTGATTCAGTTATTTAAATTTTTTTTGTGCCCCAAATATATTTCTATGGTATTGCTGGTATATATTTCTTGTATACAATATAGACTTAGGACCTTCAAGAGTCTTTGGAGAAATAAATTAGTATTGACCAGAGGCTGGCTATTGGTATTCAGTCAATGAGCATTTATTAAGACCCTATTATGTGCCAGGCACTGTGTTTAAACACTGCAGTTACAAAGAATGCAAAAAATAGCCCTTGCTCTTAAGTCTGACATGACAGAGAAAATGCAAACAACTATATACAAGCAAGGTGTATACAGGATAAATTGGGGGTAATTTAAGAAGGAGACTACTAAGATTAAGGAGGGATTTAGCTGGCATTTGAAGGAATGAAGGGAAGCCAGGGTGTGAGGAGGGAACGAATGGTAGAGAGATGGAGTCTCCTGTGTCATTGGATCAAAGAGTACATGGCTGGAGGCTTGCAGGATCAAGACTTCCTAAAAGACAAACTTTAGGAAGGTTTGGCAGTTAAGGGGAAGATGTAGTGAACTAAGGAGAGATTTGAAGTTGTGAGGCCACCGAATGGATTATTGCAACAGTCTAGGCCTGATGTGAGGAGAACATACGTGAAGGTGGAGATGAATGTCAGAGGAGAGAAGGAGACATGCATGAGAGATGTTATAAAAAGTAACATCAACAGGCCTTAGAAATATACTAGATATGGGGGTGGGGGTGAGGAGTGGAGGATGACACCCAGGTTGTGATCCTGGGTGACCGAGAGGATGGTGACATCCTGTAAAGTAATAGTGAAGTCTAGAAGAGGGAAAGGTTTTTTTTTGAGGAAAGATAATGAGCGGAATTAAGGGCATGTTACACATATACAGCGCTTCTAGTTCAAGATGTCTAAAATATAGTCAGAGATATGTCTGCATGTCAGGAGAGAGGTTAAAGTTGAGAATCATCAGGATAGAGATGATAACTGAGTCTGTAGTAACTGAGAAGACCGAGTGAGATCGTACGGCAGGAGAGCAGAAGACCCAGAACAGAGCCCTGTGGGATACACACCATTATTGATTAGGATCTGGATAAAGGTTCAGCAAAGTCAGACAGGTAGAAAGACATTCAGGAGCTAACAGTGTCCTAAAACCTAAACAATGTCTGAAAACCTAAAGAGAAAAAGAGTATCACAGAAAAGAGGGTGATAGACAGTGTCAAATGCTGCAGAGAGGTTGGGAAGGATGAGGCTTCGTACTGAAAAAGGCCTTTAGATTTAGCAATTTAGCCATCAATGGTGATTTTGAAGGGAGGAGTTTTTGTTAAATGATAAGACTGGAAGCCAGACATTTAAGTACCTACTATGTGCTAAATATTGTGCTAAGCACTGGGGATTCAAAGAAAGGCAAAAAATAAACTGCTCTAAAAGAGCTCAGAGTCTAATGCAGAAGACAACATGCAAACAACTATGCATAAATTAATTATAAAAGATAAATTGGAGATAATGAAAGAAAGACAGAAGCATTAAATGGGATTGGGAAAGGTTTCTTGTAGAGGTTTGAAAAGGGACTAAAATGTTTAGAAGTGCTCCTCTGCTGAATGGAATAGTAAGTCATAGGGACATGTAAAAGAATTGCCTTGCTGAAGTGAGATTCCAGTTGAAATTTTGTAACATAAATTTGCCATGGATCTATTAGCACAGTATTACAATTTTCTCCTGCTTTGTTCAACATCATATAAGTAGGATCAAAGGCAGTAGATGGTGGTAGTAATAAGGTTGAAGCTTGGTAGGGCAAGATAGTATAGCGGGTGGCGGCAAGACTTGAATGAAGAAAATAGTGTAGAGTTGAACCAGTGCAACAAACAGTCAAGAGGGAGAAATAGAAGAATGCTTCCTGTGCAATGATGATAACTTGGGAAAAAATTGAGAGTTTGGAGGATTGGAGGTCATGGTTTGGATGAAGAGCATGATTTGGGTTACAAAGCAGAGGAAATGTGGAATAACAGAAGATTATGATCAGATAAGGCAGTTTCTGAATTCATGAATAAAGAAATGATACATTTGTGGATAATGATGAGATCAAGGGAATGATCAACTCTGTGTATAACTAAGGTGTGCTGAAGGAGGAGGTCATGGGAAATAAGTAAGCTGAAGAGCTAGGAGTATAAATATGTATGTTGAAGTTCCCTAGAATAAGTGTGGGAGTGGAGGAGGAAAGACTGTGAACTAGGCACTGAACTCATTGAGGAAAGAAGGGGAATATCTAAGAGGTCAACAGGCAACAGATACCAGAATTTTGATTAGGTGGTGATATGGATTGAATGAGAATGGAGAATGTGTTTGAGGACAGGCCTGCAAGAAGTCCTGTCTTAATAGATCAAAGGGTACCCCCAGGAAAGTAATGTCTAAGAAGATCCCTACAATGCAGGAAGGGACCAGGTTGGGAAGGGCTTGAAAAGCTAAATAGAGGATTGTAATATTTGATCGTGGAAGTAATAGGGAGCCACTGGAGATTATGGAGCAGAGGAGTGATATGGCAAGATCTGCACTTTAGGAGGATCATTTTGGCAGCTAAGTGGAGAATATAATAGAAAGAGAGAGAGAGACTTGAGGTGGGGAAACCAACCAGCAGACTATTATGGTAGTGCTGGCATGAGATGATGAGGACTTGTCCTTAAAGACTGAGAAAGTTTCAAGTTTATGCTTAGGAACAGTGTCCACTATCTGAGGACAAGCCTGGCTAAGTTTGAAAAGGATCATCACCAGGTTCCGTGTCTGGGCATTGTAATTTTCAGCGATAGCTTTCAAAGACCACTTACTAAGTTACAAGGAGGTGCTACTTGCACTGGCGGAGAGTAAACCCATTCCAACACAGCTACAGACATTTGAGGTGTTGAAGTACCAGTGAAGCCTTTCGAGTGTCCAGCTGGTGACTAGCTAAGATGGCAGCCATCTTTGATGGGTAAGAGTCCATCTGCCTCTTACTGCTGGCCCAGCTTGTCTTCTTTCCTAGCTTCACATGCCCTTGATGGTGTCTTTTGGGTTAGTTCTCATGTGAAAGTCATTTTTAGGACTATGCAGCTGTCCACTTTTGCCTATCATGAGTCTTTCCATTGCCCTTTGAGTCATGTGCAATTGCAGTTCTTCTGAGATTGTGTGAAGTTCAATGATTCATAGCCATGTTGCATCAATGAGAGAATACTGGTCTATAAAAGAGGGGCTTTGAAGGAGAAAATACCCCAGGGTCACTGAAATGTCTATGTAATTTGCCAGATCCTCAAGTCTGAGCCCACATTATCATCTACCTGCGGTATCTGTTAAATGTCAATGTACTCAATTGTTTTCCTGTCAAACTGCATGTTAAAATTGGATTGATGCCCTTTCTTAATCTAGGCTTTTTATGTGTATGACTAGGTTGGTTTTGTTTGGACAGTTAAGGAGACCCTATAAGGTTTTGGGACTCAGTGCAGTATTCACAATGTCATTTGTGTGCAAGATTATCTGCAGAAACTCCCCACTGATGACAAATTTATCCCTTTGATTTTTTGCAGGACGTACTCCACAACATAGGGGAAACCTTTCTAAACACAGATAAGCACATTTCCCTGTCTGATGACTTGCTTGGAGTTAATATTCAGAGCATCATTAAACAAAATTACCTCTTAGTCACATCTGGCATGGAATCTCCTATGATTGCAAAGGGTTAAATGAGAGATACCTTGTCTTTAAGGTTCCAATTCCTCTGATTGTGTCAAGTATTTGTGTGTGTGTGTGTGTGTGTGTGTGTGTGTGTGTGTATGTGAGAGAGAGAGAGAGAGAGAGAGAGAGAGAGAGAGAGAGAGAGAGAGAGAGAGAGAGAGAGAGAGAGAGAGTCTATAAGTTCTCTGGAATCCCAGCACTTAGTCTAGTTCCTAGCACACAACAGCTGCTTAATAAGTCATTGAATCATTGAATGAATGACACACTAGGATATTATAATCCCAATTATTTTTAGTCAGTTGTGACTATGAAGATATATGTGGTCATTTTAGGAGATTGATTGTGAAAGCCTGCCTGTTCCTTTCTCATAATTTCAACAAATATTCCTGTGAGGACCATTCAAAAATAGATTTTATTGAGATGAGAAAGCAGAGATATGGGTCAATAGTTGCTGATGTCTTCTTGGTTTCCTTCTCTTTGGCAATCGCACTGCTTACAGTTTGCCTCATTTGATGGTCTTTTCCCATTTAGCATCCTACCTGACCTCTTGCTGTTTGAAACTGTTAACTACCTTCTCTCTTCTTGGATACTTTCTCCTCTGGGTTTTTGGGACACTCCTCTCTCCTAGCTCTCTTTCTACTTATCCAGCTACTCCCTCTAAGTGTCCTTTTGCTGGATCTTTATCTCATTCAACTAACTGTGGTCTACTCCAGAGCTCTCTCTTGGGTTTAAGGGCAGCTAGGTGGTGCAGTGCATAGAGCACCAGTGCAGGAGGACCTGAGTTCAAATCTCACCTCAGACACTTGACACTCACTAGCTGTGTGACCTTGGGCAAGTCACTTAACTCCAACTGCCTCATCCTGGGTCATCTCCAGTCATCTTGAGGAATATCAGGTCACCGGATTCAGATAGCTCTGGAGGAGAAGTGAGGCTGGTGACCTGCACAGCCCTCCCTCACTCAAAACAAAGCCAAGTGCAAGTCATGTCATCATTTCTCTGATGGCATGATCTTCTTCAGAAACAAAGGATGAACACACAGTCTTGGGTTTAGTCATCATCTCTGTAGATGACTCTTTATCTACATCTTCTTTTCTCTCCTTAGCCCTTGAGCCACAATCCCAATGACTTCTTGGACATTTCAAGTTCTGGGGATGTTTCAAACTCATGTCCAAAACAGAATCAATGATCTTTTCTCTCCGACCCACTCCTCGGTCAGTCAACCAGCATTTTAAAAGCACCCATTTGGTACGGGGTACTGTGCTAATCTCTGGGGATACAGAGAAAGGTTAAAAAATAGTCCCTTCTCTCAAAGAGCTTAGAGTCTAAGGGGGCAGGCAGCCTGTGAACAATCTTGTCAAATTGCATGTTAAAATTAGATTGATGTCCTTTCTTAATCTAGGTTTTTTATGTGTATGACTAGGTTGGTTTGTTTGGACAATTAAGGAGACCCTATAAGGTTTTGGGACTCAATGCAGTATTCACAATGTCATTTGTATGCAAGGCTATCTGCAGAATAACTCATCCTGGGTCATCTCCAGTCATCCTGAGGAATATCAGGTCACTGGTACAAATTACGTACACACACGTAATAAATCGGGGATTATCTCAAAGGGAAGGCATGATGATTAAGAAGGAGAGGGGAAGGCTTACTAGAGAAGATGGGGCTGTAGCTAATACTTGAAGGAAGCAAGAGAAACTAGGAGGCTGAGATGAGGAGGCAGAGTTTCAGCTAACTTGTGAAAATGCTCAGCCAACGAATGGAGTTTCTTTTGCAAGGAATAACAGGGAAGTCAATATCCCTGCGCGGCACAGTATGTGGAGGAGAAGAAGATAGGAAAGGGGAGACCCTCCTCTCAAACTTCACGATTTCTGCCAGACACTACAGTTTGTCTAGTTTCTCAGGTCCCTACCTCAGCAATAGCCTTGACGACTCGATCTCACCCTACATTGTTAATTGGTTGCCAAAACTTGACATTTCCACCTCTCCACCATCACTCATGTCTGACCCCTTTTCTCCACTCCCACAGATACCACTCAGTTCAAGCCCTTATCACCTCTCACCTAGACTATCGTAATAGCTTCCTAATAAAACTCCCTGCCTCAAGGCTCTCCCCACTCCTGTGCATCCTACACACTGCTGCCTAGGAGATTTTCCTAAAGCACAGATCTGACCGTCCCTCCCCTCCTCAATAAACCCCAGGGGCACCCTCCCTATTGTCTCTAGGATAGATGTTCTGTTTTGTTGTTGAAGGCCTTTCACAACCAGGTCACACAACATCTTGCCAACTTCATTACACATTACTCTCCATCCCACACTCTACAGTTCAGCAAAACTGTTCTTTTGGTTCTCTAAACATATATTCCAGAACCCTGGACCTGGAATCAGGAAGACCTGAGTTCAAATCATACTATATGACCATTGGCAAGCCACTTGACCTCCATCTGCCTCAGTTTTCTCAACTGTAAAATGGAAATAAGAATAGTGCCTACCTCCCAGGTTGTTGTGAGTATCAAATGAAGTAATATTTGTATAATGATTAGTATAATACCTGGAATATAATAGATTTTAAATAAATTATTATCTTCCATCCTCTCTTGCTTCCTTCCCTCCTTTCATCCCTCCCTTCCCTCTCTCTCTTCCTTCCTTCCTTCTTGCCTTCCTTCCTATCGTCACACCTTGGCACTGACTGGCTATTTCAAATATCTGGAATATACTTCCTCTTTACCTCTGTCTCACAGAATTCCTTCTTTTCTTTAAGACAAACTCAAACACCATTTTCTACATGAAGTCTTTCCTAATCTCAATAGTTTCTAGTGTCCTCCATCTCTTAGTTATTGTGCATTTAGCCACTTTGTATTTATTCTCTTAATATTTATTATCTCCCCTGATAGAATGTAAGCCCCTGGAGAGTAAGAATTATCCCTGTACTTGCATCCCCTAGTACAATGGCTAGTACATGTTAGGAACTTAATAAATATTTGTTGGCTTGCCGATTTTTCCTTCTCCTGTTTGAGGTATCTCGACATTCAGTTCCCAAATACCTTTAAAATCGTGTTTCTTCCCACGCCCACCCACTGAATAGATAATTTATATCTACTTGGTCAAGTTCAGACAATTTCCCTGACTTTATAATTTTAAGTGTTATTGCTGTTTCCTCACATGGTATATCAGGTTCTGATGTGGTGGAGTCTAAATAAGTTAGCAAACAGTACTGTTACTGATGAGACTAGGTCACCATGGAAACATTGCCAGATGTATTCCATTTCATCTGTATTTGTTGTTCTTCATCCAGTTCTATCTATAAATACCCTTAGTATTATCTGGTTTAGCTGGGTTTTATGCCAAGTTCTCTGCAGGCTTGTTTTTTCCTCAACTGGTTTTCACTGTTTTGTGAGGTGTTACTTCTAGTAATCTTCCGTCATCCTCCTCCAAAATGTTTTGCAAATGAGACTGTAGCATAAACCAGTGTTGTCCTTGGCTGCCATATCTCTGTGTTTGGCAAGGAGATCAAGTGAGATAGTTTCTGGGTTTTTTCATCCTCTTCCTTGTGGTGATTGTTTTGCATTGGTTAAAATTTTATAAGAAATGGTGATAGACCCAAAGTCTTTACCCATTTTCCATTTTGTCTGAGTTGAAAGCTTGTGTAAATAGGTCCATCTGGAACTACTGTAACTGTGTGCTGATACACCTTCTCATTTTTATCCTTACATCTAATTTGATATTGACTTTGACCTTTGTTCATCTAATTAGTAGATGATGCGACTACACATGGACAGTCATTTCAGAGATGACTTCACTGTCGGAAAGCAGTAATTTTCCGTCTGTTAAGACAACCCATTTCTTTTTTGGTGTTATTGTTTGGTCCTTATTTGTCCAGTGCTTTCTGACTGTCTTCTTGAAGAGAGGATTCATGATTTACATAATTTCCAGGTACGAAGCTTTTGGGTAGTCATTATGACTATTGCATTTCTTATTCCAAAATCATATTTCCCAATATTTTCTCTTGTTATCCATAGGCCCACTTTTGCACTGAGGTCTTCAGGTATCGGATTATACATTGATTTAATTTGAAAGCTCTTGTCAAGTTCTTCATAGCCATAAGATGCAATTATTTCTAGGAGTTCTATCTACTATGCTCATTATAAACTCTGCAAGGGCAGCTTGTCCTGTTGTCCCATGAAAGGATGATTCTTGTTGCCTTCTTCTCCTGGCTCTGTTTCAGACTCTCAGTTCTTTGCCATCATGCCTCAGCTGCCCTGTCACCCTGGAATTTCCCTTAGTCCCTAGGGTATTCTCAAGTTGGAACACTTCTACACCTTTCTCATTTGTGAGATTCTCCTAGGGCCTCCATTTTGAGAAGGGATCCAGGTGGATCATGGGACTTACATGGTGCAGTGGATAGAGTGCCAGGCCTGCAAGTCGGAAAGGTATCTTCTTGAATTCAAATGTGGCCTCAGACACTTACTAGCTGTGTGACCCTGGGCAAGTCACTTAACCTTGCTTGCCTCAATTTCTCATCTGTAAAATTATCTGAAGAATGAAGTGGTCAATCAGTCTAGTATCTTTGCCAAGAAAACTCAAAATGAAGTCACAAGTTGGATATGGCTGAAATGACTCATCATCGTCATCATCATCATCATCATCATCATCGTCATCATCATCATCATCATCATCATCTTCACCAACAACAGCAAGATCAAGAGCAAAAACAGCACCAACAATCACCCCCAGGTGGATCATGCTTCATTCTTGTCCCATCAGTGGTTGGGACTTGTTCCTTATTTTAAATTTCCCTTTGTGTAACATTTTCCCCCATTAGAATGTAAGCTTATATTTGTATTAAACGTGTTTAGCACAATGTCTTGTACAGAGTAAAACACTTATTGTCTGTTAATAGATTCCGGTTGTCTTTGGTTGTTTTTGAGTATTCTTTCTCTGCATCGTGTTGTTGCTCTAGTAGAACATAGATTCCTTGAGGATAGAGACTGTTTCAGGCTTGTCATTGTATCCCCAGCACCTGGCACTGTGCCTGGCACATAGCCAGTGCTTAATCAACCCATCAGCTTTTATTGGGTGATTTTTTATGTGCCAGGTACTGTTCTAAATGCTAAAAATACAAAGAAAAGAAAAATCCAGACCTTGTTTATCAATGCTGCTTGAATTGAATTACTTTACTTTGCAAAAACATTACTGTACGTGATATTTGAACTATTCACTTGGAAAACATTCTTAAGAGTGAATCTTCTCTTTAGTCATTACAGTTGCATTTTATTAAAAACAAACATGGATTTAAAAGAAAAAAGAAGTTATGAATTTTGAACTTTTGTGGAAGCTATGGATAGTCAACTATTTCTGAACCTCCTACTTCATCTCCAAAAATCAAAAACAGAATGATAAATTGACTGGGCTATGGAAAGCTATTGTATTATCTTTAGGGACTTCAGCCTGGTTCCGAGGGGCTGTAGACAGTCATGCTCATGCCTACAGGAATCTACCAGTCACCCCTCAGATCTAATGCCTCTAGGGTTTTGTACATAGAACATGAAATTTCTGTTGGTCTAATATTGAACATTAAAAAAAGCGTACATCCCTAGGGTCTCGTAATTCCCTCCCAACAGGAAGTCCACCTCCCTACTTTCAAAATATTTCCCTTCTAGCTGTAAGCAAATTACTACTTGTAGTTGTTGCTGTCAGCTGCATTATTGGATAAACCATTGCAGTCCTTTCCAGGCACAAGGAAACTTGGCAAAGTTTCCTGCCAGCTCACTGAGAAGCCCACAGTTTGCATAATGCTAATTAAGTTTTCAGCTCAATCTTCAAACTCTTGTGAGTTAAAGGCAGCAAGTAATAGGAGAAATGTTACAGACATGGTCCTAAAAGTAGAGAATCCTCTAATTGACAATGCCTACATTGTCATGACTAATCATCATCAAAGAAGGCAGTGTGGGGTGGTGGGAAGGGTGCTAGATTTGGAGTCAGAGCATCTGGGTTTAAATCCTGGACCTCATAGTTACTATATTTGGAAGCATGGTTAATTTCTCTATGCTTTGCTTCTTAGTCTCTGTGTGACCTTGAGCAAGTCACCAAACATCTAGGATCCTTCATTTCCTTGTCCATAGAATGAGGCAGATCAGCTAGATCATTGAGAAAATCTCTTCCAGACTCTCATTTTATGATCCTGGATGACACACCTTGCCCATTATTCTCTTTCCTTTTATTTTGGTGAGACTTCTGTGAGTACTGTGGTGCCCTCCAGTATCACACTTAACTGGTCTTTCTCTTTTCATTCTGGAAGTGTTTGGTTTTCACTGAGTCTTCATGCTTGCAGAGGCGTGGTGATACTCAAAGATACCGCCACGCCTCAGGGACATGGCCAGACAGTGGGCTTGAAGCCAAGCAGCTTCACCCACCTAAGGTGTGGTGGGTGATAGCGCAGATTCTTACCACATCTTGGAGCTTTTTATTACTCTCTCATTAGAGATAATTTCAAAACCATAACACTGCTCTTGCATTTCCACCACCAAACCTCCAAGTATTTTCTGTTGCTCTTCAAGATTTCAAGGGTCAATGTTTCATACTCCACATCAGTAAGCAATGGAATCATTCCATTTGTACATACTATTTTGCTAGTTAATCTGTTGTAGTTTAGGAAAGAAAATATCAAATGACAAAAATGGAATGGAGAATGAATATTGAGACTATTTCAGGGAAAAGAGCATTTGTCTCAGAGTCTGAAGATAGAGATCCTGGCTTGCCAATTTATGCTCTGTATGACATTGGCAAATCACTAAAGTCCCCAGAGTCTCAGTTTTCTCATTGGTAGAATGGGGATAATAATGCCTATATTACCTTCTTCACTGAGTTGTTACAAGGATCAAATTATATAAATGTATACATATATTATAATTTATATATAACCATATAAATACATAGCAGATACATAATTTATGTGTAAGCTATATATACATGTGTATTTATCTTCATGTATATCTCATCAGTTTACAATCCTAAAACACTAAGAATGTGATATTTTCTTATAGTAGTGTGATATACTGGATAAAGATGTCTCCTGAGTTCGGAAGGCCTGAGTTCAAATCATACCTCTGATATATTCTGCCTTTGTGACCCTGAGCAAGTCATTTCACCTCTTAGTGCTCCAAGTAACTCTTTAAGTTACAGAGAAGGTGCGTATTGGCATTGGGAAAGGAAATTCCTCTTTAGGAGATCCTTGTGAAATCATATGAGTTATCAGTTTGTGTTCATACTCAATTTTAAAGGAACTTGCAAAATTGACTCAGTGAAGGTTTGTATTTATGAGAAAGGGGAAGGGAATAAGCATTTGCATAGCACCTACTGTGTGCCAGGTACTGTGCTAAGTAAGGAATTTTACAAATATTATCTTATTTGGTCCTCACAGTACCTCTGTAAGGTAGGTATTACTATCACTACACCCATTTTAAAGTTAAGAAAACTGAGGCAAACAAATATTAAATGATTTGCCCAGGGTTAAGCAGCTAGTAAGTGCCTGAGACCGGATTTGAACTCAGATCTTCTTGGCTTCAGATCCAGCACTCTATCCACATTTTATGGAACTCTTAAAAAACAAGTCCATTCCCCACTTTATCAGTCTGGAGCGACATATTGATTCCAACCTTTAGTTGGTGTGGCAACTTATTTCTTCCTTCCTTTGTTGCTTCCTATCACCAGGAGTGCGAGGCTAGTCCCAGATCTCTGGAGGCCACCTCTCTGGCTGGGTGCTGTTACCTTAATTTACTCAGACGTTGTGGAACTGGTGTTGAGTGCTGTGAAAGAGAATTCAACTGAGGTTCCATCAGGATGGATTGAAGGAGGAGCCAGGCTTGTAGAGGGGTAAAAGGAGGATGCAGCCATCAACCACCAGTGGAAGAGAATACTGTTATAACTCAAGATATGGTGAAAGGGAAGATTTTAGAGAAATCCGAGAAGGCTTGTATGATCCGATGCAGAATAACACGAGCAGAACTAGGAGGATAATACAGTGAAAACAATAGGACACAAACAGCTGTAAAAGGCTAAAGAACTCTGATAGAGACAGAGTCAGGAGGATTGTTGATTATCTATACCTCTCATCTCCTGACTGACAGGTGATATGGAAGATGTGGGGATTTGTTTTGCTTAATATGCATATTTGTTAAAGGACTTTGTGTTTCTTTTAAGTTAGGGCGTGAAAGAAAGAAAAAATAAATGTTAAGTGGAAAATAAATCTTAAAAAGTATTTATTGACTGATTATCTTGTGTTTAATACCACAGGGGAAAGACCAGTGGCTCTGGGATTAGAGGACTGGATTCAAATGTTGCCTGTGAGAAGAGATGCCCAGTTATGCACCCCTCTTCTCTCTGTGTGTGTGCATGTATGTGCACATGTGTGTATGTTGAGGGAGGAAGGATATGCATGTGGAATGTTAGTAACACTGGTGACCTTGGTTGCTGGGGTCCGGGTTTTGCTCACCCGTTCGCTTTTTGTTTGTGGTTACCAAAACGGTTCAGTTGAGGGGCTGATTGGCATGCTGGGAAGTAATAATCTAGCACTGACAGTTGTGGTTGGGCAGCCATTTTCACTCGTGTGTGAATCTTTGTGACCCCATATGGGGTTCTCTTGGTAAAGATACAGGAGGGTTTTTGCATTTTCTTCTCCAGCTTCAGAGGGAAAACTGAGACAAACAGGGTTAAGTAACTTAACCAGGATCTCATCTCAAGTAAGTAAGTGTTTGAGGCTGGATTTGAATTCAGGTCTTCCTAGCCTAAGGTCTGGTGCTCTATCCACTATGCCACCTAGCTGCCTCATTAATTAAAAATTTTATTAATTAATTAAAACCTACTGGCTTTAACATAAATAAAAGAAATCTAAGGGTTCATCTTTTGTGAGGAGTCTCGTTTATCTGAATGTTTGTGAGCTTGGGACATTCTTCCTATTTATTTTCTGTGGGCAGGGCAAGAGTTTCTCTCTTAAGAGGAATGCTCATAATTCTCTCTGGGGCTTGATCATCATTATGAAGTGAACCTACCTACTAAGCACTGGGCATTTACTTCCACCACAAGGGAAGGGGTAGGGCAATCTCTGCCTCGAATCTCTTAAGGATTTTGTGGAATTTGCTATGGATGAAGATCTTTTGTGGTTCCATTTCTCCCTACCTCATCACCCCTTCCTGCCTCTGCCAAGAGGAGGTCCTGAATGGAAAACTAGGAGAAGGGGAGTAGAGGTGGGAGAGATGCCCACTTGCATGAAGCTTCCCACATTAAAACACTACTCACCGTAGGCACAGGAATGCAGGATGCAGGAGAGTGTAAACTGAATATATTCAATCCTGGCAAAGAAACTTGTACTTGTTGAAGTAGTATTAGCTAACGTTGACATAATACTTTACATCTTATTTCATTTGATCCAAAAACACCTCATTAAGGAAGTGCTTTTATGATTCCGACTTTACAGATGAGGAAACTAAGGCTGAAAGAAGGCTTAAGTGAAGTGAGTGAAGTGACTAGGTCATGTAGCTGGTAAGTGTCTGAACTGAGCAGTCTTCCTGATTCTGAATCCAGGACTCTATCCGTTACATACCTTCACACCCATCCCTCCCACCCCCCACAGTCAAGCGTAAAGTAAAGTGTGTCGTTTGCTATGGGTTGTATCAGACATTAGGGACAGACTCAGATGACCTTGAAGAGAGAAGAGAGCCCATGTCAGGCACATTCCTTGTGGACAGAGGAGACTTCCAGACAAGCAGAAAGCTGGAGTGAGATTTCAGGCACAGTCAACTTTCTCAGTTATCTCTTATGCCTGCCTGCACCCCAAGACCTAGAGACCTCAAGCTTCATAATGGTTCAAGGTGTGAACCAGAGGACTCTATTACAAGGCATTGTTAGGGAAAAGGCAAAAAATAAATCGCAAGAGATGCCATCATGGGTCTAAGCTGTGGCATGGTAGCCCCTTTTCTACATATAATCATGGCACCATTGAGCAATTTAAAATGCTTTTAAAATGTTTTATTGCAGCTTGTATTTTTTTACATAACTGTCCTTTGCCAGTGCCACCCACCCCCAGTAATACCTAGTCTTGTTACAGAAAGTACACTTAAGCAAAAAAAAAAAAATGTGACACATTGTTTATATCTGTAGCTAGAGGTAGACCAGTACCCCAGGTATAGGACGAAGGCATCACCATCAGGCAGGAGAACAAAGATACTCAGTAAAACATAAACTCCTTATGGGTGGGTTTTTTTTTAATCATTGTATTCACAGAGCCTAATATGGTTACTGGTACATAGTAGATACTTAACAAATGCTTGTTGGATTGGGTTGAATTAATGTATTATTCATTAATGAAGTAATAAAATAATATAGTAAGCAACTACCTTTCGGAGTGTTGCCTTCAAAAGTGAGGGAGCATGGAAAGCATGGAATTCTCTTATAGTAAGCTATCCATTATTGTCATACATGAAAAAGCAAGGTCGCTTCACTTTTGACAACAGCAGAGAGTTGGGAATATTTTGTTGCCTTTTTCTTTTGCAGCATCAGGCTCAGGATTGAGCTGAAATGATGAATCTCTTTGGCCTGGTCAAGCTATAGGTATGTGGAAAGGGCTCTGAACTAGAAGGGAAGAATCTTGGGATCTCACTGGTCTTCAGCTTCTGCATCCATATATAATGGGGGATTAGACTGGCTGATCTCAGGGATTCTTTGTTGTTCCATATTTCTTGTTTGGATATAAGGAAAAAAACCCCAAAACAAAATAAACAGAATTACTACCCAAGCCTTTTTCTTAAAAAAAAGTTTTACTGTTTTTTTAAACATTGTTATCACTTCTAAATGCCCCGTGTACTCTCTAAAACACTCTACCTTGTGGAAAAAAAAGAAGTATAATTAAGCACAAAAACCCCCTACCTTGGCCGTGTCTGACCACGCATGCCTTATTTTATACCTTATGTCTCATTTTGTAGCTTGTTTTGTACTTTATGACTTATTTTGCTCACCACCTCAGTGCTAAGGGGCATGAAGGATCTTTCCTTTTTTACATATATCTGTCACCAAACTTGATACAGTGTATGAGAATGAGCACAAGCAACCCGAAGAACTAAAGTGCTATTGCTAGCATCATTTAAAAAAATTATAGTGCTTTATGTGCTGCAAATAATTTTATTAATGTTATCTCATGTGATCTTTCCAACAACCCTGTGAAGTATGTGCTATTATCATTCCCATCTTCCTGATGAGCAAACTGATGTTGAGAGGATTTAGATAACTTTCTCAGGGTCACACATCTAGTAAGCATCTAATCCGGAATTTGAATCATAACATCATTTTAAAGAAAAGATTGTCTTCCACCTGTTTTATTTTGTTCCAGGTTCTTGGTTCCAGGTTGTTCTTGGTTAGGCTCTGGACCTATGCTCATCTATATATGCAGTTGCCAGTGAGCTGGTATTTAATCATCCTCACCAGTTATTTACTGCAGAAGTCAGGGTACGTTATTTAACAGTCCTGTTAAGGATTTTTTAAAATTGCTTGTTTTAACTCCCTTTGTGACTATAAAACAAATAGACATAAGGTTTGTCTAAAGATTCTAAGCAACAGAAGAAACTAGCTAGAATGGACTTCTTATGGAAGCTAGCAGTTGGATGCTTGGGGAGGAGGGAGAATCTTGGACTTAGTGATTTTTTTAAAGAAGAGTTTAATGTAGATTGGGAGTTTGTTGTTAAGCACTTTTTGTGTCATGGACCCCTTTGACAGTATAGTAGATGCTATGGACCCCTTTCTTAGAATAAAATTTTTAAATGTATACAGGGTTACAAAGGAAACCAAAGATCCTGAATATAATTATCAAAATATACAAAACCAAATTAAATGAATAAAATAAAATACATGGTATTAAAAAGAAATAAATTATATTGAAATAAAGATCTCTCTATCTATCTATGTATCTATTTTTCTCCCCTTTCTAATTTTTTTGGGCTCCCTGAAATCTATCCACAAGGTTCTGGGCAGGGGTGGGGTGGCTTTCATGGACATAAAGTTAAGAACTAATGATCTAGAGACAATATATCTTGTTTAATGCCTTGATCGATCCAAAGTGGGCTAGGAAATAATCCCTTATAGCTAGGTATGATGGTTTACTATTCACAGAATGCTTTCCCATACAGTGTCTCCTTTGATACTCATAAAATGCCCATAAATAGGTTGCTTGATATTATTGTCTCTATTTTAGAGTTGAGTAAACTGAAGCTCACAAGGGTTAATGGTCCTCCCTTCCCTCCCCAGGCCACACAGATAGGAAGCAGGAGAGCTCCAGCTCAAATCCAGGTCTCCCATCTCAAAGTCTAGAGTGCTTATCCTTTGAGCTATTGCCTCCTGATTTCATTTCCCATAAGGCAACTCAACAAAGTCTGAATAGACTTTATAACTAATTCATATTCCATTGTGTTTGTTTTTAAGATAGCATCTCCTTCATTCCACCTAGGCTAGAAAGGTAGGATCTTTTCATAGACCCCATTCCAATACTGATGGCAAGGGAACTTTGACCTGGTCTATTTCTGACCTGAGATATTTGCTGCCCTCTCCCTGGTCCCCATTCCTTAACCCTGGGGGTCCACTATAGTGGCCCCGGTTTTATCACTGGTACCTGATTGGCATAGCTGACTGAACCTCAGACCTCCTAAGCTCTAGGAATCTGCCAAACTCTATCTGCCTGGAAGCAGAAACTCAAAGGTTTTATTTTGACAAGCAATAAAGATGAATATAGTTACTTTGGCTACTGCTTTAGCTTCTGCACTTTTTAATTGTGTCAGAGACAGCTTTGGAGCTGGTGGAAAGTTGAATTAGTAGAAATGTGTCTCCCAGAGTAAGCTCTCTGAGCTCCTAATGGGGACCGCTCAGGCAGTTAATAGCACTTAGATTTGAAATCATGTATGAGGCTTCTTCAAGTAATTAAACTTTGTAAACAGGCCTGTAAACACCTTCAGAATCTTACTTCATGTTTCCCTCCCTCAGTCACTTCCTTTTTGTTGAAACAGGTGGTGTGACATCCATACAAACATATATACATACATTCATGTTTACTGTTCAGTTATTTCAGTCATGACCTCATTTGGGGTTTTCTTGGCAAAGAGACTGAGGTGGCCATTTTTTTTCCTCCAGCTCATTTTACAGAGAAAAACCGAGATAAATAGAGGAAAGTGACTTGCTCAGGGTCATGCGGCTAATAAGTGTCTGAGGGCTGATTTGAATTCAGGTAGATGACTCGTCCTGACTCCAGGCCAGGTACTGTATCCATTGCATCATGTAGCTTTCCCCACATACATTCTTCATACATACACATGTTCATACATAGTAGAGATGACTAGACATAGAATTAAGAAGATGTATGATCAAACTCCAGCTCTAATAGCTCCTTACTAAGTGAGCCTCAATTTTGTCATCTATAAAATGTGATATTAATATTACACCTTCTTCTCAGGGTTGCTGTGAGACTCAAATGATTCAACATAAATAAAGAGGTTTGCCAACTTCAGAGCTATAGAAATGTTGGTTGTTCATTTTAATGAACCTCTTTGGGCTCAGACAACACAATGGATCCTCTCAACAGAGTGTGTCAAAATTTATTCTTTTAACACGAATTTCAGGAAAAGCAAACAATAAAATATATATATTTTTAAAAAGTAAGGCAAACAGAGCTTAGTGTGTTTCTTTGTGACTTTTCTGCCTGATTTATTTTAGCCTCTGGCCTCATGGACATGTGCTAATTTGCCTGGCAATTTTGTTTGTCGAGATCATTTAAACTTTCCTGAGTTTATTTGACCTAAAAAATATTTTCCTATATGAAGGAGTCAGTTTGGATAATATTGTAACAAAACAAATTGGGCCATGCACACCCTGCAATGTTGTTGCCAGGATTTTATTTATTGAATTTGGTTTTCATTATTTTTATGACCAAATTGCCATTTCCATGAATGAACCCCCACGCCGCAGATCCCTAGGGACGCTAAACCGGTGCATCAGCTTATTTCATTTGGTTAGTTAGAGCCACAGTCTTTAAAAAGGAAAATCTCTGCATTGAAACTTAAAAAAGACAAAGAACAACACATTTTTTTTTCTCTGTGGTTGTTGTTGTTCCTGAATGGAAAACACATTTTCCAGTTGGGCAATGTTGCCCTTCATTTAAAAGAAAAAAAAAAGATTTATTTGCAGATGCTGCTCTAGAACTGGATCAGACCTATCACTGAAGTGTCAACATATCCCTCAAGTCATCAGATAAAATGACTATATAAGGGGGGAAGCCCTAATGGGGACAATGTATACAAGGGAGAGGATTTCTGGGAAAAGGGAAAAGCTCACAAAATAAAATGGGGGGGAGGCAATGGAATCCTTACGTATGGGAGCAGCAGGATTAGATAAGTTCCTCATGAAGACTGGTTAATTTTCATGATGCCAAATCATTGGTCAAAGTCTCCAGTAATGAGGGCATTTGAGAATACCCCTCCCCAAATGCCCACTACAAAGAGAAAATTTCTCCCATATTTCCCTAGGTATATGCCAAATCAGTGTAGTCATAGGTAGGAACAGAGGAGATGGAGACCACCTTGATGGAGATTAGTTAATAAGTTGGGTAAAGATTATCCTTATCCAAACCCCTACCCCTTAAAGTTTTGAGAGATTCTTAAGAGACTCCCTCTACCAAGCTATCTTTCTTTAATTTTAAAAAGTGTCCTGAACTTAGCATCAAATAACTTTGATATTCAGTCGTTCAATCATGCCAACTCTTTGTGACTCCATTTGCAGTTGGCTTGGCAAAGATACTGGAGTGATTTGCTATTTCCTTCTCTAGTTTATTTTACAGATGAGGAAATTGTAAACAGAGTTAAGTGACGTGCCCATGGTCACACAGCTACTCAGTGTCTGAAGCTGGATTTGAACTCATGAAGATCAGCCTTCCAGACTTCCTGGCACTCTATCCACTGCTTCACCTAGCTGCCTAAGCATCAAATATGATTTTCGTATTTCATTTCCATATCCAGAGGAGAACAGAAAAAGAGTCACACATGAAACTCTGAATCTTTGTTGCTTGTTTTCCTCTACCTAATTACATTTCCAGGTATATCAAACATTCACACCCTTCTCAAACTCTTTATATACTCAATTGAGAAATAAGGTATTTTATTCAAAACTAACATCATATTCCCCCAAATGGCATTGTATCCACACCTTTTGGGAATTCCCAAGGTTAGTGAATCATCAGTCTGACAATGACTGCCCAGACATGATGATTACGTTAAGTCCAGAAAAGGCCATATTAGTTACCATTTGTTGATGTCTAATTAAATGTTCTTCTGGAAAGAGTTCAGAAAACCCAGTTGTCTTTCAAGATATTGAATTTCTTTACCCCTACATTCATGTCTGGATTTTTTTTAGTAGTAGTGACTGCAAAGAGGCAGGTGAGGGCACAGATGATAGAATACTGGCCTTGGAGTCAGGAAGATCGCAGTTCAAATTTAACTTCAGACACTAACAAGCTGTGTGACCCTGGGCAAGTGAGTTAACTTTTGACTGTCTTAGTTTCCTCCATTGTAAAATGGGAATTATAGCACCTACCTCCCAGGGTTGTATTGAAAATAAAATAAGATGCTATTTGCTTAATGACTGGTACATAGTGGGTATTTAATAAATGCTTGTTCCCTTCACATTAGTGTCCTTTTTGGTCATTGTTTTTGACCCAAAGGGCAGACAGAGGTGAACTTAAGACCCTTTTTGCTGTTAGGAATTAAGTAATCATTTCATAGTAGAGCCTCCAATTCCAGCTTCTCCTGATCCCTTATTCTAAGTGAGGGTCCATGTTTTGGTACCATCCTGCTCACCTATGGAGCAGGGTAAGAATAAGTCATCAGTGGCTCACATTTATGTAAGCCTTGTGTGAGAGGCTTCTTCTGGACACAAAGGGTATGGTTACTCTTTAAGGAATTTCTCACTCTTTTGCTCTCTGCCTTTGCCCAAATAATATGGGAAATTCTTTGATGTTCTCCTCCCATAATCCACTCAGCTGCCATGGGGTATATTCACCAATTTTCTGTATAATAATAGATAGCATTTATATATTGCTTTAAGGTTTGCAAAACATTCTGTAGAATAACATTTGGTCCTCACAACAACCATGTGAGATAGATGCTATTATCCTCAATTACAGATGAAGAAATTGAGCCATAGAAATCCTTCAGTGAAGTTTATTTGTAGATTAGGAGAAGCAAGTAAAACTCATATCAGACAGAATTGCTAGATACCCACCAGTAGGCAGAGGCCTGAAGCATCTCAGTCACCTACTGAACTGCTCTGGATGGGAATCTGGCACAGGGCACTCAAGAGTGGTTCTTTCACTGGTGTTTCCTTCCATGGCTCCTCTAGACTTGGCTGTCTACATCATTTTGTTTTTCCTTCAGTTCCCTCCTTCCGGCTGTTCTCAGCAGATACTGCTGTCCTTTCCCCAGATCTAGGATCCTTTTCTGCCATCCTACGTTGTTCTTGGGAGAATCCATCCCTTCCATACTTTGCTTCGGGTTCTAGCAGATGATGGCCATATTAATAATGGCCCCATTTTTCCCTTTCTTAGTTCTTCCTCCAACCCAAACTATCTGCAGTTCTCTTTAGCCTCCAGAAAATAGCAGTTATTCTCTTTTTCAGGGTATCTCCTCCCCTCCAGAATTTTTGCTAGTTTGCATTAAAATTAAAAGAATGATTCTTTTCCTAAAGTTTTCTCTTGGATGTTTCTCATGACTCCTTGTCAGATATTCCCTCCCTGCCCTACCCTACCAATATGTTTCTTTACTTAGAGGGAATTCTTACATCCCTTAGAATAAGGATGCTTAACCTTTTTTTGCATCATAGACCCCTTTGGCAGTCTGTGAAGCCTAAGGAATCCTCAGAATTCTTTTAAATGTATAAAACAAGACACATGGGATTACAAAGGAAACTGATTCTATTGAAATACAGTTAGCAAAATAGTATTTCAAAAAAGTTCAGGAATCAAAATCTTGGTTCATAGAAAGTTCCAGGAGACACTGTGAGAAGGAAGCGGAAGTCACAAATCCATGTCTACTTTCATGTACTACCTTATCAGAGTCTCTTCCAAAATACTGCTTTCTATGTATTCTAAGACTGACATACTTTCCCAGGCTTTGCTGTATATGTGGAGCATCATGCTAACCTCGAAGCACTACTTGAATGTGAATCTTTTAGTCGGCCAATCAGTCATGACACAACAACATCTAGTAAGTGTTTGCTGTGTGCCAGGCCCTATGCTAAGGAAGAGAGGAAAAGCTGATCTCTGCTTTTAAGAAGTGATATCATTATCAACCCTCTGGACTGTTAGTCCTAGAGGACAAAGTGAGACTGGTGACCGTGCACAGCCCTACCTCACTCAAATCAAAGTTAACTGCAAATCATGTCACCATCTCCCTGATGTTACGGTCCTCTTTGAGAATGAAAGACAAACCACGTAACTACAATTCTAATAGTGAAGACAACATGTAAATAATTAGGTTCATAGAAGTACCTTACGTACAGAGTACCTTAAGGTAATCTGGAAGGGGCAGATATTATTATCATATCACGCTTGTTGTTATCATTGCTTTTGGCAAAGACCACCTAGACCTCGGGGCTTACCCTTGTTCAGGTTTTAAAGACGACTGAGGTTTACTCCCAAATTAATGCTTTCTAAAGTCAAACACCTGTAAACAAGTGTTACTGGAACTTCTGCAGTCCATTGTACAATATCCTAAAGCCTGTACTCACCAATTTGTTTTTTCCAAATGAAACTCATCTCACATATAAAACCATCAAATCTCTTTCTTCCCTTCAGTCATTGGCAAAACATCTTCCATAGCTAAGTTCTGTTTCTCCATTGGCTCTTGGAAGAGGTAGATGAGAGGATGTAACTGAAAGCGAGGGTTAATAGGCAAAATATTGTAGTGTTTCAGGGCCAGATGAGGAGATGTTTATTTTTTCCTTAATTCCAGTAAGTCTATTTATTTCCAGTTATTGTGGGATGGAATTGAAAGGACCATTGGATGGCAGAGTTGATGCCTCTGGGCTATAGTATCATAGTAGACTTTTGGGACTGAGTTGAGTCCTTTGGCTTTTGGAAGTGGAGAATTCAAGTGTATCTATATATTATGTATCATGATAACCTTTGAAATGAGGGCTATTTAACCTTCCCCATGTAGACTCAGTCCCACTTCAGACTCTGGAACTAATCTGATCCTTGATCTGGGGCAATTTAAGGAAATTTATCCAGTGTTAGTACCAGATCACCCTGGCTTCTGGTTTTAGTTTCTGACTTTTGCCCTCATTCTCCAATATGAGCTCTTGCTTGGCTTAATCTGACCAAGTCCCTGTGTCTTAGTCTAATTCTAACAACTGAAAGTTTTGTCTTGTCCCCTTGAACCCAATACCTTGCCATGATTTCTTGCCTGGTACTTCCTTTGGGCCTGGGATCTTTCCTTGTAATTCTAGTGACCTGAACTCCATACTCTGTCTTGCTCCCTATTACCTGTTAACAGACTTCTAGGCTGAAGGCTATCTGTCTACCTAGACTGTGGCTTATTGTCAGCTCTCAGAGCTTTGGATGCATTCTCTTCTGAGAATATCTGTCTGTTGCCATAGTGGAAAAGCAAGACACATCTCTGCCACTAGTTAGTTATATTACTTTAGATGAGTTGTTTTCTCTCTCTAGGACCCACTTTTCTCATCTGAAAAATCAATGGATTGAATTAGATGGGTTGATCTTTTATAGTTTGAATGAAGTCTGAGTCTATGAATTCTACTCTGCAAGCTTATTTTTGTAGAAAATGGAATCTAATAAACTTTGTGCTAGACAATATATATCTTAGTACCTAACTACACTATTTAGGTGAGCCTCAAAAACAGAGTTAGGTATTATTTAAAAGTTTGTTGTTCTTAATGACTAATTCTAGGAAAGAAGAGCTGTTTGGGGAAAGACTACCTATACCTATTTGGGACAGTTCCCTACTCAGACTGGTAGAAAATGCGAATTTTCCAGACTTATTACATATTACTTCCTTTTAGCTACTTTAACATCCAGCCAAACCTATGCAAGTATTCCTCATCCATGTCATTTAATCTCTGTGCCTTTGTATAAGCTCTGGTCAATGCACTCCCTTCTCACCTCTGGGTCACCAGCTGACCAGTTGAGCTCATTGAAGGCAGTGGCTCTTTCCTTATTGTCATTGATTTTCCAGTGCCTAGGGAATAGACACTTCATAGATACTTGCTGATTGATCATAACATTCTCCCTTGAGCCCTATACTTTATACCTATAAGGTAGATTGTATTTATTTGTACTGTATATACTTCTCCCTTACATTCTAAAGGAGGGAAGTCAGGGATTGTTTTTGGCTTTGTCTCTTATATCCCTAGTGCCACACTCTGTGTCTGCCATAAGTAGGCAGTTAAAAATAATTAATTTATTTTTAGTTTTCAACATTCACTTCTATAGGATTCTGAGTTTCAAATTTTCTCCCCCTCCTTTTCCACCCTCTTCCCCAAAATAGTATACGATCTGATATAGCCTCCACTTATACATTCATATTAAATATATTTTCACATTAGTCATGATGTAAAGAAGAATTAGAACTAATGGAAGGAATCATGAGAAAGAAGAAACAAAACAGAATAACAAAAGGAAAGGAGAGCAAATAGTATGCTTCCATCCTCATTCAGACTCCACAGTTCTTTCTCTGGATGTGGATGGCATTTTCCATTGTGAGTTGTTTGGAGTCATCTTGGATCCTTGCATTGCTGAGAAGAGCTAAGTCTATCAAAGTCAGTCATTGCACACTGTGGCTGTGGTTCTGCTCATTTCACTCAGTATCAGTTCATGTAAGTCTTTCTAGGTTTTTCTGAAGTCTGCCCCCTCATCATTTCTTAGAACACAATAGTATTCCATTCTGTTCATATAACCTCAACTTGTTCAGCATAAGTAGGTACTTTTAAAATGCTTGTTGCATGAATGAACATCTCAGAAGCAAATAAGGGAAAACTCCAACCTCAGTTTTCTTTGTTTTGTGTGCATGTGTGTGTGTGTGTGTTTGTGTGTGTGATTATTTGTAGGTACTTTTGCCTGTCACTGAGGTCATCCTCCTAGCTGTAGATTGGACTGTATGTACTTACAAGCACAAATGGGCCAGAATGGAGACCTCAGAAAAGGTCCTATGATCCTCCTGAATCATTCTTCCTCTTGATGACTCATTCCAAGGTCAAACACTTTGCTGTCAGAAGGCCCAGTTAATTTCTAAATCTTTAGGCTGCAGTTATTCCCAATTTCTTTTGTTTTGGCTGCAAAGGAAGATAGTGACTGGTCACCATCCTCTATGGAGTAATTTTACATATTGGAGGTTGACTGGAAAAGGAAAAAATGTAAATGATTGGAGAAAAGTCTACAAGATGTGTTTGTTGGGAGGAAAGATATGACATGAGTGGTGAGTGGAGAACGAAGGAATTTTAGTCTACTGAGTGCTGTGGACCAAATAAAGAGGTGAGTAAGCCAATGAGAAATTTAGGAGTTAAAATAAATATGAAGTCCCTAATCAGTTCGAAAACCTTTAGGGTGGGAAGCATAAACTCAAAATGACATTTTGAGGAAGCAAACAGTGAGATGGTTTAAAGACTGAAATAAGGCCTGATGATATTTTAATCTCTAGTTGTTTCTTTTAGTTTTAGTTTTTTTCATCCTTCTCTTTAAGGCTAGCACTGATGCTCAGGACTCAAGTGCTGATTTCATTATGGGTCTTTTAGTTAGAGATAGTTTTTTCGTTACTGGATTCTCTTATTCTTCTTATAGTTTTATTTTTAAAGCTTTTTTTACAAGACCAAATGACCAGAAAAGGGTTTCTTTTTTTTCAAAAAGGGTTTTGAAGTTTGTTTGCTGAACCAAGTGTTTGCAGTCATAATTAGGTTGCATATTAAAGTTCAAAACCAGCTCATGTTGGTAGTGACTGAAAATTGTTACCATCTGATGTCTGTGTGGGTAAAACACTCACCAAATGGTGTTGCATGCACTAAAAAGTAAAGGGAGACCACTCTAGGCAGTGCCAGGATAGATCAGGAAACATCAAGGGTCTGGGCAACATTCAGCTTCCAGATTTCCCATGGGGCATTGTCGAATCTTAAAAAGGCCAATCCTACAACATGATTGGAGCCGCTGAAAGTGATTCAGTGAGTTGTGTGAATTGCTGTTGGGGTCTCCTTTTCTACCTCTAGTCACCAGGTTATCTACAAAGTTCCTGCAAAACTAGGGTAGCCAGACTGCATTACAACCTTTAGACATGTTCAGATGGATTGTGAGACACAGAGAGGTAACCTCTCCTTAAAGCCAGGTTCTCATCAGAGGCATAAGACAATGGTTAAGATGCCCCAAATGAGTCAGCTCCTAGTCTGGTGATGTTGAAAGGCAAAACTGTCTTTAATTTTAGCAGTGCCCCACTTCCATCTCCACTAGCATAAGAAGCTTATTAGGGGAAAGAAAGAAAAGTTTTATATGGCACATTTCAAACATCTTGCCCCAGGGATGAACCTAGGAAGAAGATATTCAGTTGGGTTCATTGAGGCTTCATGCTTGTCTGTATATGACATATTCTTAAGTCTATTTACCAAAAGGAATTAAACCAAAGAATTTAATCCAATTCAAAGAGACAATCTTTTCTACTAATAAGCAAAAGTGATGAATTGTCCATTTTGATGTGCTGTTGACTTAAACAGGAAGTCCTAATTATATGACCTAATTGTGAAATCTTTGAATTTGACTTTGAGTCAAGGGAATTGGGTTCTAATCTTGCCTTGGTAATTCACTAGTTGTATGACCTGGACAAATCACCTAACTTCCCTGTACCTCATTTTCATTATCTGGAAAATTAGAAGATTGGGCAGGAGAAACTCTAAGGACCCTTCTGGATCTTATATCCTATGAATCTATGAATCATCTCTGACTGAATGATGTGAAGTCTGGTTTATACATTAATTGGTGCCCATAGTAAAAAGTTTGAACGTTTCTATATACAAGAGTAGCTAGTATTTCTTTGACTGACTGGCTTAATAATCCAATTTACTCAATTTATTCCAGTTCTTGAGTATTTGATAAATGTTTGCTACAGGTAGCACATTGTGATAGCCACTGTGGATATAACAGATGAAAGACTACCCTACAAAAAGGCCTTACCTCATGGAATTTATAATTTTGTAAGGAAAGTCAAATGCATCTTGGTTCTTACTGATATATTTTCTCCAATAATTTAGCAATCCATCTATGTCTGCCATCCATACCATGTGATTCTTGTCTATGTCCTTTTCTAAATTTTACCGAAGGGAGTCCTCTCATTGTAATATGGGCCTTCTTTTTCTCTTGGCATTCTAGGGATATCAGTAGAACAAATGATCTGTCTGTTGGTTCCATCTTGCTCTTGATGTGTGAACAACTTATCGTCATTATTTTTCATACATTTCTTGTATAACATCCCTGACCTTACTTCTCCTTCATAATGCTATGTTTGTAATGTATTATAACCTACTCACACCCATCAACAGTATGCATAAATAATTACAATACCAAATTAGAATGTGATAAGAGCATGAGAAATCAAATGAAAGAAAGGACAAATTGGAGGAGGAAAAGATCACCTTTTGTTGGGAAAGCTGCTTGGATAAGGTGTCACCTGGGTTGACTTAAAAGCGGAATTAGATTTTAACAGGTGCAGATATGAAGGGATTTTCTTCAAGCTATTTGATGGTGACTGCATGAATGCACAATGTGAATTTGGGAGAAGGAAAAGACAATACTGAACAAGAGTTGGTATTTTAGTCTATCTATAAGATAGAATATTCAATAGGGAGCAGTTTGAAAAAATATCTGGGAAGGTAAGTAGGAAGTTAAACTGTAGAGGACCTTGAATGTTAGGATAAAGAGTTTGCTTTTTAATTGGTAGGCAATGTGACTAGATACTGAAGGTCTTTTGTCAGTGAAGTAGAATGATGAGAGTATATGATAGGGGAATTCTTTAGTGACTGTGGGAAGGATACATGGGAGAAAAAAGAGATTAGAGAAATAGAGACTAGTTAAGGGGATATTATAGTAGTCTAGATAAAAATAATTGCAATAGCTTACATTTATGTAGCACTTACTATGTACTAACTACGCTTACTAGGTGCACTCTGCTAAGGGATTTACAATTATTATCTGATTAGATCCTCACAACAACCTGGGTATCTGATTATATCCTCACAACAACCCTGGGAGGTAGATACTATTATTATCCTCGTTTTACACTTGAGGAAACTGAGACAGAGTTTCAAAGACTTGCCCAGGGCCATACAGGTAGTAAGTGCCTGAGGCCAAATTTGAACTTAGTTCTTTTTGACTCCAGGTCTAGTGCTCTCTCTATCACTGTGCCACCTAACTGCCACAGCTAAGATATCACAAAGGGTTGAATGAGGGTGGTGGTAGCAATGGGGAAAGTGCAAGATTTTCACAAATGCATGAGATTTGAGGAGTCAGAACAAGTAGGACTTGGTAACTGACTGAATGTGGGAACTAAGGGAGAGGAAGACTCTCTAGGTTTTCAACCTGAGTGACTAGAAGATAGTGGAGGCATTAACAGAGATAAGAAAATGAGGAGGAAAGGCGAGTTTGATGGGGTGGAGAAGATGATGAATTCAACTTGGGTTACATTGAGTTTAAGGTGTCAGTAGGACATACAAGTAGAAAGTGTACTCTGTATAAACAGCCTAAACCTGATGGCCCAGGTTTATACCACATGTAGTTGAAAGAAATTCAAGGTTCTTGTTGGTATGTTATAGTGGAAAGAGGACTATAGAAACTCGAGTTGAATATCAGTTCTGTCACTGTCTGGATAGGGGACCTGGGGCAAATTGCTTCACCTCCTTGAGAATTTGTTTTCTTACCTGAAAAATAGGAAAAATAATATCTCACAGTGTTGTTTGCAGGAACAAATGAGCTAATGTACTTGAAGTACTTTGCACTATGATATTTAATGTAAGCTATCAGCATCACCACTATCTACATACTTGTCATAATCATCATTAATCTCTAGAGGCCATACACTTCTTAAAATCTCAGGGTCACATTTAGGCTGGATGTAGGAAAAAGCTTCCTAAAAACTGTAGAATCACAAGATTTGAGAGTTGACCATCTAGTCTCACCCTTACATAACACGTCTGACAAATGATCAATCAGCCTCTTCTTGAAAACCTCCAAGGAGAAATTAATTATTCCCTAAGTGGAATGGACTGTCATGACACTAGCTGGTTCCTCCTGGTAAGTGATCTTCAAGAAAAGGCTGAATGACTTCTTATCAACTATGTTGTACCTTGCATTCTTTTAGGTGTATAGGCTGGCCTTGATAGCTGGTGAACTCCTGTCCATAACACTCTGAAGTTTTGTGGTTCTGTGAATCTGGTTTAGTTCAAGGTTGCTATTTCCCTGTCTCTGTTTCTCACTGTCTTTTTCTCTGTACATCTCTTGTCTCTTTGTCTGTCCTCTCTCTCTCCCTCTCTCTCCCTCTCTGTCTCTTTGTCTCTCTGCCTCTTTCTATCGTCTGTCTTGTTTGTCTCTCTGTGACACATAAGGATGACCATTGTATCAGTCCTGTTTAACAAAATAAACTAAAGGAATAAATGGCCAAAAGATGGGGGAAAGTCAACAGAATGTCAAAAGATGCAATCGAGTCTTTGTCCTTCTGATCCAAAATAGATTTTTAAAACCACTTTAAAACAGAATAGATGAAATAATAAAAGTTATGCTGACTCTATATAAGAGAAAAAAGAGGTCAAGTAGATTAGTAAAAATCCTAGTAAAATATTTGGGAAAATTTCTGTAGTCTATATTCAAACCAGGTGTCTCTAGGAAGCCTCAGGTACGTGCCAAAAACCATTAGGTTCTTTATCCCTCCTCGTCCTGCAATGCAATGATTAAACAACAAAAGGAGTACATCATTCCCTGTGGCATGTGTGAGCACTCCAAGGGGTGAGTAGCAGCTGCAGATGTATCTGAAGAATATATGAATGATTCCCTCAAATTGAATTGGCCAATAATGCTTCAGTATAGAGATGAATTCACAAAATGAGTAATTATGCATCTAACTTTTTAAACCAAATGAAATCTAGGAATACAGAAGTAATAGAGTCTAAAGAGTACACTTAAACTTGATATTTATGCTGTGGTAATGTCACCTTATACCCTTATGTGTGTCAACATGCAGTATAATACAACTAAATTCAGAGGAGTACAATATAGGTTGTTAAGGATCTACTGTGTGCAAAGCACCATGCTAGATGATAGGGAAGATATAAACATGAAAGTTTATAAGAAATAGAAATAGAATATAGAAATAGAAATTTCCATAGAAATAGAAGAAATAAGCAAGTGAACCTAAGGAGCATAGCAGGGTCATAAGAAACCAATACAAATAGCTAGAACATACAGTATTATATGAAAAATACATTAAAAAGATTAAAAAGTACAGTACTACATGAGATCTTGGGGGGAAGAATAGAAGTCATCATCAAATCAGATGATCAGAAATTGCTTCCTTAAGATGATAGCTTTGGAATAAGACTTCAAAGAGAGAGAAAATATTAAATGGTGGGGAGGGGCTGGAGGGTAAGATGGGATTGGGGTGGGGAGAAAGGCTTTCTAGGCTTAGAAAAAGTTACCTGAATGAAAGGTATGGCAGAATGACAGTTGAATGCAAGTATTGATGTCAGAGAGGAGTTCCCTTTGGCTGGAGTATAGAATAACTGAAGGGGAAGACAGAGAATCTAGAAAAGTAGGTCCAGATTGTGGATGTTATTGAATATTTGGCAGAGCAGTCTTACCTTTATCTGAGAAGAACTAGAGTAGGAAGACATTATGGATGTTTTAGTAGAAGAATGAGGTTTATTTTGGCAGCAGTAGGGAAGATGATCTTGTGGGAGAAAGGAAGTGGAGGTGGGAAACTTTATAAAGAAAGTATTCCAGTAGTCCAGATCAGTGGTAATGAGGGCCTATGAGGGTGATGGTAATAGGAAGTAGAGAGGAGGGTATCAATGTGAGAAGTGGTCTCAAGATGAAATTGATAGTGCTTGGTAACCAAATCTTATCAGGACCGAGGAAAAGGAAAGAGTCAATGATAACTGTGAAGTTATGAACATGGAAGATTGGGTGAATGATGATGTCATAGACAGACAGAAGGAGGAACAATTTGAGGCATACCTAAGAAGAAAGATTTGCATGTTGGGAGGGGTAGAAAGTCAGGACAACCAGGGACTTTAGGAGAACAGATTGCAAAAAAACTAAAGGGGTAGACCACGATCATGGTCAATGCTGGACACAGAGGCAAATGGAGGAAGAACAGAGGAATTAGACTGGAAAAGTAAGCCTATGTCAAGGAACTAAAGGTCATAAGAAATGCAGAGAATAGATTTATTGAGAATAAGAGAACTGGAGAGAGAGGAGAGTTTTGGCCAGAGACTATAATTTCAAAAATCCAGATCTTGTATATCAATCAATCAATAAAGATTTATTAAGCATGTATTATATTCCAGGCACTATGCTGAGTGCTGGGGAATACAAAAAAAGAGGCAAAAGAAAGTGCCTGTCCTCAAGGATTTTACAATCTAATGGAAGAGACAACATGCAAGCAAATATATACAAAGCTAACTATATATATATGAAAATAGGAAATAGTTAGAAGGAAGAGATTAAGGGGGTTGGGGAAGGCTTCCTGTAGAAGGTAGGATTTTAATTGGGATTTAAAGGAAACTAGGGAGGTCAACAGTCAGAGGGGAGGAAGGAGAGTGTTTTTGGCATGAGGAAATGCCTGGAACCAAGACATGGAGTATCTTGTGGAACATCCAGGAGGCCAGTGTCACTGGGATCAAAGAGTACATGTTGGGCAGTAAGGTATAAGAAGACAGGGAAGGTAGCAGGGAGCTAGATTATGAAGGGCCAGACAGAGGATTTGTATTTGCTCCTGGAGCTGGTGGGGATGTAGGGTAGCATGATTAGACCTGCACTTTAGGAAACTCACTTTTGTCATTGAATGGAGGACAAATTGGAGTGGGAAGAGACTTGAGGCAGGTGTACCAACAAGCAGACTATTTCAGTAATTTAGATGTGAGGTGACAAGGACCTGCACTAGAGCAGTGGTAATGCCAGAGGTGAGAAGGTGGTACATTTGAGAGATGCTGCAAATTGAAATTGAGAGGCTTTGGCAAAATTTGGATTTGGGAGAGGGGGTAGTGAGAGATAGTGAGAAATCAAGGATGACTTTTAGATTGCAAACTGTTAGGTTGGAAGCTGGGAATCAGGTGTTATCTTGTAAAATAATGGGGAATATAGGAGTAGGGGAAGGTTTAGAGGGAATGATTATAAGTTCTACTTTGACTAAATGCAGAGAGGTCAAGGAGAATGAGGACTGAGAAAAAAGCCATTGGATTTGGCAACTAAGAAATCATTAAAAACTTTGGAAAGAGCAGTTTCAGTGGAATGACGAAGTCCAAAGTCAGATGGTAAGGGGCTGTTAAGAAGAGAGGGAGAGGGGAGAAAGCTGAGGAACCTATTGTAGCCCTTTTTGAGGAGTTCAGCTACATGGGGCAAAAGAGAAATAGAAGAATAATAGGCTGGAATGGAAGGATAAAATGAGGGCTTTTTCAAGATAGGGAAGACATTGGCCTGTTTGTAGGCAGAAAGAAAGGAACCAGCAGAGAGGGAGAGATTGAAAATAGGTGAAAGAATGGGGATGACCAAGAGAGCAATCTACTGGATGGAACTGGATCACATCAACAAGTAGAGGGATTAGTAAAGAGTAAGGTCATTTCATACTATGAGATAGTGGTGAAGGAGGAGAGAGTGTTAGAAACTGTCTGAGCTAGAGGAGATGAGGAAGAGGTGAGAACAGGGAGTTCCTGGTGAATGGCCTCAGATTTTTGGTAAAATATGAGGCAAGATTCTCAACTGAGAGAGTTGGGGATGACTAAACCTTGGAAAGTCTGAGTGTGGATGAGAAGGTTTAGAAGAGTCACTGTCCAGAGTGGGCTAGTGAGTTGATAAAGGAAGTGTAATAGAATTGCCTAGCAGCAGTGAGGGCTCAGTTGAGGTTATATAATATGGATCTGTTTGTCAGAATATGTTCCCACTTTCAATCAATAGCATGTATGTAGAAGGGAAGGCAATGAATTCTGGGAGTGATCCAAGGCTGAGGCTTGGCTTGGAAATTCTGGAAGATGGTAACGTCTAAGGTGTGACCTCATTAGTGTGTGGCTGAACCAGAATGGGAAAAATTATTGGAATTGAGGAAGTTGATGGTCAGGATATTGGAAGCATTGCCAATATGAATATTGATATACCTGAGGCTGAGTATGTAAAGGAAGACCAAAATAGGTACAAAAATCATTGAAAATATTGATAAAATCACCTGGAAATTGATAAATGACAGTAGTGAGGTTGGACGCATGTTGGTAGAAGTAGATTGCATGGAGCTTAAAAGAGGAAAGTTCATTGAGAAATGGTGGTAGAAAATTAGTCTAGAAGAGATAGTGAAGAGTAAAAAATATGTCTCTCCTTCCTCTTGGCCATGTAAAGAGGGTAAGAGGAGGAGTCAGGCCAAGAATGACTTCTGGTGGAGAAATTTGTCAGGGATGTAGTGTCATTTGGTGAGATGCCATGTTTCCATGGGAGAGATGTTAGTGAAAACAGTTCCAGGATGTAAGGAAATATTGCAAAGGGGAATCAAGTGTCTTGCTTCAAAACTATAAAGCTTTTGAGGTATTTTTTTGGTCTGTTTTTTTATTAATTTTACCACTGTCTCATTGTTAGTTAGGAAATGGGCAGAGTGTTTCTTAGAACCTCAGAAATTAAGGTCCCAAGAGAAGGATAGTCTTGAGTTAACGCCTATGAAAGCAACTACTTGCCAAAAATTAGGTGGTTACCAGATACTGAAACAATAACTTGTCAGAAAACAAGACAAACAAACAAACAAAATCCCACAACAAATGTTGCATATTTCTTTCTCTACTATTTTTCTCCTTTTTGGACAATTTAATTGAGAAACGAATAATAATAACTAACATTTATATGGTGCTTATTATGTGTTAAGCACTGTGCTAAGAGCTTTAGAATTACTATCTCACTTGATCCTTACAACAACCTTTGGAGACAGGTACTATTATTACCCCCATTTTACAGAAGAATAAATTGAGGCAAACGGAGGTTAAATGACTTGCCCAGGGTCACATAACTAGTAAGTGTCTGAGGCCATTTTTTACTCATATCTTACTGACTACAGACCCAGTTCTCCAGCCACTGAGCTACCAAGCTGTCCCTGAAAAAGATTAAAATCTCTGATGAATCTGGTGAGCAAGAGATCCATAAAGTTACCAAGAGTAGTAGCTTTTAAACCAATGAAATCTCTCCCCTACATGGAAGATCAAGAGGTATTTAATATGGGGGACAGAGAATGTGAGGGAGATTCATGGAAATGGTCTTTGTGGGGAAGTATCACTTTATCCACCTGTAAATAGACAAGACTTAACTAGTGGTAAACTCAGAGGTCTCTTCCAGATCTAAAAATCTATAGCTGTGTGAAGCAATAAGAGCAAAGTGTCCAAGTCCTAACTATAATAAAACCCTAAGAACTGCCTTCCTTAATGATGACAGATAAGCTAAATACCCATTTAGATAAATGATGTCCCAGGTTGCTTGAAGAATTAGCTAAATATTAGCCACAACCATTTCTTTCAGTCCATTATTTATAGACATTCATAAATCAATAAAATCAGTGTGATTTTTTTTTTTTTTGGTTCAAACTGTTTCTTTAGAATTCTCTGAAATAAGATGAGAAAGCAAGGTATGATAAGTAGATCCAGGTTCTACTTTCGGTCATTTTCTTAATAATGTCTCTTGCTTAAAAGTATTATTTTCATTAACAAGTGTTCATTTTCTTTCCTTCCCAGCTCTCCACCACTTAAACCGCTCCCCCCTAAAAGAAAGGAAAAAGAAAACACTTGTAACAATTAAGAATAGTCAACCAAAATAAATTTCCATGGCCATGTCCAACAATTTATGTCTCACTTTGCATCCTAAAGCCATCCCTTCTCTGTCAGAAGATGGGTAACCTATCATCACTGATACGCTAGAATTATGGTTGGTTGGTATGCTGATTTAAGTTCTTTGGTCTTTCAAAGTTATTTGTGCTCAAAATGTTGTAACTGTAAATTGCTCTATGTCCATTCACTTCACTCTGCAACAGTTCATAAAAGTCTTCCCAGGTTTCCTTGAAATCATTTCATTATTTATTATGGCACATTAGCATCCTATTACATTATTAAACCATAATTTGTTCATTCCCCTATTGGTGAATACTTCCTTAGTTTACTCAACAAAAGAATCACTGGGTCAAATGAAGAGATATATCTTTCAGAGAATGTTAGATAATCATTCTTTTATGCTTTCAATGAAATATGAATTGAACTACTAAAGGTCTATACCATCAGTGCTATAATTAACTGATCTGGGTCTACAATACTAAAAATGAACAAGTGATGTGATTAGATCTTTCTCATCACAGCAATGAATCTTTTAAGTCCTCTTTCACTCACATAGTTCCTTAGACTTGACCACAGCTTCTGTTTGCCACTTCCCACTGTGGCTGGAAAGTCAGAGAATCTGTGTTGGAAGGAACCTCAGAGACTCTCACATTCATCCTGTGTATGATTAAGAAACCCTTCTTCAATTTCCTAACAAGTAGTCATCCAATCTTTCTTGAAATCTCCAAGGTAGGGGAAACCCACTGCCTTTTGAGGCGGTCCATTCTATTTTTTAATAACTCCAATTATTATAAACTTTTAGTTATATCCAATGTAAATATATGTCTTTGCAACATGCAGTTACTGATGCTGGTTCTGGCCTCTGCAAATAAGATGAGTAGGTCCAATCCCTTGTCCACTTGAGAAGGCTTCAGAATCATGGTGCGGTATACTTGTTAAAATGTTGGGCTTGCAATTCTACGCATATATTGCTGCCAATTTTGCCACTTTTTTATGCAAGGCTAAGTAATGAACTTAACTTTTTGATAGCCCAGTTTCTATATAGACCAAGTGAGAAGTGAGAATAAATAACAGTAGATAAAATTGTTCTGAGCTCATCAATAGTCAAAGTATTTTTTTTTGGTGTATAGCTCCATGTTGCCCTCTAGTGGATTACCAACAAAGATAAGAGCTTCAAAAGTCATACAGGTAATTAGAAATATTTTTTTCAGGTGGAGGGACTCACCTTGTGAGTTAGATGTTGTCATAGGATGTCTGAGGTAAAAGAGACTTTTAAAATCTTCTAATCCAATTCTCTCATTTTATAAAAGAGAAAACTGAGGTCAAGAAGGGCTAAATGACTTGTCCAAGGTCCCACAGTCAGTTAGTAGATAAGGTAGGATTATAACTTTGTCACCAGACTCTTAACCCCATTCTCTTCCACTACACCCCACTGCATGTCCACTGAATAATAAGTTTCATCCATGTCTTTTGTTAATTTCTCCATCCAATGGTCTAAGAGACTTCTTCAGGTTCTTTTAATATCTCAGAAGGGCCAAAATAACAATTGGACTATCTCATTTAATTACATTCTCATTCTCAAACCCATGGCTCCTGCATATAAGCATATATATGACCTAAATTACCCATTCAACTTTTAAATCATATCAGATATTCACAATTTTCTTTGACAAAATCTGTGCTACTCTATACTGGATTACTTTTTCTTCTCACCTGGTAGCTCAAAGATGAAGAAATGTCTGATTTCAGCCACAATAATCATCATGTACCTGCCATTGACTATAGCAGAGAGGTCTAAGTGTTTCACTTCTAGTGATACATCATGAAAATAATAATGACGTGAAAACTATTCTGAGGGCAAAAATGGATGCATTCTACTGCATTGGCTAAAATTGCTATTATCAACACTGTCTGTTCCCAAAAGTATGGCTGACTCTTTGCACAAACAATGTAGCCTTCCAACTAGTAATATTGAATAAGAAAGAAAATGGTAAATACATGATCTAATTTAAAAGGTGAATGGAGAAGTTCAAGTCAACTTTAATTTTGTTGGGTTAAATGTAGAGCATAGGCTTGTCATGTAATGAGGGACAGCTTAAATTGCTACATGGGAACTACTGAGATTTAAAAAGGACACCCAACCATTTAGCTGGAAAAACTTACAGAAGACATTGATGAGAGTCACACATGATGTAAAGGAGGGGAGGGGTTGTTATCTGAAGCAGTACTCAAATAAGTCACAAGACAGATCTAGGAAGAGAAAAGGGGGAATTGGGGCTCTTCATGTGATACCTTTCTCTTTTTTCTACTGTGTCCTTGTAATGAATTAACTTAGATCCCACACACCTGGATCATTATTTCTAGCAATTTAATCATTGTAACAAAATTCCACTACAGGAAGGAATTTTCAAATCCCTTAAAGTTTGTATTGCTGAGACTTTATCTATCTTCTTTCTTGACTGTTTCTCCTCTGACATTAAGGCTAATCTACCAGTAATGTTTAATGTCTTGAAGAAAGCAAGACTCTGACCTATAGTTGAGTCCTATGCATCTTGTACCCTGATTATCTCTATTTTTAAAAGATTCTTTCAAAAACGTAATCATTTTGGATCTGTTACATCTTAGTCAATTTTAGAATTCGTCTGATTCCTCAGTTTAGTCTTGAAATTGACACAGATTTCCTGGTATTGGAAGCTGAACCACAGCTGAACTGGACTTCTGAGTATCGTTAAAGATAAATTAAGTCTCTCTATTTCAGACCAAAAGAATAACTGGGTTTGGGGAATAGGCTTTTGTCATGAGATGCTAACATGAGGATGAGAGGAGGTAAGGAGGGAATGGTTCTACTACGGGAAAGATTATATATGCTACATCCCTGGGAGGATATGTTGCGATGATATGCCCCTTTGTCTACTCTCCTATTCCTGTCTTGCCTTATAGTCATTTCTAGAGGGACTGTTCACTACTCTACCATTTCTTGCTGTGCCCTCTTTTCACATCACATTCTTGCTTCTATAAACCCCAAATCCCCACTGAATTTGCCCTAGACACAATTTTGTTGAGTTGTAACTGTGCTTTAGGGCTGGTGTCTTCAGAATCGGACCTAAGCTAGACTGGACTTTAGGGCCAAGGACAAAGGTTAGCTCTCTCACACTGAAGAGTTTCCCCATAGAATTTGGTGATTTATTTGTGGTTCTCTTCTCTTCTGTTTACTTTACTCCAACGAGCTTCAGTTGACACTATAGTTTAGCTTAGTTATAGCTTATGTTTACTCTTACTCTGATGAACTTTAGTTGGCACTATAGTTAAGGAAAAGTTAGATATTTAACTGTTTAACATAGGGCCTCCTTTGATGTTTGCCATCTGGTAGGGTTATCCATATTTCAGGGTCTTATCTTCAATTTCACAGTTTCTTGAATTCCATTTTTATCAGGGATGAGGCTCTAGGGAAATCATTTACTCTCAAAATTCAGAAGAGACTGATTTCTAAATCCAAGATCCAATTTAACAATTTACTACAGGAAACATACATTTTCAGTGACTGGAAGACTCATTTATAAGACTGAAAATATGAGCTCAAAGTGGATACAGACAAATGATTGAAGGAGATAAATATTCTCACTCATTAATAATATCCCTAGGCTATGTAAGGAGGAGCTTGGTTTCTGGTATAGTGACAGGATCCAATCTTTTTGTGTGTTTCTGATAGATCATGGAGAGGTTACTGTATGTGGTTATGAGACATCTATATGGTTATCTCTGTCGTCCTATTATCTATCATCGATTTATCTATCTCTGAGGGAATAGAGAGTGCATTAATTATTGTATAGGTGGAGAAGATGCTAAGTCCTGGAACATGAATATGACAGAGGAAATATGTTCCTTGGAGTTGATTCCATGTGGGAATGTGTGTGGGAAATTGACTCTAAGATACTAACAGAGATAGTGGGATGGAGCTGTCATGTGGCTTGCAGGGAGGCAGAATAGATATCTCTAGCTTCTTTTCCCTCTACCTTCCTCCAAGACAGGCTTTATTTCCTTCGAGGAGGGAAATAGAAAGTTGGGGTCAAAATGTGGCCACTCTGCTTCTCCTCAGAAAGAGGGGGTACAGGGCTAGAATTATGTCTGTCTGCTCCCTTAAATATTATACGTCTAAAGGATGTGATTTTGAGCTTCAGGCTAAACTTTGAATCACTTTTCATTAGTGGCAGGAAGCTTCATATCAAGGCTTGACTCCCTTCTCACCAAATACTAGTTCTACAATGAGCACATATAACAAATAACAAAAAAAACCATTCATCCAAAGTCAAAAGAAAAACAGAGATCACAGAGAGTATACAGGGGAGAATACATACCTGATTCTACAGGAGACAGAGCTCTCACTTTGGGAGTGATTAATATAGACAAGACTCTATAGAGTGAAGGAAGTCTCCTATTGGGAGTGAGATTAGTAAGCTCAACCAAAAGATAGCTCTAGATCTGACCCAAAGGAAAGTTCCACAAAGTGTCTAATGAAGCAAGCTGGATATAAGGATGATGGATTCTGCCAGTTCCTCTCATTTCAACTTCTTCCCAGAGCCTAATTTTTCCTTCAGCCACCTCAAGTGTAGTTTGCACCTCCCTCTTGTTTCTCCAAACTGTTAGGCAGAAGCACCTGAAGTGGACACAGAGCCTGAAGAGTCTGCATTCTCCTTTCTCCCATTCTCGTTGACTCTACCCTTTCCCTTATGCAGATGAGGGGCATTGATCTCCACCAATGAGGAGAGAATCCTATGCCAATGGACTTTGGGACTTGCCTTACAGAGAAATATCAGCATTTTTGTGAAACCAGCATCCTATCAGTGCTGCTGTATGGCAATGAGTCATAGAACACAATTGTCTTAAAAGAATTAAAAAGGACTACTACCCAGAGATCAGTGGAAATAGGCCCATGTTAGGTGTGATCAGTTGCCACATTAAACAAATACAGAACTTTGAAAGACTCTAAGAGAAAATGGGAAACATATGGCAGAAGAAGATGGGTCTGTAGGATAAGGAATAACACTCAGATATCCAAGGTGTGGTATCCTTGCTGTGTCAGGAGAGAGCAAGAAAAGTCTCAGGCACTTTGGGTGGACTTCCTGTTGTGAACATATGGGACAATACAGAGGATGGGCAGACATGAATGAGATATAATCTCCATCACTGAAGTGAAAATTAAAATTGGTAAGATCACAGATCTGTTGAAATACCTGAGCTAAGTTTTAAGTCCCTAATTCTCTCAAAAGGGCAAAGGGAGCACTTGGGAAAAGCAGACTGAGCATAGATTGAATATAAACGTAATCTGGGGCAGTAAGAAGTGCTTAAGACCATTGAATCATAGTTCTAGAGTGGAAAAGGGAGCTCACAGGCCATCTAAGCCAGTTTTCTCATTGTATAAACAAGAAACGGAAGTTATTCAGTTGTGTCTGACTCTTCATGACACTGTATGGAGCTTTGTTGGCAAAGATACTGGAGTGGTTTGCCAGTTCATATCACAGATAACAGGCTTAAATGACTTACCTAGGGTCACAGAGCTAGTAAGTTTCTGAGGTCAGATTTGAACTCAGGTTTTCCTGAATCCAGGACCAGTACACACTCTCTCTCTCTCTCTCTCTCTCTCTCTCTCTCTCTCTCTCTGATTCAAACCCACATCCTTTTACTTTAAATCCATAATTTTTCCATTGTCCTTTGCTGCCTCTTCCTGGTATTACTTAGGAGGTGGGAGGTCTGCGTTTCTAGTGCTTGCTATCCCCCTTCCCATTAGGATACATGAGGAAATAAATTATTATTATTATTTTTAATAATAAATTTATTTAACTTTTTACATTCATTTTCACAAAATTTTGGGTTCCAGATTTTCTCCCCATTTGTCCCCTCCCCCACCCCAATAAACCGAGTATTCTAATTTCCCCTATCACCAATCTGCCCTCTCTTCTATCATCCCTCCCTTCCCTTGTCCCTTTCTTCTCTTATGTCCTGTAGGGCCAGATAACTTTCTATTCCCCATTACCTGTATTTCTTATTTCCTAGTAGCAAGACTAATATTCAACAGTTGTTCCTCAAACTTTGAGTTCCAACTTCTCCCCATCTCTCCCTCCCCACCCATTTCCTTTGGGAAGGCAGGCAATTCAATATAAGCCATATCTGTGTAGTTTTGCAAATGACTTCCATAATAGTCGTGTTGTGTAAGACTAACTATATTTCCCTCTATCCTATCCTGCCCCTCATTGCTTCTATTCTCTCTTTTGATCCTGTCCCTCCCCAAGAGTGTTGATTTCAAATTGTTCCCTCCTCCCATTGCCCTCCCTTCCATCATCCCCCCACCATGCTTATCCCCTTCTCCCCCACTTTCCTGTATTGTAAGATAGGTTTTCATAACAAAATGAGTGTACATTTATTCCTTCCTTTAGTTGAATGTGATGAGAGTAAACTTCATGTTTTTCTCTCAGCTCCCCTCTTTTTCCCTCCACTAAAAAGTCTCCTGCTTGCCTCTTCTATGAGAGATAATTTGCCCCATTCCATTTCTCCCTCTCTCCTCCCAATATATTTCTCTCTCACTGCTTAACTTCATTTTTTTAAGGTATGATCCCATCCTATTCAATTCACTCTGTGCTCCCTGTCTCTGTATGTGCGTGCGTGTGTGTGTGTGTGTGTGTGTGTGTGTCTAATCCCACCAACTACCCAGATACTGAAAAGTTTCAAGAGTTATAAATATTGTCTTTCCATGTAGAAATATAAACAGTTCAACTTTAGTAAGCCCCTTATGATTTCTCTTTGCTGTTTACTTTTTCATGCTTCTTCTCATTCTTGTGTTTGAAAGTCAAATTTTCTTTTCAGCTCTGGTCTTTTCATCAGGAATGCTTAAAAGTCCTCTATTTTGTTGAAAGACCATTTTTCCCCCTGAAGTATTATACTCCATTTTGCTGGGTAGGTGATTCTTGGTTTGAGTCTTAGTTCCTTTGACTTCTGGAATATCCTATTCCACACCCTTCGATCCCTTAATATAGAAGCTGCTAGATCTTGTGTTATCCTGATAGTATTTCCACAATACTTGAAATGTTTCTTTCTAGCTGCTTGCAATATTTTCTCCTTGACCTGGGAACTCTGGAATTTGGCCACAATGTTTCTAGGAGTTTCTCTTTTTGGATCTCTTTCAGGAGGTGATCAGTGGATTCCTTGAATACTTATTTTGCCCTCTGGTTCTTGAATCTCAGGGCAGTTTTCCTTGATAATTTCATGAAAGATGATGTCTAGGCTCTTTTTTTGATCATGGCTTTCAGGTAGTCCCATAATTTTTAAATTGTCTCTTCTGGATCTATTTTCCATGTCAGTTGTTTTTCCAATGAGATATTTCACATTCTCTTCCATTTTTTCATTCTTTTGGTTTTGTTTTGTGATTTCTTGGTTTCTCATAAAGTCATTAGCCTCCATCTGTTCCATTCTAATTTTGAAAGAATTATTTTCTTCAGTGAGCTTTTTGAACCTCCTTTTCCATTTGGCTAATTCTGCTTTGGAAAGCATTCTTCTCCTCATTGGCTTTTTGAACCTCTTTTGCCAATTGAGTGAGCCTATTTTTCAAGGTGTTATTTTCTTCAGCATTTTTTTGAGTCTCCTTTAGCAAGGTGTTGACCTGCTTTTCATGTTTTTCTTACATCTCTCTCATTTCTCTTCCCAGTTTTTCCTCCACCTGTCTAACTTGATTTTCAAAATCCTTTTTGAGCTCTTCCATGGCCTGAGCCCATTGAATATTTATTTTGGATATTTGGGATACAGAAGCCTTGACTTCTATGTCTTTCCCTGATGGTACGCATTGTTCTTCCTCATCAGAAAGGAAGGAAGGAGATATCTGTTCACCAAGAAAGTAATCTTCTATGGTCTTATTTTTTTTCCCTTTTCTGGGCATTTTCCCAGTCCGTTACTTGACTTCTGAGATTCCTCTCCACCCTCTCCTTGCCTCCAGATCTGCCCAGCTAGTGTTTGGGGTCTGAGATTCAAATGCTGCTTCCCAGCCTCAGGGCTTTCAGTGGGGCAGGGCTGCTATTCAGTGTAAGATTAAATTCAGCTGCTCAGGTCTGGGCAGGGCCACAGAGCAGGGGCTCAGTTCCTTCAGGGGGTTTATGAGGAGACCTTCAATAATGGATCCGAGCTTCTCTTTGCTTTGGGAACCCCTGTCCACTACTGCCTCCTCTGCTGCCTCCCAACGGGGCCTGAGTTATGGAGACACCCTGTTCCCCTCTCAGCCAGTCAAAACGGCTCTCTCACTGACCTTTGCGGCTGTGGGTGGAGGGACTTGCAGCCGCTGGAGATTCTGTCCCTGAAACCTGCTTGGATCTGCTCCTCTCGGTGCCCCGGCCAAGGCAGGGCTGGCCTCTGCTCTGGGTCTGGTGTGCAACAGACCTTTGGTGTCGGTTTTTCAGGGCTCTCTGGAATAGAAATCTTCTCCATTCCATTGTTCTGTGGCTTCCGCTGCTCCAGAATTTGTTGGGAGTTCTTTTTTACAGGCATTTTATGGGCTTTATGTTAGGAGCTAGCGTATGTGTCTTTCTATTCTGCCATCTTGGTTCCTCCCTTTTGAGGAAGTAAATTATTAAGTACACTTTTGTTTGGTGAGTCTAGAATCAGAATTGGATAGTGTTGAGGACTATCTGATGACTGCCTCTTCCTCCACTATCAAGTGCAGTTTTTTAGTGATCTGAGTCCCATATCTATCAGGTATATCATCTCTCTCCCTTAGACTTACCTTAAACTTCAAAAACTCCATCACTTAATCAGTGTGGGTCCCAAACCTAACAAAGATCATAGCCTTGTTATCCTTCAGGGGGCTGTAATTTAGTTATGATTATTTTCAAATGACAGATTCAAAGTCCAGCGCTGCACCAATACATGAAGCCTTTAAAATCTTGTAGAACCTACTATAACTTGCACTATTGTTACAAAGCTTTTCAGAACCCAAGGTCATGTGCATACCACAAGGAGAAGAGCAGATCAAAAGTGGAAAAAGTTGCTTCAGGTAGGAATGAGATCCTCTCCAAGCAATGGTTGTTTAAAAACTTGTTAAGTATGTTGTAGTGGAAGTCATTATTTAGCTATGAATTGGACTGAAAGGCTCTGGATGTTCCTTCCAATTCTAAGTTTTTCCAGGTGTGTAACTTTGTGGGAGGAATATATGAACACCTTATCTGAAATCATTAATTAATCATTCAAGAGATCAGAATGGATTTTTTCCCCATTTTTTTAGAAGACGGAGAGCAATGAGATATAGCAGCTTTCTTTGTGATGACAAAGAGATGGAAATTGCAAGGATGTGCATCAATTGGTGAATGGTTGAATAAGTTGTGGTCTATGATTTTGATGGAATGCTGCAGTGCTATAAGAAATGATGAGCTCAATAATCTTAGAAAAACACGGAAAGACTTGCAGGAAATAATGAAGTAAAATGAATAGAGCCAACAGTAACAGCACTATTGTTTTAAGAATGACTTTGAGAGATTAAGTCATTTTGACTATTATGAATACCCAAATTAACTATAAAGGAAATTTGAAGAAAGACACTATTTTGTATCTACAGAAAGAACTGATGAACAGGAATATGTGTAGAATAATTTTATATACATATACCTATTTGTGTTTAATGATAGCCATCTCTATAGTAGGGGAGGGAGGAGAAGAAAAAAAGAAATTTATATGCTAACTTTATTATATGTTTAAAAAAATAGCAAGTTGACATAATAGATTTGAAGTTTTATGTGTAATCATCTTTTCAAAAAATTATACTATGCTGTGGAAATGCTGGTTTTATTCCATAAATAAAAATAATAAAAACTAAATTAAAAAAAGAAATGTGGTAAAGTTTTTTTTTGTTTTGCTACCATTTTCCACAGTTCCTTCTGAAATTTTCACATTACTAATTCTATTCTACTTTGTGCATTATGTATCTGTCCCTCAACTCATCATTAAGTGATTTTCAATTAAGTTGAAATGTAAGGAAAGCATCTTCTTAAGTGGAATCCTCCTATATATTTAAAGAGTTCCTTTTATTGTGTTTGATAGAGGTGGAAGTCCTATCAAAATAGAAAGTTAAAAACTTGAGAGGAAGAGAATATCACAGGAAGAGAATATCACAGCATTGAATAGTGATAGTTCATTGTATCTAGAACTGGAAAGATCATCTAGTCCATTTCCCTCATTTTAGAGATGAGGAAACTGATGCTCCAAAACGTGAAAGGGCCAACCCAATTTCACACAGGGAGAATAAGCCAGAGCCAAGATTCACACCCTGGTCTTCTTACTCTAAATCTAGGACTCATTCCATTGTACCAACTTGGCTGGTGCATAGATTCATAAATGTCAAGTTCACAAGAAGATTCATAAGGTAAATGTGATGAGATATAAACACCAGTTTTGAAGTGTCAAAAGTTTTAAATTATGAGCAATGTCTAGATGGTTTAGAGGAGGATGAAACAGGTGAATAAGAATTTAATTATTTATTTTAATATAATATTTTTTCCCAATTACATATAAAGACAAATTTTAACATTTATGTTTTTGAAAAATTTTGAGTTCTAAATTTTCTCCTTCCTTCCCTTTCTTTATTCCTCCCCAGAATAGTAAACAATGAAATATAGGTTATATATGTGCAATTGTGTAGAACATATTTCCATACTAGTCATGTTCTGAAAGAAGAAACAGATCAAAGATTAAAAAAAAACAAAAATATAAAATAAAACAGTGTTCTTCAATGTGCATTTAGACTCTATCAATTCTTTCTCTGGATGTGGATAGCATTTTTCATCAAGAGACCTTTGGGATTGTGTTTCTGAGAATTACTAAGTCATTTACAGTTGATCATTGTACGGTATTCCTGTTACTGTATACTGTATACTGTATACACTGTTCTCTCAGTTCTGCTCACTTCACTTTGCATTTGTTCATGTAAGTCCAGGTTTTTCTGAAATCCACCTGCTCATCATTTCTTATAGTACAATAGTATTCTATTACATTCATATACTACAACTTATTCAATCATTCCCCAACTGATGGGCATCCCCTCAATTTCCAATTTTTTATCACCACAAAGAGAGCTGCTATCAATATTTTTGTATTAACTGGTCCTTTTTAAAAATCTCCTTGGGATACAGATCTAGTAATTGTAGTGCTGGATCAAAAGGTATGCACAGTTTGATTTGCCCTTTGAGCATAGTTCAAATTGCTCTCCAGAATGTTTGGATTAGTTTACAACTTTACCAACAGTGCATTAGTGTCCCAATTTTCCCACATCCTCTCCAATATTTTTCATTTTCCTTTTCTGTCATATTAGCGCATTTAATAGACATGAAGTGGCACCTTAGAATTCCTTAATTTGAATTTCTCTAATCAATAGTAATTTTGAGCATTTTTTCACATGACTTTAGATCACTTTGATTTCATGAATAAGAATTTACTAAAAACATTTAAGATGTTCCTGGTAGAAAGAAGTTTTCTTATGCTCTTCTCTGACTATTAGAGTTGAAAGAGACTTTGGTGCCATTAGAAGATGAGAGAATGGAATCCTAAGTAAAGCATAGGACACGCTGATTGGAGGTGAGAGTTAGGACAATTGAGCAAAATGATATGTACCTGAAATGGAGAGAAGGCTAATTCAGTGAATTTGTTTTTATCTGGGGGACACCAGTTGACTGGACTTCAGGTGACTGCAGGTTGACCAGTTTCAACCTCAAGCTAAAGAGTAGTCTGCAGCAGCAGTGGAGATGGAGGGAAATATTCTTGCTTTTCCAGGGACAAACAGAGCTAAGACTGAACTTGGCTTGAGCCCTGTGGGGAAGTGGGAAAAACTCACAGGAAAGGATAAAATGACAAGGATGTGGGACACACATGTAGAAAACACAGATGGCTAAGGAGCATACATGAAGAAAATCCATGTGGGGAGCATGTGTGGTCAGGAAACATGTGTGATGTTTGATGGGGTCCATGCCAGGAACTGGTGGGGCCATGGAACATATATGGAGGGTACACACATCAGGAACTAATGTAGCCAGGCCACATACATGGAGAAAAATACTAAGGACATATGTGTAGCCAGGACAACCTACTGCTCCAATGTTCCATAGTTGCCAATCTGCCTGACCGATGTCATCACATGAGTTTTTGCTACTCTGTGGTTCTTATTTTTGACCACAGATCATAGTGTCTCTACTATCCATTCACTGCCTTTCTTTGTGTTTTCAAACTTCTCTCTGCTACCACCTTCAACTCTTCAGGGTCATTTACTACCCTTTGTCTCCATCAATTGAGATGCAGTGACTACAAAGCCTTTCCCTGACAAGGTCAGGCTAATGGTCTTTTAATACATAGTCTTTAGTACAAATCGTCTTTTTTAGTGCAATAGTCTTTAGTACAAAGAATTATTATCACATCTAGTCAAGTAATTAATAAAGACCAATCTTAGTCTATGATTGACTCTAATATTTTAATTATTCTTACTCTGGTGCAGATTCAAAATCCATGGATGACTGTGGAAACAAAATCCATGGATGACTGTGGAAAATTAGTTGACTTCAGGTTAGAAACTTCCAATTAATGCCTGTTAACACGATAGTTGTGCTCATCTGTTGTGATCCTAAGGTTCCAGCATCAACTCTAAGATACTACTTGATTGACATATGAATGAAACTAGAAGCCTAGACAAAAACGGGTGAAAGTAAGACCTATTCCTTTCTTGTCCATAATCCTAACAAGAAAAACTTTGTGATCTTCTATTTATTTACTTGGACGTATAGTTATTGCAAGGAACAGGATGGGGAACTTGCAACATGGAGAGTGAAAAAGACAGTGAAAAGTGAAATTGAATCCCAGAGATAAAATCTTAGGAATAAATGAGATCCTAAGAATGATGATGGTAGAAAGTTATTGAAAAATAGTAATAGTATGCCTTTGGTAGCAAGGTGGGACAGTAGATAGAGGGCCAGGCACGGAGTTGGAAGACTAATTTTTCTGGATTCCAATGTAGCCTCAGATACTTACTATTGTGTGGTCCTAGGCAAGGTTTGCCTCAGTTTCTCATCTGTAAAATGGGCTGGAGAAGGAAATGGCATGCCCCTCCAATATCTTTGCCAAGAGATCCCCAAAGGGGGTCACAAAGAGTTGTATATGCCTGAAAATGACTGACCAACAACGAAGTGGTATGGACCAGGTCGAGATGTCTTTTTTCAAGCACTCTTTTCATGATAGTCTCATTTGTGGTCATTTGTCTGACTGGTCTTTAGGAGACCACCCATTTGTATTTGTGAGACAAAACCTAGACATTGGACAACTTTCCCACAGGAATGCTGTATAAGAATCGCAGGTGTTCGTAACAGAATCATCTGTTGTAAGGGTGACATAATCCTAATGGATCTGTGAGAATGTAAGTCACATGATTGATTTCTTTGGTGTGGATGCCCTATCTAGCAATACAAGCTGCAAACCTTCCTCGCCTTGTCATAGGCTAAGGAGAATTTGTGGAAAGATATGGTCAAGAATTGCCTAAGAAGAGGGAACTGAGGCAGACTGAAGTTAAACGACCTGTTCAGAATCATACCTCTAGGAAGTTTGTGAGGCCAGACTCGAACTCGAGTCTTCCTGATGCCAGGTTGAGTGATCTATCCACTGGGCCACCTATTGTACTGTAATAGTCTGAAGCTGTTTAAAGCCCATGCTATCTCCTCCTTCAGTATGTGAACTGCTTGAGAGTAAAAAACTGCTTTTTCTTGATATCCCAGGACTTAACACAATGCCCAGGACCTAGTAAGCTCTTAATAAGTGCATATCGACTGATTGACTCAGGATAAAATTTTCCTAGTTACGGCTCTGATGCCTGGCCAACTATGCAACTACTTGGACTGACTTCTGTCTTCTCTTCGTCCCATTGGGTGAATGGGATTTAATACTCTTTCTATCTTTTAGATTCAAGAGATGGTACTGGAGGGAGAATAAAAATGGACTTGAAATCTGCTCTTAACCTTAGATAGAGATCCTTGTCTAGAGGTGGAATGTTGATGGGAGTTGAAGATCTTCCTCTCCCATTAAGAGGCCTCAAGGGGAACCCATTAAGGGAAGCTTGCTTAGAGGAGTTTTATTTGCTTGAAGGCTTTCTCACCTTTTGATAATTAGGCACTGAAGCAAGTGGGTTGAGATGCCTTCTGGCTCTATATATATTCTGAGGTTAGTATTTTGCTTTGGGGCTCATTCATTGGAAGAATGTGCTTTGGCCAGACTAGCTGTTAAGGAGCCCCACCCCACCCCGCTTTGAAAATCCAGATGTTGGTGCTTTTCTCTCTGTTAACTATGTATGTATGTAATGATCAAGCAGTTGCATCTATTGATCCATAATGTATGTATTGCTTATAGTCAGATGGTTAGAAGCCCTGTCTATTGGTCTTTCTCTTTGTAATTTCTGTTTGTATTTTCTCTGAAGTTCAGGGTACTGACTTTTCCTCTGAACTAAGTGAATGATATATGCGTTTGATTAAAGTAGGATGGCTGAACCCTTAAAAGTTGTTTTCCTTTAAGAAAAACAGATCCAAGAACCTGTGCCTGTAAGTCTTCCTGGGTATGCTAGGGTGCTTACTGTTACAAGTAGGCTGAACCTAAGTTTTTTACTCCTATATAGAATTGCTTGAGAAGGTAGTCCCAGCTATCATTATGCCCATCAGTTTCTGGAAGGGTAAAGAAATCCAACAGTAAATATGGAAGTCCAGGCTTCTTTCATTCTTTATCCTTAGAGTCATTCTCAACACCCCCTAGGTTGCCCCTACACTGTGGATGTTTGGCTAGAATGAGCGACTTGTATTTGGGTGGGAAGGTACTGTTACAGTTGCTGTTGTTATTGAAACACAGGGCTAGTAGAGAGGCAAGAGATACGGGGTGACAGTTCTTGTCCCTTTATCAGCTGCCCCTTTGGTCAGTGCCACCAAATCAGAAGTTAGGAGAAAAGGTGACAAGTATCAAAGCAGAAGAGTACAGTTATCCCTTCCCCATCACAGGAGTTAGAAGCATGGCACTTCAACAATCTGGTAAATCCACATAAAATATTTTGTCCCTCCCTTACTACCAGAGAAGAAATCTGAATTATTATGCATTAAAAGGTAAAATATGTTGACATTATACCATACATATATTTTATGCACTTTTGAGTTTTTAAACTTTTCACTAGCCTTTTTGTGCCGTCTGCAGCTTCACAAAATTTCCCCTAAGTTTCCACTTAATTTATTATGCCAACCCATGATGGAAGGGACAACTGTAGTAGCATCAGCTATGCCCCGATGGTTCTTTACCAGGGACTGGAGACACCAAAGAAAGCAATTTCAGTGGTGAGTTTGTCCACTCTGCTTCCAAAAGGACTTGAAGCTCTAGCTCATAGATTTAACACACAATACAAAAATACAATGAGATATTTGAATGTTCGGTTGAATAACAGTTTTGTTTGGCAAAAGAATGATAGAAAGCTCCCATGTGTCCTGGGTTATGCATAGCAGCTCTTTTTTGAAAATTCAGTTGTATTTTTAGTTATGAATTCTCTCTATCTCTCCTTCCTTCACTCATGAAGAAATCCAGAAAAACAAAATCAGTAATAACTATGTATAGCCAGGCAAAATAAAAATTATTCACATCTAGAAAATTGGGCTTCAGTCTGTACTCTGAGTCCATCACCTCTGCATTTGGAGGTGATTCATCATGAGGGCTTTGGAACTGTGCTTGGTTCCATTGTGTGTATTAGAACTCCTAAGTCTTTCAAAGCTGTTCATCCTTATAATATTGTTGTTATTGCACAAATTGCTTTCTGGTTCTGCTTATTTCAGTTGGAATCAGTTAAGACAAGTCTCCCCAGTTTTTTCTAAAACCATCCCATTCATCATTTCTCATAGCACAATATTGTTCCTTCACATACACATAACACAACTTGCTAAGCCATTCCCTGATTGATGTTTTACTCAGTTTCCAATCCTTTGGAATTACTATAAATATTTTTATACCTATTGATCATTTTCTTCTTTCTTTAGTTTCTTTGGGTTATAGATGTAGTAGTGGTATAACTGGGTCAAAGGGTGTGCATCATTTAATACTTTTGGGGCATAGTTTCAAATTGTTTTCCAAATGGCCACACCAATTCACATCTCCACCATCAAAATATTAATATGTCTCCCTCCTCCTTACATTCCCACTAACACCTGTCAGTTTCCTTTATTTTTTGGTCAACTTTACCAATCTGATGGGTAGGAAGTGGTACCTCAGAGTTCTTTTAATTTGCATTTCTCTACTTATTAGTGATGTAGAGCATTTTTTTGTATGGCTATTAATAGCTTAGATTTTTTTGTCCTCTGAAAACTGCCTATTCATATACTTTATCATTTGTCAATTGTGGGCATGGTCTATATTCTTATAAATTGGAATCAGTTCCCTATATATCTTAGAAATTAAATCTTTATTAGAGAAATACTGCAAATATTTTTCTCAATTTCCCACTTCTTTTTTCATTGTAACTATAGCAACACTTTTTTGAGAGAGCTACAAATTGGAAAGTAGTTGCCCATCAACTGAGGAACAAATTGTGGTACATGAATGAAATGCAATATTATTGAACAATAAGAAATGAATATGAAGAATTCAAAGAAACATGGGAAGACTTGCATGAACTATAGAATAATAGCAAGATCACAAAATATCCATTGACCTACATTACTGTACTTGCAAACCACACCAAAAGGTAGTTGAATTAAAAAGTAGAGATAATTGCAAATACTATTTGCAAATAAGGGTAATGAAATTTATTTTCCTCTTCTAAGTAGAGGGGTGCAGAATGTTATATGTGTTGTTGGATTATTTGCTGTAGTCATTAGTTCTACTTAACTGTTTTTCTCTGTGGCAAGGGAAGTTTTTATGGGGGGTTGCAGTGGGAACATGTCTGTGGTATAGAAAAGAATAAATGAAACTTAAAGAGAAAAAGATTCTACAGATTCTTTTGGGGGATCATCTGGTCGCTCTATATAATGAGTGGGTGGGGTAGGTCTCATAAGGTCCCTTCCAGAAATATTTCTATGATCCTTTCATCTCTTCATTCTAGGCTACTTCAAGGGACTATCTGAAAGTTTAGCCTAGTCTTAAATCTCCCTAATGATGGCAGTTCAAAACTTTCCTAGACCTCTTATATCATTGCCTAACTCTCCTTGGTTGTAAAGTATTTATATTTTCACCTAAATGTTTCTTGCCAAATCTAAACCCCATGACATCTTGTTCTAGCTTCATTAACTAATAGAGAATAATGGAGCCTCTCTTCTCTATAACATTTGTATAGCTGTGCTTCCGCTGAGTCTATTTTTCTAGACTGAACCTGCCCATGTCTTTTAATCTTCTCTCATGGGGTTTAGCTTCCAAGCCTCTTATTATTTTGGTCAATATCCTCTGAACTCCTTCCAGTTCGTCAAAAACCAATCTCTCTCTAGCCAATAACATCATGTCATCCCAGGGATCACGGAGGACGGCAAATCTTTTCCAGGAGATACATGGTGAGCCTTCCAGGCATGAACTCTTTTTACCAGTCCTGAGGTAGATATGAATTTATGAGACCCCTGCCTGGGCCTGCCCAAAGTAGTAAGGGGTTAACAGGCTCAGGAACTGGGTGATCTAGGGCATTGTCCTGGTTGATCTTATAAGACCTCAAGTTGTGTGCTTTCTCTCTGCAGCTATGTGGAGCTGTGCCTTTTTTTTTTTTTTTTTTTTTGTGATTTACTCTTCCTAACTCCAGAATACCAAACTCTAGCCGCTAGATCACACCATCGGGAGTGGCAGACTTGAGAAAAAAAAGATAAGACAAAACTATATGAATAGGAATGTTTCACTGAGAAGCTGACTGTGGAAAGTGGATAGCTTAAGATAGAAACGCCTCAAATGATGCATAATGTACTTTTTGATCAGCTCTTCCACTGCCTTGACTTTCTTTACACATTATGTCCTCTGTATCTTTTTTTTACTCCAAGAATTTATTCTCAAAGAATAAACTGGTAATAAAAGAGAGTAAATACCTACAATAAGAGACAAAGGAATCAGTCTCTCATGCTTTATAGCATATTGAGAAAACTTCCTTGCCAGACATCAATATTTATATATAAAAGTTTTGTTTTCCTTCCTATCTTCCTTCTTCCTTCATCCTATCATCAGTCTTTCAGTTCTTCTTCACCTTACCCTACTATAGCATTGAGGCATCTCTCCCACCATTCCATCTGTGTATGTTAATTGAACTAGTCCTTGCCTCTCTCCTGGTCCTCTCTAGTCTGGATGCACATTCCTACAGACTTTTACTATTCATTCTTTGATATCAGATTTGGAGCAATACATATTCTTTTACTACCACGTGATGCAACTCCATTAGGTCATGGATTATCTTGGTGAAAGCTTTATAACCTCTTTCTGACATACTGTAACTTGGTGAATTTCAACTTTCAGGAAACCTCAGGAGAATGGTTTTTTTTTTCCTCTTAAGTAACTTTTCTAAATTAGAGTAACCTTTCACTAGTAAAGAAGTTGTACTTTGGCTCTATCTTGATGATTCCATTATACAATATAAGACGTGGGAATGGTTATTAATTGAGGTTAGAATAAATCTACCTTTAAAATTATCCTTTAAAAAACAAACCTGATAGAAAGCAAAGCATGACAATTTAGGTATTTGAATAATATTTTAAGCTAAAAGTATAAATGCAGACAATAAGATTTAAAGAAATAGATATTTATCACAGTCATATTGTATATATACAATATGTGCATATGTATCCTGAGATTACTGAACTACACATATAATAGATATATACACACATGCATAATATATACATGTATGTATTTGTATATGTATCATACATACATATATATTTCATATATGTGTTTTATACACACACACATATATATATATATGATTCATCTTTAGGGAAGAGGGCTAAAATATCTTTTTTACCTCCTCAAATTAAAAAAGTTTTGGGAGGATGCCCACTTGAGCTGAAATAAATAGATATCTTAGCAGTTCAAAACTTTTCTAACTTATTTCCAATAAAAATTTTCAACTTTTTATTAGAAATTGTTTTCTAAAAGATCCTAAAGATTCTAAAAGATCTAAAAGCATGACATAGTGGATATAATAAAAGACTTAAATTAGAAAAACTTGTGTGTAAGTGCTTCTTCTGCTATTTAGACTTGTGAGCCATTGGGCAATTAACTTATCCTCTCTTGAGTCTCAGTTTCCTCATGTGTAAAACGGGGGAAATACTAACAACTACCTTGGAGAGTTCTTGTTAAGGATGAAAGAAAATTATGCAAGTAAAGTGCTTTGCAAATTTGAAATCGTTGCATAAATGTGAGATATGATATATTTTAGAATGATTTTTTTTAAAGGATTCAAGGAGAAAACTAAAAAAAAGCTAAAGCGATTTCATCACATTCTTCATAGCACATAGTTGGTGCTATGGATTCTGTGGATGCTAAGTAAATATTTGGTGATAACGAATGCCTTCACTTTGATGGAAACATTCTTTGGCTCATCTCCTTTGGGAGATATTTCTTCAGCAATATGTGGTTTAAAAACAAAACAAAGACAAAGCAAACATTTGCCTCAAGTAATCAACTCAGTCTAAACACAAAACCTGACCATGCAAAAAGATTTCTAACAGAATCTGGTTTAAAAAAAAAAAATGTGTGCTGTTAAGCTTCCATGAGAGTTCACAAATAATACAGAGCTAGAGATTGGCTTTCAAGTTTTCTGTCCCAGATTTAGAGTTGGAAGAGACCCTAGAGATTCTCTAATCCAATTCCTTCCTTTTATGTCTAAGGTAACAGAAGCCTAGAGTGATCAAGTCACTTGCCCTGGGTCAGACAGGTAGGTAGTAAGTAGTCAAGAAGGAATTGAATCCTCCCTCAAATCTTTCTCAACTCCAATCCACCCTCTACTCACTTGTCAAAGTGATTGTTTTTTCTTAGATATGAATCTAACCATGTTACCTTAAAACTCAATAAACTCCAGTAGCTCCCTTTAATCTCCAAGATCAAACATATAAACTGCTGTTATTTGGTATTTAAAGACCCTACAATGCACCTCTTACTACCTTCTTGGTCTTTTTACATATTACTTTCCTCTATTCACTCTATGATCCAGCTCCTTACTCACATGTGACTTCCCTTTCCTGACTCTGTACTTGCTATCCCCCATATCTGGATTATTTTACCTCCTCATGTTTGACTCTTAGCTTCCCTGGCTCCCTTCATTACTCAGCTCAGATCCTACCTTCTTTAGAGGAATTTTCTTTACTTTCCTAGTCACTAGTCCCTTGCCTCTGAGATTTTCTTCCATTACACAGACACACACACACAGACATAGACATACATATGTATACCTATATCTTCTATGTATATTTGTATGTATGTATATATAGCTTCTGTGTATCTATTTTTTTATACATTGTCTTTTCCATTAGAATGTGAGTTTCTTTAGAGCAGGGACCATGCTTTTCTGGTCTTTCTTTGTAACCTCAGCACTTAGCACACAGATTGTCATACATACTGGGTTCTTAATAAAGGTGTGTTGACTTGATTTAACTGTGACTCTACCTCCAGTGTTCATGTACAACACTTTTATATTTCTCAGTTTTATAAATCTGAAAGTGACTTGCCTTTCAGTTAACTTTTTCTTCCTTTGAAATCTTTTCATGATTTAAATCATGAGTTAACTGAACTAAGGTCATTTCCCTTTATAATAGAGTTTCAATAAAGATCAAGTAAGTTATCCATAGACTTGCCTAAATAGTCACAAACGGCCACTGGACACATTTACATTGTAAACTCATTTGCATACCAGGGACTAACGTGCCTGGCACACAGCACATGCTTAATAAATGCGTATTAATTTATTGATGCATTAAGAGTGACCCCATTTAGATGCTGGTGTCAGACTAGGTATAGCTAAGGCCTTCCCTGGAAATGAGGATGGGGGACGACTTGTAGCAGCATCTCATTTTTTTTCTAGCCTATGACTCTCTTGATCACAATTAAACATCTATTGGGCTGAAGGTGATTTTCAAAAGCAGAAATACTTGGAGCTGGACTCAGAGGAATGAACTGTGAGGAAACTTCCCAGAAAAATACATAAAAAATGTATATTAAGCAGAAAAGCAGGTGTTGCTCATGCTGAGATCAAATCTGATAGCCAATGAATAAAAGTTCCTGCAGACACAGATGGGAGTAATAAACAACCAGTACAGTCAGCATGCCCTGTACCCCATTGACCAGGAGTCAGTGGATGTAGGTATGGCAGGTCATAGGAGGCAACAATCACAAAACATCTTGGAATCCCCTGGGAGCTAAGAAAGGCCATGAGAGCCCTGAGAATTTCACTAAGTTCTCTTCCCTTTCTCCTAAATTTCCTCCAACTGTTCTCATTCTTTAAATTATTTGACATCCCATTTTTAAAATCCCTCCCCCCCCTTCCATCCCTACTCTGGAAAACATTTCCTGGTCCTACTACTTTCCTAACCCTTGGTGTTTTTATTGAGTTTTTTTTTTTTGGAATGTTGAAAGGTTTTGATTAGTTACCTAAAACTGGAAACAAATCTTGATTGGCCAGTGAAAGGTACATACCTCTCTCCTTGATTGGCTTCAACCATTCTAATGATCTCAACACCTTGACAAGAGAACAGAAAATAGAGTTTGGGGCATTCATGGGTTGTTACATTTGATTGGGGGAGGAAGAAGACCAAGTATGTGTTTTGACACAAACGATGTTGCTACTTTTAGATTTTATTTTTGAAATTTTTTAAAAGAAAGACCCCATTCCCAACTTGACCTCCAAAGATAGAACATTGTCAGTTACTGTAAGTGACATTAATCTTTGGTCTTCAGTCTCCATTTCTCTTCTTTCTCCACTTGCCTTCAGGTAGCTTGTAGACTACTGAATGGTCTGAGATTAAAGGGACTAGTTCTAGTCACAGTACAAAAACTGAATGAGAATATAAGAGGAAAAACTCAGATAAAGTAAGTTCAGCATGAGTGTAGGAATGCAAAAGAAAGTCACTCTTAGGAAAGGCATCTCAAAGTAGGTCCAAAGGTCCCTTAAAACATTGTTGAGGGATAGGCAGCTAATGAGAGAGCAGAGAGACTTGGCCCAGGGGAATAAAAGAAGTCTAGTTCAAGAGGAAAAACAATTAAAGTAGAGTTAGATGAGTTTGTGTGGGATTACCATCTTGAATTTACAGAGGCTAAGACTAGGCTTTATAAAGGAAAACAATCTATTTATGAGTACTTAGAAGAAGCACACCTGAGAAGGAGACTATTAATGCCAGTCCAGTAAAGGACAATTCACTTGGGGCAGTGTATTTCTTAAATATCCCATAGACTCCCTCTGAAGAGTGTTTTCAACCCTTGAAGGTCTTTTCAATTACTTCCTGCTGGAAGAGAAGGGTAATAAAGGTAATCTAATTTTCATTCCAGCTTTAATCTTGCTGTTTAAAATAGATGCCACATCATCAGGTCTTGGGCAATATTGGCTCTCGCTCACTTACTTCATCTGATGACTGACGCCTTTTTGTCCTCTGGGCTTTCATTTAAAAAATTCTTTTAACCTTATCACTAATATAGGATATTAATAAAGCACATCTAAATTTTCAGCTCATAGGATGAATTAAGAATTGCCACTTCTATAATAAAGTGGAGTGAGTATGTACTCATGCATGCATTTCTTCATTCAACAAATCAACAAGGTCCTTTAGGTCTGTGGATTAAGTTATGTTTATTCAGAGTCTGATTTTCGAAGAGAATTGTAAGCAATGTAGTATAGTAGAGTGCTCACCATGGAATCAGGAAGGTATGGATTGCAATCCTACTTTTGGAAATTGCTTTTGAGTGACCACTGGCAAATCACTTCACTTCTCTCAGTTTCAGTTTCCTTATTTGTAAGAGGGAGATAATAATACTTATACTTTATAAGATTGCTATGTACAGTGGTAGTCTGGTTAATATTTAGTAGTGGATTCACTAAAAATGCATATATGAACACAGTGTTAAGTTTAATAGTCTTTATTAACATTTTTTCTCCATCACTTTAAGTCTAGACAGTCAATAAAACAATGAATGAAACCCTAATCTGTAATGTTTGCTGATTCCCACCCACCACGCAGAGAGGTGATGAGCTCAGGATACAGAATAGGATGTATTTTTGGACATGGACAGTGTGGGAATTAGTATTGCTTAAGTATGCATATTTGTCAAAAGGATTTTCTTTTTTAATGGACAGTGGATGAGGTAAGGAGAGAGAATAAAATTTTGTGAGTTGGAAAAAAATTAAGTAAAAGCTTTCTTGTCTATTTTGGTTATGGTAAGGTGCCTAACCTCCAGAACATATATAGGCCAGTAGTTCTCACAATACGACTGAGACACTATTTACCAAGAAAAATACATGATCACCCATCCTTAGCCACTGACTGAACCCCATATGCGGGAACAGAGAACTCACAGAGCAGATACTTAATAAATGCTTATTGACCATCTATAGCCTCTGTGTGTTCTAAGTCCATGATATCAAACTCAAATAGAAAGGGATCTATTATAGAAGCATATTGACTTAGGAAACCATATTGACAAAAATTGGCCCAATTAAGAACTTCAGTGTATGGTATCATACTGCCACACTGGAAAGCTCCAGAGAACTGAGGCAATAATTAGCAGAGACAGAATTTGCTGGTTGTCTACTATAGTACTTGCTACAATGTGACTAAGAAGATACTATTTTCCTAGATCTTCCCCCCCCAAAATTTATTAATTTATTTGTTTTCACTTTTCAACATTTACTTCCATAAGTTTTAAATTTTCTCCCCCTCCCTCCCCAAGATAGCATACAATCTTATGTGGGCTCTACACATACATTCCCATTAAACATATTTTCACATTAGTCATGTTGTACAGAAAAATAATAATGAATAGAAAAAACTGTGAGAAAAACATAATGTAACGAAAGAGAAAATAGTTTGCTTCATTCTGCATTCTGACTCCAGTGCTCTTTCTCTGGATTTTGATGGTATTTTGCATCATGAGTCCTTTGGAAATGTTTTAGGTCCTTGCATTACTGAAAAGGGCAAAGTTCATCAAAATTAGTCCTTGGACACTGGCTGTTACTGTGCATAATGTTCTTCTGATTCATCATTTCATATAAGTCTTTCCAGGTTTTTCTGAAATCTGCCTGTTAGTCATTTCTTGTTGCACAGTAGTGTTCCATTACGTTCATATACCACAACTTGTTTAGCCATTCCCCAATTGATGGGCATCACCTCAATTTCCAGTTCTTGGCCACCATAATCTCTTTGGGAACCCTAGAAGTGGTATTGCTGGGTTCAAGGGTATGCACACTTTTGTAACCCTTTGGACATGATTTCAGACTGTTCTCCAGAATGGTTGGATCATCTCACAACTCCTCCAACAATGAATTATTGTTCCAACTCTCCCACATCTTCTCCAAAATTTATCATTTTCCTGTCTTTTCATGTTAGCCAATGTATTTCCCTATATCTTGTTGATAAGGAGAATAAGCATGGAATCTACTAGGGGACTGTCTATTCTGAAGTGACTGCTACTGTAGTAGCCAGATAATCAGCAATGTCATGGGAATGGTTGTAAGTCCAATGATCTGGACACATGGATTTTTTTGTCACTTAAAATTTTTATTAATTTTTTTTTGTTGTTCCGTTGTTCAGTCATATCTGACTCTTCATGACTCTATGAACCATAGCACACTAGGCTCTTCTATACTCCACTGTCTCCCAAAGTCTGGTAAGTTTCATTGCTTCCATGACACTATCCATCTCAACATCTGTTGTTCCCTTCTCCTTTTGCCTTCAATCTCTTCCAACATCAGGGTCTCTTCCAATGAATCCTCTCTTCTCATATCCAAAGTATTTAAGTTTCAGCTTCAGTATTTGACCTTCCAGTGAATAGTAGTTTGAGTTAATTTCTTTAAGTATTGACTGATTTGATCTCCTTGCTGTCTAAGGGACTCTCAAAAATCTTCTGCAGTATCACAATTTGAAAGCCTCTATCTCAGCTTTCCTTATAGTCCAACTCTCACAGTCATACAAGTATTTATTTCCTTTCCCTACTTCTCCTCCATTAGAAAAAAAGTAAATCTTTATAAAAATATGACAAGCAAAGCAAATTCCCATATTGCTCATGTAAAAATGCATGTCTCATTCCACATCTTGAGTTTCTCTCCTCTGTGTCAGGAGGTGGGTAGCATTCTTCATCATTGGCCCTCTGAAATTATGGCTTGTTAATTCATTGATCAAAATTCTCAAGTCTTTCAAAGTTGCTTGCCGTAACAATGTAGTGGTCATCATGTAAATTGTTCTCTTGACTCATCACTTTACTCTATAACAACTCTTTCAAATCTTTTCAGGTTTTTCTGGAAAGCATACATTTTGTTATTTCCTACAGTACAATTATATTCCATAACTTTCATATAATATAATTTGCTCATCCATTCCTCAGTTGATAGATTTTTTTAGTTTTCAGTTCTTCACCACCACAAAATATGCAGAAATATTTTAGTATATTTATGTCATTTTCTTCTTTTGGGGGGAGTATAGGCACATGCTTTTATGTATGTGTGTATGCATGTGCGTGTATATACACATGTAATAGTGCCATAACTATGTCAAACAATAGTTACAGTTTAGTAACTTTTAGGACACAGTTCCAAACTACTTCCTAGAATGGTGAGACCAACTGTGCATTAATGTATCTGTTTTCCCACAGCCCCGCCTACATTTGTCATTTTCATTTTTTAGGGGGCGGTCAACTTTGCCACTCTGAAAGGTATGAGGTGTGACCTCAGATTTACTTTCATTTGCATTTCTCTAATTATTAATTGTTTGGAGCATCATTTAAATGGCTATTGTTTTTAATTTCTTCATTTGAAAACTACCTGTTTATATTCTTTGATCATTCATCAGCTGGAAAATGGTTCTTATTCTTTTCAATTTGAGCGAGTTTCTTATGAATCTTGGAAATGAGACTTTTATCAGAGAAACTTCACGAAGATTTTCTTCCCCTCATTTTCCTGCATCTCTTCTAATTTCATGCCTTTGACTCACATCTTTTTTTAAATTTAATTCTTTAATGTGTGAAAATCTACCTTCTCTTTTCCTCCAATTCCCCTTTGAAAAAGAAAGAAAAAACAAACTACTTGTAAAAATATACATAATCAAGGAAGATGAATTCTCACATTGACCATGACCAAAAAACTATGTTTCAGTCTGTACCTTGAGTCCATCATCTTTCTGTCTGGTGGCAGAGATTTTATCGTGAATCCTCTAGAATTGTGTTTGTACATTGAATTGATCAATTTCCTGTCCTTCCTTTATAAAGAAAAACAGTGTAGTGAGATGGGAATGTACTCAATGCTTTAGATTGGACACAATTTGCTTCTGTTCCCCATCCTTTTTCTCTCTCCTTCACCCAGATCCCAATTACAAATTCTCATTCTTGGTTTCTTTCCTTTTAAACACTTCTTCGTGACTTACCCTCTGTGGTTGGAGTTTGTTTTGCTTAGAACTAATTCATCCCCTTAGTTTCCCCTTCTTATTTTCCCTCTCCTTTGACCCTTTTTCTTCCTCTTTCTTAAAGTTAGATATATTTCTGTATTCAACTCTCTGTGTGTGTGTGTGTATGTGTGTGTGCATGTGTGTGTGTGCATTCTCCCTTCCTTTAACCAGTTCAGATAAAAGGGAAATTCAAGTGTCTCCTGCTTCCTTCTTCCTTTCCACCTTGTTTATATGATCTTCTACTTGCGCATGAAAATTATGTGAAATAATTTTCCCTACTCTTCCTCTGCAGCTAGGTAACACAATGGATACAGTGCCAGGGCTGGAGTCTGGAAGACTGATCTTCTTCAATTCAAATCTGGCTTCAGATTCTGATTAGCTATGTGACTCCAGGCAAGTCATTTAACTCTGTTTGCCTCAGTTTTAACATCTGTAAAATGCCACTCCAGTATCTTTGCCAAGAAAACCTTAAAGGGGGTCATGAAGAGTCAGACATGACTGAAATAACTGAACTCAACCTAGAATTCTACCTTGCCCCCTTTTCTACCTATTACATTCTTTCTCCTTTCCCTTTCCTTTCTCCTTTTTAAGATCATTGAAACATAAAAAAAAAGAAACAAAACTCGACCCTCTGTTTTATTACTCTAATGATAGGATTCTGGGGGGATACACATCATCTCCCCATTTTATAATCTAAATTTAGTTTCTCATTATTGCTTATTCAAGTTTATTATTTTTGTTTCTTTTGACTCTTATGTTTGTATTATAACATTTCTGCACAGTTCTGACCTTTTCCTTAGAAAAAGATCTGGTCCGGGGATTCTTGCCCTAGTTAACGTGCAGGGGTTGGATTGGAGACTGTGCTCTGCTACTGAAATCAGAACCAAAAGCTACTGCCTTGGAGAAAGGAATACTGTGGTTCACATCTTGCCTTTGATATATGCTGGATGTTGGAGCCTGGACAAGTCACAAACGCTATTAGATTTTGAGCACCTTGAAAGCAGGGACTGACTGTATGTGTTCCTCTTTTTGCATCTCCAGGGTTTAGCACAGTGTCTGGCACATAGTAGGTGTTTAATAAATATGTATTGGCTATTCAATTATGACAGCCTCTTAGTGCTCTAAGTCAATGGTGTCAAACTCAAATAGAGACATAAGGACTTAGAAAACCACAAATTCATACTTTCTCTGCTTTGTTGCATTTTTATTTATCTTGTTAAACATTTCCCAATTATATTTTAATCTGGTTCCAACAGTATTGAGGAATTTTGTAGGCCCTATGCGGCCTGGGCCACAAGTTTGATACCTCTGCTCTAAGCAACTCTCTTAAAACTGTAAAATGCAAAGAATATGCTCACCCTCATTTGCAGAGAGGACTTTTCCAGGCATGCATAGCCTGCTGCTCACGGGCTACTTATAGCACGCCAAAGGATTTCAGGTTGTCTGAGAAAAATGGAAATGAATACATTCTCTCCATTTTTCATGGGCCACTGAAATGCTTTGGTGTGTCAGTTGGGCTGTAAGTAGTCCACGAGCCACAGGTTGTCCAAGTTCTTTACCTTTTCTTTATAGTTCTCTATGTCAATGAAATCATAAGTCCCTATCCTTATAACTTCAATATGACAACCTACCAAAAAAATCTAATGCAATCTAAGGCATGGTCAAAATGATGCAAGGGAATTGTCCAGGAGGGGATAGTACCTCTCAAGAATAAAACTTCTTAAGCTATAAAGGGAAACTTCTTATGAAGAGGAAAAACAAGAGCTGTTTCAAAAAGATAGATGTGGATGCACAGGGAACTCTTCATCTAGTGTATAAGTTAAATATGCACACATATAGTATATAGACATATATGTATCATTATATTCACACACATATAATATGTGTGTATATACACATACATACATGTGGTTATATGTGATAGAATCAAAGGTAGGTAACAGAGGATAACGATAAAATATAGCATGGTCCGGTAACTGGAATATCAAGATTGTTAAAACTCAGGATAAGCCTTGGCCATCCAGGAAATCAAAGATGATATAATTGAAGATTTTAAAATTGTTTTTATTAATTATCTATTGGGGAAGAAGAGCAGGCAATGGAAAGCCCTGCTGCTCTGGGTAGGTTGTATTAGACTGAGAAGCGTGAGTCATTTTATTTCTGGTTCCTCTTCCAAGGAGAATGATCTTAGGACAGGGATAAAGAAAGGAGAGAGCAAAAAGAGCTGGCAGAATGTTGGTATCTGAGACAAACAGAAAGAAATAGAGCATCTGGCTGGATTTGATGTATTGAGTCACTTTATAAGAAGAACTCTACCCAAGGGACTCTGAAAGAATTGGAAGGATCAAGGAGCCACTGTCCATGTGTTTTGAAAGATCCTAGTGAATAGGAGAGGTAGTACAGTTTTGGGGAAAGGCAAATACTGCTTTAATTTTCTGCAAACAGAAGACAATGGAGTCTGTGAAGTTGACTTCAAAATTCTTGGCAAATTTCTAGAGTCTATTACTGAGATGATTACTGAATAATTAGAAAGGGAAGTGGTGATCACGGACCTTCAGCCAGAACAGGTCATGCTAGACTCATCTAATTTCCTTTCTTTGACAAGATTAGTAGACCAGAGAATGAGGGAAATTTTGTATTTATGCTTTCCTCAGATTTTAGCAAAGTCTTTGACAAATATTTTCAGGTTATGTTTTTGGAAAGATGGAAAGAGGTAGATTAGTTATAGCACAGTTTACTCCAACTTCTTCATTTTACAGAGGAGATTTAGAGATGTTAAGTGATTTGTCCAAGGCAGGGCAATGGCAAAATCATTTGGATTTGAAGTCAAATTTTCTAACTCTACCATGTGAGAGCTATTTTTCTGACCATGCTGCAATGTGGAAGAGGGATCTTGGTTCCAAAGTCAGACTAGGAGCAATGGGTAGATATGGCAAAGAATCAGATTTAGTGTTGGAAGAATAGGATTCCATATGATTAGCAAGCAATTCTAATCAATTAACATTGACTAAGTGTGTACCATGTGCCAGGCATTTGGAATACAAAGAAAGACAAACAAACAAAAAACACCAAACCAACAGAAACAAAAACAATTTTATCCCTCCAGGATCTCACCGTCTAATGGTGAGAAAACGTGCCAACAACCATATAGTTATATATGTCGAACAAATAGGGATAGCTTCAGAGGGAAGGCACTAAGATTAAGGAGGACTGGAAAAGGCTTCCTGAAGGTGAGACTTTATCTGAGGCTGGAAGGAAGTCAGGGAAGCTAAAAGGTAGATATCAATCTAGGCATGGGGGCAACCAAGAGGAGAAGTTCAGCTGGGAGATGGAGTATCTTGCACAAGAAACAGTAAGGAGCCCAATGTCACTGAATCATAATGTACATGATAGAGTAAGGTGTAAGATGGCTGAAAAGGTAGAAGAGGCACAGTTAAAAAAGGCCCAACAGAGAATTTTATATTGGATCCTGGAAGTAATAGGGAGACAAAAGTGACATGATACTCTTGGGGAGGTAAAGGGTTCCCCATCCATGTAGATATTTAAACAAATGCTGGATCTCCAGTGTCAAGTATATTGCAGAGAAAATCCTTTTTGATTGGTAGGGGGTTAGACTACATGGCTTCTTATGGTCTTTCCAACTGTGAATATCTGTAACTCTGGTAAAAAAGATTTTGCAACACATTCATTAACCTTTCCTTGTGATTCAGAATCTTTATAAGGACATCAATTATTATCTTCAGTTAAAATACAGGATTCCCTTGGGGACTGCTCACCCCTACACAATAGGCCCCAGATGGCTATGCTTAACTAATTGTTACATGTACATTTACATTTTCTTCTTTCTCTCTCATGACAGTCAGGGTGTCAACTATCACTTCTTGCTTTTTTCATCATGCCTGTCTCTAGAGGATTCTCTGCAGATATGGGACTTTCCTAACCCCACTTAATTTACTTTGTCTTATTTTCTCTATATTATTAAGTCAGATAATCAATTAATAACCCCTGAGTAAAGGCCTAAGAGTTACTTCTACAGAGTGGAAGTCCATGTTAATGCAATGTGTTAATGGCAGTGAGATGATGCCATGGAAAGAGTGTCTTGAAGTCAGGCAGACTTGAGTTTGAATCTTGCCTCAGACCCTCACTAGTTGTATGCTGCTGGGCAAGTCACTTAACTTTTCTTTTCTTTTTCTTGAACTTAAATCATTTTTTTCTGGATATATAAATTTATTTATTTAACTTTTTTTTTACATTCATTTTCACAAAATTTTGGGTTCCAGATTTTCTCCCCATTTGTCCCCTCCCCCACCCCAGTACACCAAGCATTCTAATTTCCCCTATCACCAATCTGCCCTCTCTTCTATCATCCCTCCCTTCCCTTGTCCCCATCTTCTCTTTTGTCCTGTAGGGCCAGATAACTTTCTATTCCCCATTACCTGTATTTCTTATTTCCTAGTAGCAAGAGCAATATTCAACAGTTGTTCCTAAAACTTTGAGTTCCAACTTCTCCCCATCCCTCTCTCCCCACCCATTCCCTTTGGGAAGGCAGGCAATTCAATATAGGCCATATCTGTGTAGTTTTGCAAATGACTTTGATAATAGTCGTGTTGTGTAAGACTAACTATATTTCCCTCCATCCTATCCTGCCCCCCATTGTTTCTATTCTCTCTTTTGATCCTGTCCCTCCCCGAGTGTTGACTTCAAATTGCTCCCTCCTCCCATTTCCCTCCCTTCCATCATCATCCCCACTTTCCTGTATTGTAAGATAGGTTTTCATACCAAAATGAGTGTGCATTTTATTCCTTCCTTTAGTCGAATGTAATGAGAGTAAACCATGTTTTTTTCCTCAGCTCTCCACTTTTTCCCTCCACTAAAAAGTCTCTTGCCTGCCTCCTATTTGAGAGATAATTTGCCCCGTTTCATTTCTCCCTCTCTCCTCCCAATACATTTCTCTCTCACTGCTTAACTTCATTTTTTTAAGATATGATCCCATCCTATTCAATTCTCTCTGTGGTCTCTGTGTGTGTGTGCATGTGTGCGTGCGTGCGTGTGTGTGTGTGTGTGTATGTGTAATCCCACCAACTACCCAGATACTGAAAAGTTTCAAGAGTTACAAATATTGTCTTTCCATGTAGGAATATAAACAGTTCAACTTTAGTAAGCCCCTTATGATTTCTCTTTGCTGTTTACTTTTTCATGCTTCTTTTCATTCTTGTGTTTGAAAGTCACATTTTCTTTTCAGCTCTGGTCTTTTCATCAGGAAGCCGTAAAAGTCCTCTATTTCATTGAAAGACCATTTTTTCCCCTGAAGTATTATACTCAGTTTTGCTGGGTAGGTGATTCTTGGTTTTAGTCTTAGTTCCTTTGACTTCTGGAATATCCTATTCCACACCCTTCGATCCCTTAATGTAGAAGCTGCTAGATCTTGTGTTATCCTGATAGTATTTCCACAATACTTGCAATGTTTCTTTCTAGCTGCTTGCAATATTTTCTCCTTGACCTGGGAACTCTGGAATTTGGCCACAATGTTTCTAGGAGTTTCTCTTTTTGGATCTCTTTCAGGAGGTGATCAGTGGATTCCTTGAGTACTTATTTTGCCCTCTGGTTCTAGAATATTAGGACAGTTTTCCTTGATAATTTCATGGAAGATGATGTCTAGGCTCTTTTTTTGATCATGGCTTTCAGGTAGTCCCATAATTTTTAAATTGTCTCTCCTGGATCTATTTTCCTGGTCAGTTGTTTTTCCCATGAGATATTTCACATTCTCTTCCATTTTTTCATTCTTTTGGTTTTGTTTGGTGATTTCTTGGTTTCTCAGAAAGTCATTAGCCTCCATCTGTTCCATTCTAATTTTGAGAGAACTATTATCTTCAGTGAGCTTTTGAACCTTTTTTCATTTGGCTAATCCTGCTTTTGAAAGCATTCTTCTCCTCATTGGCTTTTTGAACCTCTTTTGCCAATTGAGTGAGCCTATTTTTCAAGGTGTTATTTTCTTCAGCATTTTTTTGGGTCTCCTTTAGCAAGGTATTGACCTGTTTTTCATGCTTTTCTTGCATCTCTCTCATTTCTCTTCCCAGTTTTTCCTCCACCTGTCTAACTTGATTTTCAAAATCCTTTTTGAGCTCTTCCATGGCCTGAGCCCATTGGATATCTATTTCAGATGTTTGGGATATAGAGGTCTTGACTTCTATGTCTTTCCCTGATGGTAAGCATTGTTCTTCCTCATCTGAAAGGAAAGGTGGAAACATCTGTTCACCAAGAAAGTAACCTTCTATGGTCTTATTTTTTTCCCCTTTTCTGGGCATTTTCCCAGTCAGTTACTTGACTTCTGAGATTCCTCTCCACCCTGTCCTTGCCTCCAGATCTGCCCAGCTAGTGCTTGGGGTCTGAGATTCAAATGCTTCTCCCCAGCCTCAGGGCTTTCAGTGGCGGGCGCAGCTGCTATTCAATGTGAGCTTAAGTTCTGGTGCTCAGGTGGGGGCAGGGCTACCTCCCAGGCTCAGTTTCCTCAGGGGGTTTATGTGGAGATCTTCAGTAATGGATCTGAGGTCCTGTCTGCTCCGGGAGCTCCTGGCCGCTGCTGCCTCTGTTGCTGCCTCCCTAGGGGACCTGAGTTCTGGAGACACCCTACTCCCCTCTCGGCAGCATAGAAGTCTCTCTCACTGACCTGTAGTGCCTGTGGATGGAGGGACCTTCATGGCCACGGGAGATTCCGTCCCTGAAGCCTGCTCAGATCTGCTCCTCTGGGGCCATGTGGCCAGGGCAACGTCTCCGCTCCACATCTGGTGCCCAACAGACCTTTGGGGTTGGTTTTCTAGGGCTCTCTGGAACAGAAATCTCCTCCACTCTGCTGCTGCATGGCTTCCACTGCTCCAGAACCCGTTGGGAGTTCTTTCCATAGGTAATTTATGGGCTGTGGGTTCGGAGCTCACATATGTGAGTCTTTCTACTCTGCCATCTTGGCTCCTCCCCCCCACTGAACTTTTCTTGGCCTCAGTGTCCCCATCTGTAAAAATGGGGATAATAATTGTTCCAACCTTCCAGATTTGTTGGAAATAAGATAACATGTGAAGTGCTTTGCACTATATAAATGCTATAACTATTACTGGGAAAGGGACAGTTCATTTTGGGTATTCAGACAAAATTTCATTTAATATTTCATTTACTTTAATTTGTTTTAAAATTAAATTTTCCAAGAATCAATATTGTATCTATACTTCCCTCAGATTTTGGCAAAATCTTTGAAAAATATTGTCTGGTTATCCTTTTGGAAAGATGGAAAGAAGTATACTAGATGCCATGTAGTCTATTCCAACTCCTTCATTTTACAGGTGATCCTTTTAAGGAGGTAGAAGTTTCCCCATTCCTGTAGGTATTTAAGCAAAGGCTGCGTCTCCAGTGTCAAGTACATTGCAGAGAAGATTCTTTTTTGATTGGTAGGGGTTAGACTGCATGACTTCTTATGGTCCTTCCAACTGTGTATATCTGTAATTCTGTGATACCAAGGAGTTGTGCATAATGATGAACGTAAAGGTAAATGAAAAGCATTATAGGTAGCTATGTCATATCAGTAAGAAAGAGAACAAAGGAAAAAGAAATGAGGGAGAAAAGGAACAAGTAAGTTACAAGGACATTTAACATCCTCTGTCCTTCATGTATTCTGATATTTCCACACTGTAAAACAAGGAAGTTTGTGTGGGAGCTGGTGGAGGGACCAGGGTCAGGGGTGATGCTACTTTGGGGACTTTCTCTAGTATGTCCCAGAAATCTCTTTATACTTCAAGCTTCCTCTAGCCCTGGAGCCCTGGAATTCATACAGTGAAAGTCCTCTGTGCCTCTCAGGCCTCCCTCTCTCACTGAATGGCACTTCCAAACCTCCACTCATCTCTCATTCCTTTCCAGATTGCACTCTGTAGTTTCTCTGAGTTTCTTTACCATTCCCCATCTTGGGCAACCTTCACATCCCCCTCCTTCCCCACTTTTCAGTTTCCTTTTATATATTTGTCTTTCTCCATTAAAATATAAGTTCTTTAGAATTTAAATTTACACTTAAAATGTAAACCTGTATATGTATCCCCAGTACTTAGTACAGTGTCTATTATATATGCCATTTATAAATTCTTGTTGACTGATTTGACTAACTGAGGAAAGAGAACTGAAAAATAGGCAAGGGAAAGGGGAGTGGGTTATATTGGAGTTGTATAATTATGGCTCACTTGAATCCAACTCACATGCAAAGCAAGACATCACTTGTGATGACACTGGTCCTTTTAGAAAACCCAGGATCCATAATAGCTGGATTTAGAAGTGGAAGGAAGGAAAGGGAAACTGTAGGAGCTAATGCTATAAGGGAGATTGTGAGTTTTGAGTCAGGATAGGTAAAAAAGAGAGCTAGATTGACCAATCCATCCATCAATTAAATAGCAAACATTTATTAAACACCTGCTTACATTCATGACACTGTGCTAGTTTTCACTGATTATCCATATGTGGAACCATTGTTTACAACAAATGGAGAAGTTTTGAATGCTGTGGATAAGTTCACTTACCTTGGTAGTGTACTTTCCAGGGATGTAGACATTGACAATGAGGTTGATGCACGCATTGCCAGAGCTAGCTCAGTGTTTGGGAGGCTCCAAAAGAAAGTATGGGAGAGAAGAGGTACTAGACTGACTACCAAACTGAAGGTCTACAGAGCCTTTGTGCTGACCTCATTGTTATGTGTCTGTGAAACATGGGTAGTCTACCAGCGCTGTGCCAGGAAACTGAATTGCTTCCATTTGAATTGTCTTAGGAAGATTCTGAAGATCACCTGGCAGGATAAGTTACCAGACACTGGGGTCCTTGCTTGAACTGAACTGCTAAGCATTCAAACTGTGCTTCAGAGAGTGCAGCTCTGATGGGTTGGCCACGTTGTTTGAATACAAAATGTATGCTTGCCTAAAAGACTTTTAAGGAGAACTTGCATGGGGCAGGCAATCACATGGTGACCAGAAGAAGCAATACAAGGACGCTCTCAAGATCTCTCTCAAGAACTTTGGATCTGATTGTGTGGCATGGGAGATGCTGGCACAGAACCACTCAGCATGGCATGCCAACATCAGAAAGGGTGCTGTGCTCTATGAGCAAATCATAATTAAAACAGTACAAAGGAAACGAAGGATGTACAAATTTGGAGTAACCACCCCAAATGTTCACACGGACTATCTGTGCCCAGTCTGTGGAAGGGCATTCCGAGCTCATGTTGATCTGATCAACCACAGTCAGACACACTGAAACTTGACTTTATCATGATGACATCATTTTGGTCCTCTTCGAGAATGAAGGACAGCAACCAGTGTTATAGGTGCTCACAAACCAGTTTTCACTCATCCTTTGAAGTTTTGCAGATGCTGAACATCTTCTCAGCCTCCACTTTCCAGACTGAGGCTCCATAATCTTTTTAGCTTATCCTAATACAGAGTGGGAATGACTAGGTGGTGGCATAGATTGAGTGGCAGTCCAGAAGCCTTGAGTTCAAATCCAGCCTTGAATACTTACAAGTTGTGTGATCCTGGACACTGTCACTTAACCCTGTTTGCCTTAGTTTCTTCATCTGTAAAATGAGCTGAAGAGGAAAATGGCAAACCATTCAAGTATCTTTGCTAAGGAAACCCCAAATGGGATCATGAAGAGTCAGACACAACTGAAAATGACTCAATAACAGTAACAAGCATAGATTATTTGCCCCCCAAGAAAACATAAAATCCTTGAAGGGAAGAACTGTTTCTTGGTTATCCCTTTACCTTCAATGCCTAGCCTAGTGCTTGAGACATACAGTTGTGGGCACTTTATCAGTGCTTATTGACTTAATGGATAGATGTGGTATTATATAGTCTGACCTTCCTCATTTCTTACAGATTAGGGAATCGGAGCCCTGAAAATGAAAGGGACTTGTCCAAAGTCACACAAGAGAGTAAGAAGCAAAGCCAGGATTGTTCCAGGGTTCTTTCGATCATGTCATATGACAGTCTCTCTAGTCTATACGACTTCTAGAGTCAGCTGAGACACCCTTCGCTGGGGTTTTTCCAGATCACTTGGATCTTCCTTGTCTGGTGATGACACAAACCTAGTTTAAATTGAAAGGAAGCTTTTATTTTCAGTTTTATTTTTGATAAATTCCGATATTTTATTAGCCTGTGGAGTTCATTATTCTGTAACCTTCAGGGAACAAGTGACAGTAATTGGTAAAATGAAGAGAGAGGCTCAGAAGGCCTGGGTTCAGATCTCAGCTCAGTTCCTTACTGTCTGACCCTGGGAAAGTCACCTCAACTCTCCAGGCCTCAGTGTACTCATCTGTCAAATGAGAGGGTTGAACTTGGTCTAGCTCTAAATCTATAATCCTGTAAAGATCTTTTTCTTTTTTTACCTTAAACTCACCCTTTCCTTATGGTATCATTTGTTCATCCAGCAAATATAAATTCATAGACATCAATCTTTTTTTTTATCAAGTCTGCAATTTTTAACTACACTTAACCATTAAGTCTGTGCCTCTATAACAGTTCCTCACCTTCCTTCCCCTATCCCTTCTTGCCCTCAGACATTACTATTAGCTTAACTTCAAGGGAGAATTTGCCCTAATTTGCCGAGGTCTCTCCAAGTATGTTCAAAGCATATCTTATAATGTTATTGGAAGAGAGGGGAAGCAAATTACATTAAAACTTCCTTTTTAGTTTTCTAGCCACAGTCTTAGAAATGGTGAAAAATACTATACTACTAAATATTACTTGTCATTATATATTATTACATGTTATTATAGAGGGTTTATTATTTTTATGTGACTCACAGTGATGAATGTAGGTTTCCTCTATAAAATGAGAGAGCAGGCATACGTTTTACTTAATTCTATGCTTCTGCTTTGCATCCTTTTAACACCCTGGATTTCACAAGGATAAGTTGGAAAAAAGTTTGCTTCTAGGTCTAGAGACTGGCTGGTCAGTCAGCCAAACCCTTTAACTATAATAATAATAGTTGAAATTTATAGAGCACTTTAAAAGTTGGCATGGTATTTTATGTGTATTATTTCTTATTTGAGCCTAAGATGGATACCACAGGTATTATTAAATTCCATTTTACAGATGAGGAAACTGAGGCTCTAAGAGATTTAGCTGACTTTCCCATGTTCACTGAGGTAGAAAGTGTCAGAGGCAGCATTTGAACCAGGCAGGTCTGCCTGATTACATATGACTAACACATATATGGTCCTGAAGCCAATAAGGGTCCAAGTAGACCTTAACTCCTAGGGTTGTGAGACTGTGAATCTCAGTTTCTTCCATTGTCTCCCTTACAGAGTTATTGAGGAAAAAACAGTTTACAAGTATAAAAGTAGTATATAAAGGTGAAATTGATTAGTAACACTCCCATTTTAGAGATAAAGAATTTAAGATGTAGAGAGAGCTTAAGTGAATTCACCCAAGGTCACATAGCTTGAACCTAGTCTTCCTGATTCCAAATCCTGTGTGTGTTTTCATTCTACATTGTCTTCTCAAAAGGAATGTCTCTGTTCTCCTTTGATACTAGTGGATCTTTGAGTGTTAGTGACTGACAAGTAAAGTGATTGATTGATAGTGGTTTAAAAAATTCAGATTTTAACTGTGTATCCTTAGCCAATCACTGAAGCATCTAACCCAGGCAGGTCGTACAAAACTCATAAGAAGAGAGAAAAAAGAGCTATGAAAAAAGGAGTGAATGTGAGGTTATAATCTTGCCATAATGGTGTTGTAACAGCTGTCTTCTCAATGCTCCCAGACTAGAAAACCCTACCTAAGGGAGGCATCTAGAAATTCAGAAATGATAACCAGCAAAGAATAAACCCATATGCTGGTTCTTGTATGGAACAGCAACTGCCATGTGACTGAGCAGTTAGTTGTCAGTCCCTTATATCTTGTAAAACAAAGAAGGTAACCCTGTTGGCAGCTAAGGTGCATAGGTGTTATCCACTTATCAGTTCCAATTGTTCCTCAGAGATAAAAGCAACTTTGAAAGCACATGAACTGTCATATTATGGAGCTCTTTGCCCCTATAGCCAACAAGGCAGAACAACAGAAGATATTGAAAGTCTTCTGCTTGACTGCATCTTGCCATTCTCTGGAGTCAGTGTGTTTGGAATGGGCAGCTAGGAGTCATAGGTCAAATGGAGGTAGGGCCAAAGTTCCCATTAAGCAACATGATGAAGGCCAAGGTGAGGTCCTATGAATTTCCTGAGGGAATAGGGTCAGTGTGTCTAAGTCAGCTGAGGCAATGTTTACTTTAGCTATGACGTACCTTTATGAAAAACATATATGCTCCATAAAGGAAGGGTCAGTGTCTTATTCAAACTTTGAGCTTCTTCCAATCCCATCCCCTACTAGCCTAGTGAACTCTGTGTGCTTAAAACATGTTTGATGAATTCAATTTCTGGTTGTTGTTTATGTGTCACAGCAGGAAGATCTTTGAAAAAGCTAATGACACGTAGCACCAAATAGACATGCTTTCTCTATCTCTCTTTGCATATCTATATAATATATGCTCTGAATATACTCTCCCAATCCCTAGTTGTATGGGAACATGGTTACTACTCTCCTTAGAATTCCAGGGTAATCTTGAGGGGTTAGATGGCATCTTTGTAGTGATATAACTCATGAGCCCCCATTGGAGTAATTGATGTCAGTCAGTCAGATGTAAGTAGCTTTGAAAAAAAGTATTTTGTTGTAATGTAGTAACAAGAGTTAGTATAAAACATCCCCCAAGAGTCTTTGAGACACTCTCCCACAAATACAGAGTTCAAGTGAAAGTAGGCTCAACTTTAGGACACATGATGCGGCAAAAAGATAACTCACAACTCCAGGAATTCCCCTTCTTTCTTTCATGAGGTCTTCATGAAGTCCCTCCTAGATATGTTATAACTTTTCTTCTGGATTTCCTGCATAGAGCTGAATCTTCCTTTCCTCGTAATGTCCAGTTTATTCTCAGCTTCAAATGCAGACTTTGACCTCAAGCCACAACTGTTCTGGTGATGATGCTAGGATGCTGATGAGATGGTCAACCTGGAATAAGTATTGTGCAAGATGCCATAGAAAGACTATTGAATCTGGAGTCAAATCATCTGAGTTCAAATCCTAGTTCTGCAACTTACTACCTGTGTAAGCTTGGACAAGCCATTTAATTGCTTTAGAGATTCATTTTTCCCATCTGTAAGGTGAGGTGATTGGATTAGATGATGTTGAGGTCATTTCCATCTGTAATTCTGTGATTATAAGGTAACAGATCCAGAACTAGAAAGCCACATGGTCCAGACCTTTTATTTTGCCAATGAGGAAACCAAAGTCCAGAGAAGGAAAATAACTTTTCCAAAGTCACAGAGATAGTAAGTGGGAGAACTAGGATTTGAAGTCAGTTTCTCCATCTCTAGAGTTAGAGAGCTTTCTGTTGTTCTACATTGCTCTACATTGCCTTCCTGTGTAGCTCCACTTGGAAAGGTTTTTTGAGTGAGTAACAATACAGTGAATAGAGTGTTGGGCCTGGAGTCAGGAAAATTCATTTTCCTGAGTTCAAATCCAGCCTCAGATATTTACTACTTGTATGACTCTGGTCAAATCACTTAACCCTGTTTGCCTGAGTTTCCTCATCTCTAAAATGAGCTGGAGAAGAAAATGGCAAACCACTTCAATATCTTTGTCAATAAAACTCCAAATGGAGTCACAAAGAGTCAAAACACAACTGAAACAATAATAATAATGGAAAACATTTATATAGCATTTACTATGTGCCAGGCATCATGCTAAGTACTTTACTATTTTATTACATTTGAGTCTCACAACAACCCTGAGAGGTAGGTGCTATTATAATCCCCATTTTACAGATGAGGAAACTGAGGCAAACAAAGGTTAAGTAACTTGCCCAGAGTCACACAGCTAGCAAGTGTCTGAGACTGAATTTGAACTCAAGTCTTCCTGATAACAGAACTGGCACTCTGTCCACTTCCCTACCTAGCTAACCCTGGGCAACAAGGTGGTACAATGTGTACACCCACTGGCAAAGTTAATAATGATGCTCCACACCAGAGAAGAGTGTAGTATGATTTTGTCCCTCATGCTATCTCACCAGGAAGATGAATCCAGAGCACATCTACCACCTTTGCTCTAACCCATACACAGCGTTATGAGGAAGGCAGCAGAGTATACCAGTCACCAAGAGATTAGAAGAAGGGAGCTTTCTCTCTTGTACTATTCCAATCTATTGAAAATTAAAATGTGATTAGTGTGGCAAAACAATAGTTTGCATCTTTTAATTATTGCTCTTTTGAGTGTCAGAATGTTTTAATTATTGTGTTCCCCTCCTTCTCGTCTGTTTCTATTGATTTCATGCCAGCTCATTTGTGTCACTGGGACCTCCCAGCACTCCCTGAGCTCCCCTCAGGGGTTGCTGTCTGATGCATTGTTTTCAAGTAAACCAGATCTTAGAAATACCTACAAAACAAAACCCGAAAGGGATAGAGATTGGATAAAATGAGGGCAAATCAAAAAAAGAGGGAAGAAAGAATAAGGCAGAGGCTCAAACTGTGAAAGACCAGTGATTGTTAATAGTAACCATCAAATCATAGATTTCAAGCTGGAAGGAATTTTAGTCCAAACCTCCCCCGACCCTTTTTGGGGTTGCAGAAACTGAGGCCCACTGCCTTGTGCAAGGGCATAGAGGTAACAACAGAATCAGGTCCTCCCACTCCAGAACCAATATTGTACCATACTGTGAATTATCTTACAAATGGACTCTCTTAAACTGCAGAATAACTAAGATAATTGATTTAAAAAATGTTTAATTTGGATCAACCAATTTTAAAACTTTGATTGCTTTCTCATCTGTTTCAAGAGAATCACAATCTGATAATTTATCAATATTAACAAGATGTGAAAGAAAGTAGTGGGTTAAAACCAGATTCAATTTTCAGATTAAATGTATTATCATCCCCTCCCCCCACTTCCCCTGGCATTTTGCCCTGGAGAGAGAAATGTGTGTTTATGTTTATTTGCCCATCTTAACCACCGATAAATCTGTTTTTTCCGGTTGGCATTTATTTTATTGAAAATTTATTTGCCTCAGAACTGCAAATTGAGTGGAAAGAATGCAGAAATATAAGAAAATATGGAGCTTGGATGCTGTGGTCATTTGGTGTGGGAGTGGGGAACAGAGAGGAACTTGAGGCATTGTTTTGTCCTCTTTCTTAGAGGAACTATGACATCAGGAGGGTGATGATTTGCAAGTGAATTGAATTTAAATGGGGCAGAGCTGTGCAAAATCATCAGACTTGAGGCATTGCAATATGATTGAAAGAAGGGTAGATTTGGAGTCAGAAGACATGGATTCAGAGCCTGACTTGATTAATATTAACTAGCAGTGTTATCCCATACATACATGAAATTTCATTCCCTTATTTGTAGTATGGACATACTTCCTGCAGAGAATAGACAGATGAGAACAATTTGTTCCAATGAACATGAAGGTGGCTGAAGTAGATGCTGTGGAGTGCTTAGAGCTTGGTCCGGCATCAAAGATACTAAGGTCATCCTCTTCATCCTGGGCCATCACCAGTCATCCTGACTTCTGTCTTGTCGCTGGACTTCCACGGTTCTGGAAGAGAAAGTGAGGCTGATGACTTTGTGTGATTTTTGTCTCACTTAAATCCAATTCACTTGTGAGTCAAGACATTGCCCCATGATGTAATTGGTCTTCAAAATGAAGGACAAACAATAATATGTATATAACAATGCTTATACCACCTACTACAGGGGCTTTTGTGAGGAAAAATCTTTGCTATTGAAATGATGTCATAATTTGACATGTAAAAAATTATCTAATTTTTTACTTATGATACTTTGGTTTTAGGTTGCAGATTGATTTATTGGTCATTGTGACATTTAGTGGAAGATGCTGGCTGGTCTAAGCCTGATTTTTTGCCACATTACCTTCCAGTTTGCTCAGTATTTTTTGTTGAAGTGAGTCCATCCCATGATTTGTGTAAAGTTCAATTCTACAAGAATTTATGAACTCCCCCTGGTGTTGTGTCTTAGACTATGTGCTAAGCACTAGAGATACAAAGACAAAATCCCTACTCTCCAGGAGCTTACATATTATTTCAGGAGGGGAACAGCATGTACATAGTAAATTAAATGGAAAACATATGCAAGGCAAGAGGGGGAATCACTAGCAGCTTGAGGGGATGAGAATGTCTTCTGTAAGAGGTGGTATTAAAGTATTAAAGAAAGTGATGAATTCTATGAGGATGAATGATGGGGTGGGGGAATGCACCTGGGGCCTGGAGATGATACATCACGTACCTTATGGAGAACAGCAAACATATCAGTTTGGTTGGAATACAGAATGTGTCCAAAGAAGTAATATGAAATAAACCTGGAAAGGTAACTTGGAGCTAGATCATGGTGGACTTTCAAAGTCAGACAGAAAAGCTTGAATTTGCTTCTAGAGTGAAGAGTCCCTTTATCTTCTCAGCAAGAGTGGTGTGATCAGCCTTATGTGTAGGGTTATCACAGAATCATAAAATTGGAGAATTGGAAAGGACCTTCCCACCCATCTAATGCAACTCCTGCACAAAAGGAGTAGCCGTTGTAATATACTACCCTATCTGCTTGAATTCTCTTTTCTAGCTGTAATTGCTAGGAAGTTGGGTTTTTCCCCTAAATATCAAGGCTCAATAGGCTTCTTTTCAAGTTCCATCCAATGTTCCTGGTCCTGCCATCTGAAGCTAAAAAGAATGAGTGGTGCTCAAATAACTGAGGATAGTTATAATATCACTCACCCCAAGTCTTCCTTTCTCCAGGCTAACATGCCTAGTTCCTTCAACTGATTGTCAAATATTATGGACTCAAAGCCTTTCACCATACTGTTGTCCTCTGACTGTCCTCAGTTTGCCATTTTCTTCCATAAATCATTTGGGTGATAGATTGAAAAAGGGACAGACAGACTTGAGGCTGGGAGACCAAGTATGAGGTTTATTGTTCTTGAGTTCATTGAATTGCTCTATTTGTTCTCTTTTGGGCTTTGTATATCTAGTCTGTTCCACTGAATTACCCTTTCTATTTTTAAATTGGGACCAAATATTTTTTTTTGAAGATTACTGTTTTAAAATATAGTTCGAGGTCTAGTAATGCTCTATCCTTTTTTATTTGTGGCTTTTTTCCACCCACTGTTTCACTGGAAATGTAAGTAAACACTGTCTATCCAAAAGAAAGAGGAAGTCAGGAACTTGAGAAGAGGTAATGTAGAATTTTATCTGGTAGTCCTACTGTATGCCTGGGCTCTACTTGAAGACTTAATTAATTGCCTATTTGTGGTTTAGTTGTTTTCAGTCATGTCTAACACTTTGTGACCCCTATGGGAGTTTTCTTGGTAGAGATACTGGAATGATTTGCATTTCTTTCTTCAGCTCATTTATAAATAAGAAAATTGAGGCAACAGTGTTAAATGACCCACTTAGGGTCACTGAGCTGTAAGGGTCTGAGGCCAGATTTGAACCCAGGAAGATGAGTCTTCCTGACTCCAGGCCTGGTGCTCTATCCACTGGTCATCTCGCTGCCCTAATGGCTTATGACCCTCCTCTCCATTTCATGGCAAATTTTGACTTTTAAGTGAGAGTAAAAATACGTTTTTCAACGTTTTTGTACATTCAGTGATCTCAGTACTTTCATCAACAAGATAGTGACATAGTGATGGAAATCCACTAGCATCTTTTGCCTTTCTAATTTTAGCAAGTGTCATTGATGAAATGTAAAGCATTTGGTTTGGGAGGAATTGTAGTTCTTTTTATAGACTTAGAGCTAGAAGGAATCTTAAAGATGGTTTCAGGTCATTATACCACTACACAATTATACCAAGCTGTCTTGTGATAGGCAGTGTCACATAGTATGTGAAGTGTCAGGAAGATGTAGGTTTAAGCCTTGCCTTTGATACATTATAGTTGTCAGTCATGGACCCATCATATTCTCTCAGAACTCTAAACAAGTCTATAAGATTCCAAGTTATGCCTCTGTGGTACAGTTCTGGTCTAGAGTAGGGCTTACATTTTTTCTACGTGTGACCCCTTCAGTCCTTTAAGAAGTGCTGGTCTAGAGGACTTGGGTTTCAGTGTGACCTCTGATACATGCTGCTTGTATTAGGCAGCTCTTTAAGACTACAAGTTCTAGATTAGAAACTTAACCAAGACTCACTAAAAATAAATGAAAGATGAGAGCTGACAGTTTACAAATGTACCCCAGTTAGTTACCTATGCCAATTAGATAAATTAAATCAATAAACAGGTTTTAAGTGCTTATTGGATAGCAAGTAATGTACTAAAAACTGGGGATGCAAAGAAAAGCAAGAACACAATTTCTTCTCTCAAATTGCTCATGTTCTTATGGGGAGATAACATACAAGCAACTGTATCCATATAACATATATCTCTATCTCTGCCTTTATCTCTATCTCTGTCTCCATTTCCATCTCCATCTTTATCTCTGTCTCTACCTCTGTCTCTATCTTCATGTCTATCTCCTTCTCTACCTCCATCTCCATCTCTATCTCTACCTCCATCTCCATCTCTATCTCTACCTCCATCTCCATCTCCATGTCTATCTCCATCTCTATCTCTACCTCCATCTCCATCTCTGTCTCCATTTCCAAGTCTATCTCTTTCTCTAAAACTCTATCTCTACCTATATCTCTCTCTCTACCACTATCTCATCTCCATGTTTATCTTTTTTTATGTCTCCATCTCTATCTCTATCTCCATCTCCATGTCTACCTCCATCTCTATTTCCAGCTCCACCTATATCTATATCCATCTTCATATCTACATATGTAGAGATAGAAATATAAAGAGAACAGGGAAAGACCTCTTGCTGAACATATAATCTTAGCTGTTGTTTAAAGGAAAGTAGGAGTCAGATGTGAGGAAGGAGAATATTCCAGATATCTTAGATAGCCAGTGAAAAAGAAGGCCCAAAATGGAAATAGAGTGTCATGTGTGAGGAATAACAAAGACAGTGTTGCTGGGTAATGGGGAGCCACTGGAGTATATTGAGGAAAGGGGTGACATGGTCAGATATGTCCTTTGGGAAGATTATTTTGGCAGCTAAATAGAGGATGTACTGGAGTGGGGGAAGACTTGAGGAAGGGGACCGATAAGAGACTCTTGCAATAGTCCAGATGTGAAATGACGAGAATATCTCCCAGGCTCCTCTCAAAAACGTGCCCAGATGGAGGAAGTCTTCCATAGGGCTCTAGGCTTGAAGCCAGATCTGGGTCCAGGTTGTGGTTCTGTGCCTTACCAGCTACAGGACTTTGCAAGCATCATTTAACCTCTTGTGGGCACTCATTTCCTAATTTGCAAAATGGGGTTGATAATGTTTGCCCATCTCTCACAAGGTCATTGTGAGGAGAGTGCTTTGTGAGCCTTAGGGGGCTATAGAAATATGAGCTCTGATTATTATATTATGAAGCTTGGGAGGAGCAGACAGTTTCTTAACTGCAAACATCTTCATTTCATTTTCAAAGTTATTAAAGGCATAAGAGGGACTTACGACGAGTTGAACTAATTCTTTCTCAATTTCCTTTTTGCCCTCCAGCCAAATACAATTATATGTAGTAAGAGCAGAAGGTATCAGGCTACATATTTCCAATTCCATCTCTTGGTTTTTGAAAGTACTTACTGATAAAAAAACAAGTCCACATCCGATGTTTTCATATGTCTCGTGAATAGAAAGAAATGTTTCTGGGTTGAAAATGTATATGACAAGTGTCAATAAAAATCACACAACAATCAAACTACCGTAAAGTGATTTAGGCAACTGAATTTCTTTGTAAAGGAATTGAGGAGCAGTTGACCATAATGCTCCCTATTTCCACCATGCTTTAGGATTTACAAAGTGATTTTACCACACCAACCCTGCAGAATAAAAAGAAGTCCAATGTTGTTAGGTAATAGGGAGCCACTGAAGTTTATTGAGGAAAGGGGTGATATGGTCAGATATATTCTCCCAGTCTCTTCTCAAAAATGTGCCCAGATGGAGGAAGCATCCCATAGGGCACTAGACTTACATCAGTCAGAAGGTCTGGATTCAAGTTGTGGCATTTAACTTCTTGTGGGCACTCAATTCCTAATTTGTAAAATCAGGATGATAATCTTTGATTGTTTGACCCTAAATCTGTGATGTAGGTACAAGTATTATTTTTCTCATATTTTTCAGATGAGGAAACAGGCTCAATTTGACTTGCTTGAAGTTACACATAGCTAGACAACATTGTATTCAAACCGAAGTATCTTTTAATTCTAGATCTAGTACTCTTTCTCAACCCATAATGATACTAATAGCAACAATAATTATAACTGACATTCCCATAGTACTTTTAGGTTTGCAAATAATTATATATCTATATATACATATATGCACATATACACACATACATATGTATACATATATGTATACATATAAACATATAAATACACACATAAATACATGCATACATGTGTATATATATACATTACACATTATATATATTATATATATTGTGATGCTCACAGCAACGCTATGAGGTAGGCACTATTATTTCCATTTTACATATGAGAACACTGAGGTAAGGTGACTTATTCATGTCCACCCAGATAGTAAGTTTCTGGCACAGATTTTGAATCTCAATATTCCTGACTCCAGGTGTAAGGCTCTATCTGTTCTATGCCACTATTGATAAAGGGATCTGACGAGCTTGTTAACAGAGTTCTGTATTTTATTTCACTATTTTGACTGAACCTATTTACCTTCAGCGTCTATTTAAATAAAACAGTTTAAGTTGGTTTCCTTTAGTTTTCCTAGACATAAACCAAGAAATAAAGTTTTGAAGATTTTATTTTTCTTACTTGGAGTTAATTTAAAGCAAAAAAAAGCTCATTTGGAGTCAAAATATCTGAGTTCAAAATAAGATTCCTTTCTGGTGTAGATCTATGATTCAGTGATCTTCATTCAATATCATACGACTTTAACTGCAAATTCCTCATATCAACAACTTAAAATTTGTTCACTTGCCTTTGGTAACAAAACACATCAATTTAAAAGATGATTGAATCACCTCTGACCTGCCATAGGTAAAAAATGATCTGTTATTTACTACATAAATTGCTGTTAGAGCTTTTGTGGTTTGGGGAGGGAGGGATTCAATAGAGGCTGAAAGGTAAAGCTGACTGTGAAGTCATTTGAATACTGGCAAACCAGAAGGACATGGTGATTAGGGACAAGGTAACAGCTCCTCAGGTGGGCAACTTGTGTGATTTTTAGTTTTGTCTGTAGTGGCTCAGTGGGTACCATGACTTGGTGGAATGGACATTGGCATCACTCAGCTATGAGGAAAACCACTGAGCAAATCTTGCTTGAGCCAACAACCACAGGACTCAGGAAGAACATTACTTGCCTCGTGGGATCATGTAGCTCTATTCCTAGGTCACTCCACTTACACTAAGGTTAAATATTGGCCATTCTCAGATATAAAGAGTACTAAACATTTGACCCCATTAATATTTCTTCTGATAGATGCTTTGAGCAAAAGAGAAATAACATAAATTTTGACAAACCTATTAGACTATAAGATGGGATAGTGGTCCAGTCTTCTCTAAACTTCTCTGTATCCTCTCCAGTGCCTAGCACAATCTTCTATAGACAACATTGGTAGGTGCATCATAAATGTTTGTTGAAATGAATCTCTTAATTTCTCTCCAGGTTCCACTCTTGACTCTCTTTATCTACCATGCCACAGATGCATCCTCATCCTGGAAGTTCAGGCTACCTCTAGATTTCTCACATTTAGCATAGTACCTGGCACATAGTAGGAAGTTAATATATAGTTATTGACTTGATTTGACTAAGTGAGTTAATGAAATGATTGCTTTGTTTGGATAATCTTATTCATAGTATATTCACATTGAAACTTGTAGTACTGACATTACTTCACTTCTCAATGATCCTTGATTTTTTGGTTCCTACCAACATCAAAGTAGATTAAAAACCTTCTATGACTCAGTAGGTAGTTTTTGAAAATTGCTGGGACTACAAAATTCACCAACCCTTGGCCACTCTGCTGATAAGGCTTTCTGAACTTAGGGAGGCTGTTTCCTGGACAAGAGACATACAGTCCATGATCAAGCCCATACTTGATGAAGTCTTCCTAACTTGGTCAGGTCTTCCAGAACTTATGCTCCATTGTGTATCTAGGTCAGCACCAGAAGGAAATTAATTGGAGATGGCCTTTAGTGAAGGAGTATTATGGGAAAAAAATCACTCCAAACTTCTTTCTCACCAAAATTGCCAAGGATTTCTTATTGATTGCATTTATTTTATTGTTTTTTAAAACAATTTATTTATGTTTTACATGTACGAGTATGGGTACAAGAAAGTATGGGCAGGCACATTTTCACAACTGGTTTTCTTAAAAAAAAGTATGCATGACATACTTTAAATTTAATTTGCACTATTGAAATTTTTTCCATCATTTTCTTGAGTCTAAACAATCCCGGGGTACATGTTGCTTTTCTGCATAGAAGGTAAGCTCCTTGAGGACAGGGACTGTTTGATTTTTGTCTTTGTACACTTAGTCCTTAGCACATTGTCTAGTATAATTGGTGGCTAATAAATTTTTGTTAACTATGGATCATTAAAGTATGTCTTTCATGAAACTAATATGTTAAAGTAAATCTTATTTGCCGCATGTCTTGGATTACATGATATTTAAGTTCCTTTCTAGCCCAAAAGATCTATGAATCTCTATGACTTTCTGAATCTTCCCTCCTCTCTGAAACCCAATATGGGACAGATAAGTGGCACAGTAGATAGAACTCTGGACCTGGAGTCAGGAAGACCACATTTCAAATGCTGTCTGAAGTACTCTCATGTCATTTAACATATATTTGCCTCACTTTCCTCAAATGTAAAATGGAGAGGACAACAGGACCTACCTTCCAGGGTTGTTGTCAGGATCAAATGAGATAATATTTGTAAAGTACTTAGCACAGTGGCTAACACATAGTAGGACTTAATAAATGTTTCCTTCCTTCCTCTTCTGTCCCTTCTTCCTTCCTTCCTTCCTTCCTTCCTTCCTATCCTTCCTTCCTTCCTTCCTTCCTTCCTTCCTTCCTTCCTTCTCCTTCCTTCCTTCCTTCCTTCCTTCCTTCCTTCCTTCCTTCCTGTAGCATAGTTATTTTTGCTGATCCCCTATTTCTTTGATTGAAACAAGGCATCCATGATATTTCAGAATGATTGATTTTGAATATATCTGTTGTTAATAAATTGGAAATACCTTATGATATACTTTCAAGTACTATTACTTTCTAAAAGTGGAAACAAATTGGTATAGGTAACTGCCACTTATAATATAACTATACATATTACAAGGGGTTCTTGGTGTATTTAATGATATTATAATGAACAAATTATACCTTCTAGACTTTTGAATGGGGAGAGAGGTATCCCTCTTAGCTCCATATAGTAAAGGTGGTTCCCCAGTAGGTCTTGAATTGAGGAGGTGACATTCTATTATGAATATGATAGGGCTCCAATGGTTTAGAACTGTGGTTCCCATGAGTCATTTGGACTGGATTGAGAAAGTGGCCTTTTATTTTAAACAGAGTTGAGCCCTCTCATTCAACATTGACTCCACTGGCAGTGATTAGAATATATATAGAAGGTAAAGGTTTGCTTTATCTTCAGGGGAAAAGTTAAAGATCCAGCCTTGAACCCTATCAAGAACATATGTGCCTGGTGACATCTGATCTGATTTGGCAGGAAATAATAAGTCTTTAGATAGGTCTTTTGGCATCTTGATCCTTGACTTTACTCTTCCCTTTGGGTCAACAATGAAAGGACAGCAGCCCAATCTTGCTCTGTGTCTTGGCTTTTTCTTCTGAAGGGTAGTACATTAGAGAGACCAGAGAGAACAACAGCTTCTCCATAGACTCAAATGGCTAGTCTTCTGATGGGCACAGGAACACCTAGAACGTTTCCTGTTTTTTTCTTTTTCCCCCTCTCTATCTCTTTATCTCTTCTCTATCTTTTTCTTTCTTTCTTGTCCCATATTTCCCAGAGTTGTAAAATCCTTGTGGTTTCATGTCCAAACAGCCTCCCCTGGGTTTAGGACAGGTATGAATCCATAGCGATCCCCTTTCTAAGAATAATAGTGTGTTACATTTTTACAACTATTGTTAAAGATTCTATTTTCATTATATAGCTGTTAATTTTAAAGACTTTATACCTGCATTGATCTAATAAATTTCTCTAATAGTTTATGTGCTGGATTGTTATTGAGTCATTTCAGTGTGTTCAATTCTCCATGACCCCATTTTGTGTTTTCTTGGCAAAGATGGTGGTTTGTCATTCCCTTCTCCAGCTCATTTTACAGATGAGGACACTGAGGTAAACAGGATTAAGTGACTTGCCCAGGGTTGCACAGCTAATAAATGCGTGAAGCTAGATTTGAACTTTTAACTCTAACCACTGCACCACCTAGCTGCCCTTCTATGTGCTGGATAGTATGCTATTCATTCATTACTATTCATCAATTTTCTGCTAAAATTCACCTGGCTAACTGTGCCTATTGAACCTCTCCAACAAGCTTGGAAATGCTTGGGTGTACGAAATGGGTCTATTTTGTGGGGCTCAGCTTTTAGGCGCCCTAATACTTATTGCCAGGACCCTGAGTGCAAGTATATTAAATTAAAGTGGTAGAGGAGGGTTGGCCCCAGAAGCTCCTCATCTTCTGGTATACTTGGTAGCACATGGTAACTCTCACTTTGAAAGGAAATAAATGTCTTTTCATTAGAGTTGTCAGGATGTTGGTGTTGTTCTGGCTTCTGATGTTTGGATGTTCATTTTCTTGACAGTTCTATGACTTCATGTCAAGTCACCTCAAAATACTTTACATATAATTAAGAGAATACTGCCATGCTAATCCTTGAAGCAGGAAATCCAGAGTCCTGTCTGTGGTTTGAAAACATCTTGTTTTTCCCAAGTAATAAACAAAGGACAATTGCCTTGCAGCAATTTCCATTCTCTGTTATTTGTGTGACTGACAGAAAATATTTGGTTTCACAACTCCATAAATTGTCACCTTTTGACTAAGTGATGTTCAAACATCTCCAATGTTTAAAGACAAAATTTGCAAAACATTGAAAAAAAAGGTGGGGAGCTGTGTGGAGGGGACTTGATTAAGAAACAAGAAAGCGATAAAGAATCATTTATATCACAGAATCTTCACTTGTCAATGTAGAGTTATGGTTCTTTTAAATTTTTATTTAAAAGATCACTATAATTTCCTAATATAGCTAGCGCTTCTTTAAGTATGCCCATGAAGGTGATTTTGAGGGACCTTTGAGCATGCCCAGTTTGCTTACTATGGAGCCTGTTGAATCCTCTACCCCATGGGTGGGGGTGGTATTTTTTGATTGGCCGTCTTTGTCTTTGAAACTGATGAGACTTTACTCTTTTTTTTTAGCTGGACTCTTTTTGGTGGCTCTGATTTGATGTGCGATATCCAGTGTGGATATAATAAATTAAACTGTGAAAGGAGGACAGCCTTTGCTTTAGCTCCCTTCTTGGACTTTGACTCTGAGAAGTGGGGCTAGGGATATTTGTTTCTGTTCTGTGTTGTTTGTCCTGTTTCAGGTGTCTGAGTTGATTCTATGAGGTGGAACCATGGAGACCTTGGAGCAGGATGGCAGGCTGGATGGTGCAGCTAGCCAGGTTGTCATTAAAGCCCTGGCAAGTCAGGGTACTTGGAATTCAAGCCCAAGGTAGATTTTGGACTCAGAATTGGGACGATGCTCTCTATGAGAACTAGCTAAGCTCAGAATCTAATTCCCTTTTTAGAGACTGAAGTGGTATAAGGATGAAGGGGGAGTAAATTTGTATATTTATGATTATGGATGTACATATTACTTTGTAAAAGGTCTTATGTTACACTAATATCTCTCTCCTCCCTTCGCCTCTCAGAAAACCGTCTGTTATCAAAGAATAAATAAAAAATATTTAAAGATATTTATATATAAAACAATAAAGAATAAAGAAAAAAGAAACAGTTCAGCAAAACTAGTTAACACATCAGAGAAGTCAGAAATTTTATGCTGTTTCACATACCCATAGTTCCCCACCTCTACAGAGTGAGGAGGAAGGGTTATTCTCACATTTCTTCTTTAGGGATGAGTATGGACGTAGACATCTTTACAATATTCAGTTTTAGCTTTGTTTTTACCATTCTTTATGTAGTCTTTGTCATTGTTTACAGTTGCTTTCTTGGTTCTGTTTATTTCATATTGCATTATGGAAATCTTCCCATACTTTTCTGTACTGCTTATTACAACGCAGTAATATTCCATCATATTCATACACAACATCTCATGTAATTGTTTTATAGTTAAATGGGTATCAATGTTTTTTTCTAGTTTTTTGCTTCAGCAAAAGGTACTGCTATCAAAAAACTTATTTGTTAATATTTTTTGTCGTTATAATTTTAAATGTCTCCTGCGATGCTTCAATTACTTTCTCTGGAAAACTATATGATTTCCTATTATTTTTCCTAATCATTTCTATTTTCCTAAATTCATCACATTGAGCATTTGGGAGGAAGTTTTACTGGCTAAGCATTCTGAATAATTTAAGGATAATTTTTGGTGTATTGCATTTCTCTCAAGTACTGTTTAGATGTCAGTGTGGAGGTGGCCAGGAGGAGAGGAATGCCTTTGAGATGGAAAGGTTGGAAAGACATTGTTTGTCTTGACAATTTCCCAATTTTCTCTTTCCTCAGATCTTTTCTCTCCTCTTCACCTGTCTCCTTTCACACACTTGAGTCACTCATTACTCTGGCTAGTCGGGCAGTCCTATTCAAGGTAACCACACATTTCTCAAGCCAATTACAGGTCTCAAGATTATAGAAATTTGTTGTCTGGGCACAGACTCTGGCTCCTTCCACCCCCCACTCCCCAAACATGTAATATTGATTTGTTGTTTAGATTTTTAAAAAGGCTGTTCTCTCTTAAAAAAACAAAGCAAAAGACAAACAAACCCAAAAACAACTAATGAAACTAAAATGTGGGAACAGTTGTTTCCTTTGTTTTGATGACACATTAAAGTTGGTTGCGACACAAAGGAGGAAAACTGGGAAGCGGCTTTTATACTTTTATGTCTAGCTTTAAAAATAAATCTTCAGGCAAATGCTCTAGAGACATCTCTGCAAATGCCCTCTGATCTTCAGCTGGACTGTCAAGTGATTCTTCCCCATCAGCCCCCTCCTTTCTTTCCCTTTTAAACATCAGTAGCTTTGCTGTCTTTTTTCAAAACAAAAAGAGCCAACATCCTTCTGGATCAGCAATTACGGATGACTGATGTGGGGCTTTCTCATTTCTGTCTTAAACAAAGAAACAGAGAATAGAGGTAAAATCCCTTCTTCACTTTCATAAGCCTTGACTGGGTCTATCTGAGATTACAAAGAGATTAGCAAGACCTAGTAAATTCAGAAGAGGCACTCAGGTAATTTTGCTCCTGGGATGATTTCATTTTTCTACTTTTTGTGCCACAAAGTTACAAAAGAACCTTATTCCCTTTTTGCAGACTGAAACAAAGGTATTTCCAAATATATAAATGATGATAATATGTAAAAAGAATCCTAAAATCACAGAATTGTAAGGAATTACCAAAGTTCTCAGGGAGCTTGCATCTATGGCTTAATAAGACATGGACAAAAGCAAGAAGAAAGAAAGAAAGAAAGAAAGAAAGAAAGAAAGAAAGAAAGAAAGAAAGAAAGAAAGAAAGAAAGAAAGAAAGAAAGAAAGAAAGAAAGAAAGAAAGAAAGAAAGAAAGAAAGAAAGAAAGAAAGAAAAGAAAGAAAGAAAGAAAGAAAGAAAGAAGAAAGGAAGGAAGGAAGGAAGGAAGGAAGGAAGGAAGGAAGGAAGGAAGGAAGGAAGGAAGGAAGGAAGGAAGGAAGAAAAAGTATAGATAACTATGGCATCTGTGATATATATCTATATATATCTGTATGTGTGCATATATATGTATACATACATAAATATACACATACATATATCTAGATTGATAGATAAAAAGATAATAGATGGATGATAGATGAGTGATAGATAAAAAAGAGATAGATGAATGATAGTTGCATAGATACCGATAGACAAGATCTACAGTCACCCATTGGTTACATATTGCAGTTTGGGCCACAGCATTCTGTATTATCAGGCTTTTCCTCAGTGGATAGTTAGGCTGAACTCTTAGAGTGATTATGATAAAGATTTAGAAAGCTCTGCAATATTCTTTGGCATGATGACATCTGCAAAAAAGGGCAACTGAAGGGCTGTTCTATCTATAAGAAACCTCCTCTTGGCTTGGACTCTGCACTAGCTCTCCTCCGTGACAAGGAGGAACACGTTTATTAAGCCTACACCTCTTCCTATTATGTATCACCTGATACTGCTGATCAGACAAGGGCTATACAGAACTTTGTTGTCATATCTTTCCAACTTGTTGGAGGGGAACACTTAAGACTTTGGTAGGGAGACAATAAACACAGGAGGACACTGAGTCAGGCTCAGAGTTGAAGAGAAGGAGAGCAGGCTTTTAGGAAATTGCAAAGTTATTTGAATGACCCCAAATTTTTCCCTGAAACAGAAGCCCATCTTCTTAAAACCATTACTTCTCCTGTGACTGAGGAAAAGCCTGATAATACAGAATGCTGTGGCCCAAACTGCAATATGTAAGCAATGGGTGACTGTAGATCTTGTCTATCGGTATCTATGCAACTATCATTTATCTATCTCTTTTTTATCTATCACTCATCTATCATCCATCTATTATCTTTTTATCTATCAATCTAGATATATGTATGTGTATATTTATGTATGTATACATATATATGCACACACACACACACACACACACATATATATATCACAGATGCCATAGTTGGGTGTAAATGGGTGGAAACCACAGAATGCCCAAAGAGCGGTACCTAGACAGGTGCATGGCGGGCACGAGCAGTTGAATTGCATTGTAAATGAAGAATTAGTACGGAATCATGTAAAGGATACCATTAATTAATTGAAATGACCTAGTCACATGGCAAGAACAAGTCAAAATTGATGGACAGTTCATCAATCAATCAACGAACAAGGACCAATTAAGTACTTACTCTGTGCAAGGTCCTGTGCCCAATGCTAGTGCTCCACTGGCATCTTCAGGGTGCCAGTAGAACTTGGGGAAGGACTCTTCTATCTTGGCAAACTTATGGAAAGACACAGATAAGAGCTGGATAGGACAGATAAACATGGATCAGTTTTAGTCTGTGTATTTGGAGAGAATACTCAGGTCAATGAGGCCACAAACTCCATTGACTGTGTATTATTGAAAATGGACCCAATAAAAACTACTATTCTCTCACTCTCTGTGTCTCTGTCTCTCTCTGTGCCTCTTTCTCTGTGTCTGTCTCTCTGCCTCTCTCTGTCTCTGTCTGTCTGTCTGTATCTTTGTCTCTGTCTCTGTCTCTGTCTCTCTCTCCTTTCTCTCCATACACTTAATTTAGGTGAACTATGTACCTTTTGTCAAATTGGGAGAGAAGCATTTATTATTTCTGTGCAAATAATGGATTAATCCCCTGGGCAGGCTACTGGAGAGACAGAGACAGAAGGAGACAGAGAAAAAGAGAGAAACACAGACAGACACAGACAGACACAGGCAGACAGGGATGAAGAGGGGGAAGAAAAAAGGCATTCAGCTTGCAAAGCGAACTGTGAGTTTTCCCAAAAATGGTAGTCACTATATGCAGTATATATGAACCTGTAATAGTATATTTGTATGAACTATATAACCTCTTTTGAACTAATGTTTTGCCTTATCTGTTCTTAGAGGACAGCATATATTTATCCTGGACATGTAATAAGATAATTTAATCTATCTGTGTGTGTGTGTGTGTATTTTTACCCGACATGTGATTTCACACTTATAGAGAGTTCCTATCAAGGAACTGTGTCCATCAATGTAGATTGACTTCCTTTCTAAGACTTAGACTCTTAGAGAATTGATTGGGAATATTGAGAAGTTAAATGACTTGCTTAGGGTCACACAGTCAGCTTGGGTCAGAAGTAGAATATGAACCCAGATATTTCTGATTCCAAGGCAAGCTCTCTAGCAACTATGACCTATTTCTTCATATCCAAGTAATATAGAAGAAATGATATACACGCACACACACACATACACAGAGCTGAGGTTGTGCGTTAAGTGGAATCATTCTAAGGATTTGCTACATATTTAAATTTTCTAAATTTTTCTTGGAAAACCTTGTAGGAAGATTATAATAGAATATGGACATAGCAAACCTTGAGCAAATCACCAGCTCTTTCTGGGCCTCATTTTTTTCTGGCCATAAAATTAAGAGTTTGGAGTGGTTGCACCGTATGGTCTTTAAATTTGCTTACAACTCTGACATACCATGAGTCTATATTTCTAGATCGAATATGAACTAGTTAGAAGGCAATTGATCACAAAACTGCATATTTCCATATTGAGTTTTTAAGTGTGCACGTACATTATGCTAAGGCCTTTTATACAAAAAGACTTTGTTAGTACCTTGTGGGAGTGAGAGGCAAGGAGGGAGAGAGGCTAAAGGTATAAAAAAGTAATTACTATTTCTACCAAGTGACCTTTAAGGAAAACCTTTCAAGGCTTTTCCTTTCTCTCTGATTCTCCCACCCCCAAATGGTATCTTTTCTTTCCTTCTCAGAAGAGAGAAGTACAATTTTCAAAATGGCTTGTACCTTGAAATAAAATATGTGGTTCCCTTTCCTTCTACTGATAAATGCTAGAAAATACCAGTCGGTTCCCCCAGTCTGATCTATCCACAGTCGCATGTTTTCTTTCTATAACCAGCTGTAGTTAATTGTATCAGGGCCGCTTCTTGTGCTGTACATGAAAAGGAAACCTGCAATTTATTGCAATGGACCATACCATTTTTGCTGTACATCTGCTTTTCCTGTCATTTCAATGAGTGGATTTCTCATGGTACATTGGCAGTTCAGAGACTGGAAAACAACATTAAGTGTGTGTGTGCGTGCGTGCGTGTGTGTGTGTGTGTGTGTGTGTGAGACAGAGAGAGAGACAGACAGACAGACACACAGACAAAGAGACAGAGAGAGAGACAGAGAAAGAGGTGGAGATGGCGGGGTTCAAGGAAGGTGTCTGAGCTGTTTTCATATATTTTATGTTGATCTTGATAAAAGAATAAACTAGAAATAGAATTATATATTTGCCATTTATAAAGGTGACTTTTTAGGGGCTATTTACATAAGGATCGGTGAGGAAGTTACCTGTGCTAATATGCAAATATAGGATACATGAGACCTGGAATATAAAATCAGTTTCGAGGAAGCCACAATCTCCAAATATCCAAGGAAGAACCTGCAGAAAACTGCTGTGCAGAGAAGAACAATATGTCCAATGTCTCCTTTCCCCCAACACTTACCCCCAGCTCCCATTCCCTGAAGAGCTAAAATCAAGGTAGGACTGAAGGGTCTGAATGGGACCCAAGCAGACAAGCCCTCAACAAGACTGATTTTTGAAAGCTAGATCTACACCTCAAGGTGTTTGTTCAGAATACACACTGGAATGAACCAGACTCCTACCTGCCTTGTAGGCTCACTTGTAGGTGCCTGTACATTCAGTGCCTCTGGTTCCCAAACCTTGGAGTGGAAAGTCAAATTGAAAGACATGCTTATTTTATGGCAATGGAAAGAAACAAGTTGAGAAAGTGCCATGTATGTTTTCCAGTTGACTCATGGCTCCCTCAATGGCCCCTTTGTTTGGCGGGGGTCTGTTTTTTTTTTTTATTTTATTGTTGAAGAATCTCTTGGCATACCGATTGAATGAAGGAAAATCTTTGATACTGATTGACGGCCTGTAAGGGTGGCAATTCCATGAGGATATCCAAAATATTTCTTTCTATCAGGTGCACATAGCATCTCTCTCTCTCTCTCTCTCTCTCTCTCTCTCTCTCTCTCAGCATTTGGATGGCAAAATAAATTGTATGAATTTTTAATTTGTCATTTTGAGAGGTTCTGAAAGTGATTACATCCATTAAAAAATCCTAGATTCAATTACATATGATTCTCAGTGTGATGGATCACTCAGTCAAGAACTCTTTATTAGGTATTTACATAGCATTGTAATAGGCTGAAGAGCTATGGCATAGTATTTGTCTTTTAGGAACTCATAAACTGGTTAGATAAGCAATAGTGGATAACATTTGTGTACTACTTTACAATTTGCAAAGCAGTTTTCAGCTATTATTTCAGTTGGGTATCACAAAAACCCTATGAGTTAGATACTGTAAGTTTCATCACTACTGTACCATTACCTCTTTAGTATACATGAAACACATGTTATATGCTCCAGATCATAAGTTCTATATAGGGATGTACTAGTCAACTCAGACTCATTTGAGAGAACCAATTTTTAAATTTTCAGATGAGCATTTAGACCATGGAAATTGGCAAATGCTACAAATCAGGGTTTGATTTATTGTTTTGGTGATTGTCTAGACTTATGAAAGCTATGGTCAACACACAGAAATTCAGATTGAAGTTAACACTGTGTCATGTATACTTTTTTTCCTCTGGAGAGCTATTTGGTAAACATTTACAAGTACACAGAAGTTCTTATATGTGTTTATTTTTAAATTAAATATTTAATTTAAAATTTTAAATAACTTTTAAATTTTTATTTTAAAATTTTTCTTAACATAATTATCAACAAAAATACAAGTCTATTTTATACATGTGTATGTATATATATAAATATATATACACATATATACATACATATATACACATACAGATGCATGCATACATATATAAATCATCTTTCAGTCATGTCCTACTCTTTGTGACCCCATTAAGGGTTTTCTTGGCAGAGATGTTGGAGTGGTTTGCCATTTCCTTCCCCAGCTCACTTTACAGATGCACAAGTGAAGCAAACAGGGTTAAGTGACTTGCTCAGGGTCATGCAGCTAATAAAAGTCTGAGGGCATATTTGAACTCAGGAAAATGAGCTTTTCTGACTCCAGGTCTAGCACTCTATCCACTGTACCAACTACCTTAATTAATATGTTGTATATATTAATTCATATTATATTAATATATTAATTTATATATAATATGAATAACAAGCGATTAATATAATTAAATATATAATTTCAATATATAAATAAGAAAAAAAAGAACAATTGCATATAAAACCATGGAATTTTGTTATTTTTTGAAAAGCATATTTTGTCTTTAACAAAATTGCCATTCCCCCCCTTCTGAACATTTTATTTTGTCCTGTATATTCTTTATGTCTTGTCTCTGTATCTCTGTTTCTGTCTTTGTCTCCCTCTCTCTAGATCCGAGTTTCCAAAGCTTTCAAAGATGTTTTTATTTACATTATCATGGTCATCATGCAAATTTTCTTGGTTCTATTTTTTTCTTCTGCATCACTTTGAAGATGTGAATCTTACCAACTTCCTCTAAATTGTTTATATTCATTATTTCTTGTAAAGCAATATTCCTTTACATTCACACACCACAGTTTGTTCATTCATTATCATTTGATGGGCACCTACTTCGTTTCTGACTCCTACTACCATAAAAAGTAAGAATATCAATTTTTTTTTTGTACAGATAGGTCTTTTCTCTTTGTTTTTGAATTCTTTGAGGGAATGTGCCTAGTGGTGATATCTTCAGGTCAAAGGGTATATAAAGTTTAATTACTTTTTAGGTATAGTCCTAAACTGTTTTCAGAGTGGCTGGACCACTTAACAGCTACACCAACAACCCATTGGTGTGTCTATCCTTCCACAGCCCTCCCCCGCAACTTTGGCTATTTTGCAATTTACTACAATTTTTGTCATGTCCTTAGTTAACTGATGTATGTGAGATGAAATGTTAAAATTGTTTTAATGTGAATTTTGGAAACATTCAGAAGATCAGCCTGGGATAGAATTGTAAAGGAAGATGTTCATGAAGGAGACGGATGATGATCATCATAAGAACTTGGTATGTTTTTCTCTCTCTCTCTCTCTCAGTGTCTGTAACTCCAGAAAGCTCTGGACCTTCTGGGTCCTCTTCAGATCACAATTGCATTACATCCTGATGACTGTGGTTTTGTGAAACTTGGTGAACAGGATGCATAAAAGTGACAGTGAGCTCAAGGGTAGTTTGTACAATTTATTGCATTAAGAAGAAAATGTTCTAATTTGAAATGTTGATAGAGATGAATGTCTAAAGGAGAAGAATGTTTAAATTTGGGGACAAGAGATAGAGCTAATTCAGAAAGGACCTCTGGGAAGGGGTATTACCAAAAAGTTAGGAACGATTCCTTTTTATTGTGTCAGGTAATATATCTCCGGCATATCCACAGATAGGTAGTTCTAGGTTTCAGTAAGTATTGACTGACAGGATTCAGACTTCAACAGGTTTGGTTCCAACTGCAAATTATGGTTTGTGGATCCTGTAGTACTTTAAAAACCTGGGATTTCTGCTTTGTGAATACTTCTGATGCTGACTTAGAGCATAGCCTTCTGAATGATTCATTGATTGATCTTTTGAAAGAGACTATGAATGGAAATACATCCCTCTATGGCCAATCTGGTACCAAGTCTTCCTGAATCAAATTAGGGTGATCTTTGACAACAGACTTACAGTCCCTCCTTGGGACCTTCTTGTAAGACTTTCAGAGCTGGAAGGAACTACTCTAGCTTGTGTTCCACTGGCATTGCCTTTAAGACTCAGGGTCATACTCACAACTTGATGGGGCAGCAGAGAAATGTTTCAGTAGGGCTTTAGCTTAGTATGAAAATTGTAATCCAATGAGTTTCTTCTATCCTCTAGGCCTTAATCCTAAAACTAGGCTATGCTGTTATCTTTGTGATGTTTGTTATCTTTGATATGATGTTATCTATGATGTTATCTGGGAAAGCGAAGGAAGGAATATAGAACACTTTATTTTGTTATCTGGAAAATGATGCCATCTTAGATAGATAGTCTTATGTGAATATAGAAAAAGGTAAGTGTGTTCAGCTCTTGAAATTACCTTGTATATAAAGTACTTTTATGATATTTCTATAAAATATATAGATGGGAGAGAGATAAATGATAGATGATGATAGATAGGTGAATGAATAGAACATTTTTAAGTCTAGTGCTTAGCACAGTGTCTAAAGCAGATATTTAATAAATTAATAATTACTATAGTGGTTTTGCACTAAATTGTTGTTTTAATAAATGTTGGTCAAATGAATTAAATGTCCTACAGTCCTGATAATTTGTAGGTATAGAATCATATACTTATTGTAGATAATCTATATGTACACATGTATGTGTGTGTATTTGAATTTAGTATATTAAGGTGAGTGAAGTTCAAAGTTTTAACTGTGCATTTTGATAGTGTTCTGCATTTTAGAAAGAACTTCCAAGACTTCTTCAGTGGATCTGTGTTTTCCATGATGGAGTTACTCTTTACAGTGGCACAGATCCCAGCCAATCCTCTTCTTTCCATCTCCTTTAAGTCTTGTCTGGGCCTTCCAATGAATCTTCCGTAGGAACTTTGCCCACCTGGGGTGCCAGTGTCCATATGGACCCATCTATCCATCCACTATCCCTTCCTCTATTTCTGGGGCTGGCTCTCTTCCTTTCCAGTCATACATCTCTTTGATGAAGAGACAGGAAAGTAATAATGTGAGAGAGGGAAGTGAGAAAGACACACTCTATTTTTATACTCATAACAGCAATCCATGTTGTCATAGCACTTCAAGACAATAAAGTACTTTAAGATTTAGTAGCGGACTGAAATAATGAAAAGAGAGTCAACTTTGCTGCTAGGAAGTTGGAAGGGATACCTGAGGAACAGTGGCATGGTCCAGTAGATAAAGCACAAGGCCTGGATTCAGGAAGACTCCTCCTCCTGAGTTCAAATCTGGCCTCCAATACTTACTATGCAGGTCACTTAACCCTGTTGGTTTCAGTTTTCTCATGCCAAATGAGCTGGAGAAGGAAATAGCAAACCACTCCAGTATCTTTGCCAAATGGGGTGACATAATTGAACCATCACCACAACATCAATTCTCAGCATTCTAGGTTGCCCTCTACTTCTCTATGTCACAGAGATGGTGCTTCCCGGCATTGGTAGAGGGAGTTTTCTCACTCATGAATTCCCACTCCCAATCATTCTCCCCACTTTTTGTTCACACAGTCTACTTCTTAGACCATCTACTGGCTAGGGAGGACAGAGCCAGACTTTTGCATCTTTGTATTACCAGTACCTACAGCAGTACTCACCTCAAAGTAGATACCTAATGTTGAACTGAAATGAGTGGGGAGTCAGGAGACGGCGCAATGCCCACATATACTCCCTGGAGCAATCTGTGCTCTCAGGATGTTATCCTACTCATTCCACCCCCAAACAAATAAGCGATGGTACCTTCTAGATTGAAAGAACACTGGTTTTGGAGATTGTGATAGGATCATAACTTTACCCCTGGGAAGAATCTCTGAGGACATCTAGTTCAACCACCTCAATAATTTGTAGGAGGAATTTGATCCCAGAGCATTTGAAACCAGAGTCTACTAGAGGAAGAACTCCTTCTATTGTGCTGTAGTGGTAAGAAGGTTATACTTGGAATCCAAAATTTGGGTTCCAATTTTGCCTCTGCTTCTCATGTGGCCTTGGGTAAAGGTAATTTAAATGGATGGGACTTCACTTCTGGAATAAGATCAGATGATCTCTAAAGTGCTTTCTTGTGCAGTAGCCCATGATTTCATGCAATTCTCCCAAAAATCATGTGTATATAGTATATCCAAATATTATCAACCCCATTTTATAGACAAAAAATGAGGCTCAGACAGACAATTTAGCCAGCATCACAATAATAAGCTGATCTGGAACTAGAACTCAGGTTTGTGCCTCTTAGTCTAGTACTTTCTCCATGATACTATGGAGGGTTTCTAGGTTATTTATCTTGGGGTGGATGCCTATATATGAATGTATAGGCACAATTGTAAATTGTGCCCACATACCTTGCACCTGCAGATCGAACCTGAGCAGATAAGCATCAGCTGACAGACAGCTGTCAGTGGCCACTTAGGGTCACAGGTGTTGATCTGTACCCTTGAAGTTGGTACTTGTACACACAAGTCAACTGCACCCACATCAAAGACATAAATGCACTTCAATTTCAAAGCTGCCAGCTTTCATGTTACCATAACATTGGTTTCTGTGGTTAAATCTGATAATATCTCTTCCACTCACCCATTAGGGCAGGGGAAAACTGAGGGAAATTTAGTGATCCAGCAATATGCAGAATTGAGGAGTTCTACTTTTGCTTCATTTTAATAAGGTGAACATGAGGTGTAAAAAAAGGGAGGGGGCATGGGCCAGATAATAATAACTGACATTTTTGTAGTCCTTTAAAGTGTGTTAAGTCTAATCACTACCACAACACAGCTTAGAGTTTGCAAAGTCTACATTATCTCATCCTAGACCTCCCGACAATCTTCTGAGGTAGGTACAATGGATGTCATAATCATCCTTATAATACAGATAAGGAAACTGAGACCCCAAGAGGTTAAATGGCTTGCCCAAGGTTACATAGCTAGTGAGGCGGGGATTTGAAACCAGATCTACCCTGGTTCCAAGTCAAGTGTTCTATCCACTACAAAATGGAGCAATTGGTACAAACTTTCAGTAATGAGTACAGTTTAAAAGAAAATTGTTTATTTTTAGTTTATGACATTTAGTTCCACAAGCTGTTGAGTTTTACATTTTCTCTCCCTCCCATTCCTTCCCCCTTTCCAACACGGTTTGCAGTCTAATAGAGGAACTACATGTACATTCATATTAAACATATTTAATGAACACAGTTTTTAGAAAGGCTTGGGATAAGGCATGTCTTCTTGCAAGGAAAAATAATATTTTCTTCTCTGGTGAATATAACCACTGCTTCTTTCTTCAATTTCCTCCTCCCACACCCTTTGCAATTATGTGTTTTTCTTTTTGCTGTTGTGATGTACACCTGTGGCATGTTGGCAGGGCACTTGCAGGAGAGGGAAACTCCCAAGCTGGTCCTTGTAAAACTTCTGACCCCTTGATGAGATGTTGTCTTCTTGTCAATGTGAAAACGTAGCAATATCCATTGCTGAAGAACATAACCCCTGTGTCAAAGTAAGCTGCTTCCATCCTTGCTGAGTGAACTACTCTTCTGGCATATGTCTGTTTTAAGCAGACTTCAAGGCCCAATTCTGCCACTCATTAGCTGGGTGACCATAGGCAAGTCACTGAATTATCTGAACCCCAGTTTCCTCACCTGAAAAAGGAGGAGAAACAAGATTATATAGCAGGAAAAGATCATTGGTTTTGACATCTGAACATCTGGGTCCAAATATCAGCTCTGCTACTTACAACCTGTGTGTTCATATCCAATCACCTCATCTATCTAGGTCTGATTTTTTTTCATCTGGAAAATGAAAGGACTGAACTGGGCCAGGGTCAGCAAACTATGGTTCAAGGGCCAAATCCTACCCTCCTTTCTTTTAAAAAAATTAATTTAGTTTAAACTTAAATACAAAAATACACAATAAGAAAAGAAAAAAAGACAACTATGAAAGCTTAAATACATGAGAAAATAGAAAGAAAAATTATATCATATAATATTAATATTATAATATTATGTCACATTATAATATGAAATATTAAAACTTAAATACAAAACAAAAAAGAAAAAAACATTGCTACATGCACAGCAAAAGCATGAGAGAGGATTCAAGATATAAAGCAATAAATTTCCATTTCAAAGAAGTCTTCATAATTAATACCATGCATTGTTGAGAGCTATCCATCTTTTCTTTGCTTCCTTGTAAGTGTTTTTTTGTTCTCATTGTGCACCCCTACCTGTTTTTGTGTGACTTAAGAGATAAAAATGATTTTTACATTTTTAAATACAATAAAACTTTATTTTAAAATATTAAAAAATTGTCATTAGATCACAAAACATATAAAGCTTGTAATGTGGTTTGAGAGATTCAGGGACCCCCTCAAGGACTGAAGTGCAGGAGAGGATCATTTGAAATGAATTCACACACTCAAGTAATCAAGTTGGCAAAGGCATATTGTAATACCAATATAGCGGGCAGAGATCCTTAGGGGATTTGCAGCTCAACAGGAATGATGCAAAAGCTTATATAGGAAAAGTATATTATCTGGAAGATATGTTAATTAGATGATAGCATGCAACCTTAGTCATAGGCATCATTCACCACTGGAAACCAGAGAAAGGGGTTTCTAAAGAGTGTACTTTTGCTCTGTTATGTCTGCAGAAAGACAGTTTTGAGAGTTGATGTCTATAGCTTGACCTCTGGATTGTATGTGGTAATTGTGGGAATCAATACATGATAATTCTGTGGTTACAAAATAGTCCTGTTTTCACAAGGGAATTTCTTCAGAGGTCAGCTTGTTCTTGTAACAGAGAAATATAGTTTGTCTTACTGGGGCCCACTCATGAGTAATTGCCAGGCACCGTATCCCTAGGCTGGAGAGAAAACAGTCAGGGACAGTGTTTTGAGGCTAGGGAGAAATGTGATATTGAAACTGGGGTCCCAGCACCCAAGCACCCTATCACTTGGACTAGATAATCTCTAAGGACCCTTCTGGCTCTAAATCTTAGGACTAATTCAATTCAATTTAACAAAAAATTATTGATCCCTCTGTGGTCAGTACTATACTAGGTGCTAGTAGTACAAAGACAAAACCAGAACAGTCTCTGCTTGCAAGGAGTGAGAGAAATAATTATTAAACACGTAATTGTTAATATTGAGAAGACACAAAATGTTTTCCTTTCTGAAAGTTTTTTGTCTGCTAGGCCAAGTCAGTAACTGAAAGACATGTTGGTAAGGAAATGAGATGAACTTTCTCCTCAATCTTCTTCAGACTCATCCAGGGGGAATGTCCTTGTGTTCTATCCAGGTTTGGGTGAGTATAAATTCTTTGATTAGATTCCTCAAGGTTGAGGGTGATTTGGAAGTAAATGATATATCAAAATTTTGTCTTGCAGCCCTTCATTAGAATAGGTCCACCTCTCATTATAATGTTTATTCTGTCTTGTTACTTGTTAACCAATCAGAGTAGATTGACACCCTCAGGAACACCCACACTTCCAAGGATATATATATATATATATACACACACATATTATATACACACACATATTATACACACACATATTATATACACACATATTATATATACATACATACACACATATTATATATATACACACACACACAAACACACACACACACACACACACACATACACACACATATATATATGTGTTGAGGGGGTTCCATGAGAGGTCTTTGGCATTTTAGAGTGTTAGTGAGCCCTTTAATCAATTATAAGCTAGCATGATTAATGACATGATTGATTATCTACAAATTATGTCTCTTGGACTTTTTAAACATCACAGGAATTTACCTTCTATTATGTTCTACTTGTCCTAGTTCCTTCACAGAATTGTTGTGAGGTTCAAGTGAATCAATATATGTAATTAATTAATATATGTGAAGTGCTTCATCAATCTTAAAATATTCCATAAATGGCAGCTGTTGTGCAATAGCAATACCAGACTTACTATTTCACCCCAGTGGAAGAATTTTCATTTCAGAGATCTCTATAATGAGAAAAACAGCCTAACAATTTTAATTAGCTAAATCCTCAAGTAGAAATTGAGGAGTGATTCCATTATGGAACCATGGCCTGTAGCATACTCAAGAAGCCTTAGGTAGGTTGTTGGATACTCTTGTCATACTGACCTTGATCTGCTTCTGGTGGTACCACACCCACTGGGGTGTGGATTGTAGACTGGGAGAGTCTGAAGGTCAAGTGAATGGTGCTCTCAGATATTGAGTCATATGTTCTGGAATAGAAATACAATCAATCAATAAACGTGTGTTAAGTGACTGCTGTATGCTGTGTGTAAGCACTGTGCTATGTGTTGGGTTTACAAATACCAAAGTAAAAATCATGCTTTTACAGTTTTATTAAACTCAAGTAGAAATGGATCCCTGTGGGTGACATGTTTTTTAGAAAGCTACAAATTAACATTATCTATGTTCTGTTGCATTTTTATTGTTTTTGCTAAACATATCTCAATTACATTTTAATCTGGTTTGCTCTCAGCTCAGGAGTTTTAATGGCTTTCTGTCACCAACAGACCAAGAGTTTGACACTCCTTCTAGGAGTTGACATAGCTTAAGAAAAGTCTCATAGGAGGTGACATCTGAGCTGAATTTTAAAGAAAGGTAGGGATTCAAAGATGTTAGCGGTAGGAGAAAGAACATTTCAAACATGGAGGTGAGACGTAGAACGCTGTATATGAGAACTAGAAAGTAAATCACTTTGGAGTTGAATTGAACAGAATTTGAAGGAGAATAATGTATAATAAAACTAGAAAAATAGATTGGAGTCATATTATGAAGGGCTTTAAATATTAAAAAGAAGAGCTTAAAATTAGTCCTGGACTTTTTTTTTGTAATCATAACTTTTATATAATACTTCTATCAGGACCCACACTCTGAGCTCAGTCAGATTTGAATCAGAGGCAACCTTCCATGTCTTTTAGCTGTGGTCAGAGAGATGACTCCTGATGAACCCTACCCTGTGTGTGATACAGTCTGGCTTTGCAGCCAACTTGTTGCTTCCCTGGGATATAGCTTCTCGCACAGTGTCTGAGTCAGGCTATCGAGTCCTTCAGAGCACCATGATGCAGTGAAAATACACATCCTACAGCAGTCCACTCTGATCCTTCTTGAAGGCAATCATTCTTACTTTGCATCTTTTCAGAGAAGAGGGAAAGAGCCCCACATCCATGTCCACAAGCTGGAAGACTGTCTCATGGAAATCCTCATCTTTGGGAGAGCTTTTGAGAATCACATACCAGCTGGGCTAGTTCTCTCCCTCCTGGGAAGTGGTAGCCCAATAATCTTCAAGGTATAGTACTACCTATGGATCTTCCCAATACTGGAGCTCCAACTCAAAGACTAGGGATTCTCACAGGTACTTTTGGACCAGATACTCAACCTTCTTGTAGAACTTTGAAAAGGACCCGTCTTTGGACACTTTCATGATCATAGCAAGATTACTGTGTCCTGGTTTACAGCAAGTCCCTGGGTTCTTCTCTGGTCTATAGTTAAACATCATTGTCTCATTGATGGGATAGTGACAGGCACCAGTGGAGTCTATAGACAGGGTCATTCAGGCCTGGCCTGAAGAACAGGACATCATTCTCATAGGTCAGGATTAGGGTTAGGGAACTAGTTGAGTTTTTTGAGTAAGGAAGTGACATGATAAGACCTTTAGGAATTGCTTCTGGAAAACCACTTTAGCAGCTGTGTAGATCACTGATTGGAGAAAGGAAATCATTAAGAAAGGGAGTTGAGTTAGATGGCTATTGCAGTCATCCAGATGATGGAATGGTGGCCTGGTGAGTGGAGAGAAGGGGATGGATATGAGAAACACTATAGAGACAGAATCAAATAAGGTTCAAAAACTGATTAGATATGTGGGATGAGAGATGGTGAACATCAGCCACCAGAAAAATGATCCTGTCCTCAATAGAAATTTGGAAGTTGGGAAGAAGAATAGCTATTGGAGAAAGGATAATGAGTTCTTATTTGAATATGCTAATTTTGATATACCTACAGGATGGACATCTCTGTGAACTATAAAATTAGCAGTTTGTGATAGAAGGATGAGAACTCAGGAGAGAGAAAAGTATATAGCTCTGGGAGGCATATGTGTAGAGATGAAAGTTGTATTCCTGGGACCTTATGAGAACTCCAAGAGAAGAGGGCTCAGAACAGAGCTTTGATATTTCCCTCCAGTTAGTGGATATGATACTGATGATGATCCACCAACAAAAGTTAAGGAGTGACCAGACAGATAGCTAGAGAGCCAGGAGAGAGCAGTGTGATAAAAACCCAGAGAGGAGAGAATAGCTAGGGGAGAATAGGGCCATCTGTGTCAAGCACTTGCAGAGAGGACAAATTGGATAAGGATTGAGAAAAGATCATTGGATGTGGCCAGGTAACTTTGGAAAGAGCAGTCTCAGTTGATGAATGAAGACAGAAGTTATGTTGCAAGGGACTGAGAAGTAAATCAGAGTAGAGGAAGTAGAGGCAATGAATGAAGAAAGTTTTTTTTTTCCTAGGAATTTGGTTGGACAAGAAAGGAGAGACATAGGCTATACAGCTAGAGGGCAGGTAGGGTCAGGTCAAGTGAGGGTTTTTTAATAGTGAAGTAAATCTGGGTCATGTTCATAAGTAGCAAAGGAAGGAGCCAGTACATAGGGAAGGACTAAAGAGAGAGAGAGAGAGGATATGGTCGCATAGACAATTTTCCAGAGGAGATAAGAAAGAGGCAAATAGGAGAGCTTTATAGTAGGGACAGCAGAGTGGAGATCAGATAATATCAAATGGCAGTGAACTCAATCTTCAGATGAGTAACTTCCTACAACATGGTTCAATAGCACATGAAAAAGGGCAGAGAAGGCAAATGATGGGGGTAATCCAGGGCTGAGGTTTGGCAAGACATGGATGGCACTAAGACAAAGAGACAAAGGATTCAGGAGTAGAGATCCATGGAAAGTTGAACTAGTTAACTTATCGGGTCAAGACTGGGAAGGGACAAAAATGAAGCCAAAGTAAGGGTGATAGCCAAGGGAGAACACCTAGGAGGACTTGAGGTCACAATGAGGATGAAGTATAGTTTTAGGATAAGGGAGACAGAGAAATAGAATTGTGGTAGATTATGGTTAGACTTCAGAATACACTTGTACTTAACTATTAATGATAACAATATTGCAATTCTTTGGTGAATCCATGAGGAAGGATACTTTCCATTGGTGCAGATCACAACTGTCTACAATTTCTTATCCTGTACAGTTCTTGGAAATAGCAACCATTCCATGAGTACTAGTGTAGTACCCTGATGATCTATTATCACTTGCTCTCACTTCCTGGCTGGCCCTTCTCCTTTTCTGAACTCTGAACACATTTCCTGAATAGTTTGATGTCTCCTCTTGCAAATACATAGAAGAAAATCATGAAGATAGTGGTTTTCTAAGATGCTATATTGCATACTAAAGCATTTTGTCATTTCTCATATTTATATAGGGTTACTATCTATATAAGGGGAAAGGTCAGGTGAAGAGAACTGAATATTTGCGTTGTCTTGGAAGTAATTATTAAGTGACTACTGCCTGCAAGGCACTATTAGGTGCTTTACAAATATTCTCTCATTTAATTAGCACAACACTGAGAGGCAGGTGCTATTATATTCCTTTTTTCATACAGTTGAGAAAACTGAGGCAGACAGAGAATAAGTGACTTACTTAAGGTCACTTAAGTAAGTGATGGAGGCCAGATTTGAACTCTGGTTCCTCTAAATCCTGACCCTATACTCCATTCCCTGTGCCAGCTAGCAGCCTGGGCTCGGGAGTGGCCCAGTTCAGTCATCTATTGCCATTTCTAGGAGTGACCCCTTACTGCTTCTAGAGAAACCTGATATAATGAAAAGAGCATTAGTCTTGATATAGGAAGACCTCTATTAAAGCCCCACTTCTCCTGTTGATGAACTATGTGACTATGGGCAGGTCATCTAATCACTCTGACTATTAGCTTCCTCAACTCTGAAATGGAAATAATAATACTTGCTTCATCTGGCATAGGACTGTCAGAAGGAAAGCACTTTGTCAAACTTAACATGCCATAAAAATATGTACTTCTTATTATAATCTAACTAATGTGTGGAAAAATCCCTCTTTGATTCTTCTACTAAGACAAATTAGAATGTTTTGGAAGGAACTTTACAGTTCAGTAAATTTAAAAACAATATAACAGAAATAAATGAACTTCCATTATCATCTATTCTTTTAAAAAAAGAAAAACATAAGGCAAACAACATTCAAAACTCAACAGGTTAAAAAAAAAAAAGAAAATTCCAGAGACTATAAACTTCCCAGTCTCAATTTTAAGAATCCTTAAGGGTTGAGGTGGATCAGGCCCTCCCACTCATCTGGTTGATCTTTCATCTTCCACATCCATTTTATTGTAGGAAAAATAGTTCCCCAACACATTTCAGCTCTTATTCCTAAACGAATTTTCCAAAAAGAGCAGATACTTAGCTGGGAACATATAATATAGATAACTCACTCAAAGGAATACATTAGGTTTATTGCTAGAGGCCAATGGGTGGACTAGATTTCTTTTTTAGTTCCTCTCTTAACTAGTGACTGTGTGATAACCTCAGAGCTATAGAACACCACACAGTGAAGACCTCCTTGAAGCTGATTTACTTAGTTTCAGAGTAGGACAGAGATACGACTGACTCCAAACCTAACCTACAAAGTGTACTGGCCATATCAATAGTGCTTAGAGAATTGAGTTGAAAAGTGGTTCTTTGGTTATTTATGACACCTAAAATGTCTTTATTATAGTCTTTATTATACACTACCATGGAACAAATTTTCTCTCTTATGTTTGTGGAAGTTATATCTATTACTTTAATGAAATGCTCAAAGTATTTTTATATTATAAAATTTTAATTATAAGATCTGGATATGTCATTTCCCTCCAATAAAATGTAGACTCCTTGAGGACATGAATTGTTTTGTTTTGTCTTTATAGCCTGAGGACCCAGCACAATGTCTGGTACATAGTAGACAATAAATGTTTATTAAAGGAGTGTTTTTGACTTGGAGGGAAGTAAGGAAACAAGCATTTATTAAAAATTCAGATGTTCATGACAACCTTGGGAGATAAGTGCTATTATTATTCCCATTTACAGTTGAGGGAACTGAGGTAGGTAGGAATTAGGTGACTTACCCAGGGTCACACAGATAATAAGTGCCTGAGATTGGGTTTCGACTCAAGTCTTCCTGGCTTCAGACTCAATGATCTATCCATGGTACCATCTAGCAGTCTCGTGGCTGTAATATAAGCATGAATCTATGTTGAGCTAAAAGACTAAGCATACTGGGAAATAGAATGTTATAATGGAAAGAGAACTATATTTGGAGTGCAGACCTGAGTTTGAAACCTGGAGCTAGCTCTCCCTGGAGGTATGACCCTGGAATAGTCATTAATTTCTGAAGCTGATTTCCTCATCTGCAAAATGGGAATCACAAGACTTCAGCTGGGAAAAGACTTTGAAAACCTAAAAGTAGGTGTGAGCTATCATGGTTTCTTCAGCAGTCACCTGAGACAAGGTTCAGATAAAGGGAAAGATCTGGGGTCCGGGTACTCTCTAAATTAGACAAACCAGTTTTACCTGTTGGTAGATTCAATTTTGATCTGCACCAGCAAATGGTACTATGTGATGTCTATTTCTATGTGCTTATGTAAAAAACACACGCACACACACACACATTAGGAATACATCTCTGCAGTTTCCATTCCTATAATAATCCTATTAGTAGGATGTAGGTAAGATTAAACTTTTTATTAACAAAAGCAATATTATGCTAGAACTTCCCTTCCTGACCAATGACCTAAAGCTCAGTTTATCATGGAAACAACTATAAACCCAATATGTAATCAACTACAAATGGTATGTCTGTAGAGAATAGTTCAAATAAGTAGGGCAAAACATTAACCAATCACATAAAATATTTGTATAATTTTGAGACTAATGTGTAACTTTTTATCTCCATAATTACTGCCTTATTTTTACTATTTCGTAAACTAAGGTGAAGTAATACTTTCACCAAGATCATAGAAATCAATCAATAAACACTTTTAAGTTAAATTTTCTTTTCTTTTTCAAGTGAATATCTACTTTTTTTCTTCTATTTTCCCCTATTCACCCCTGACTACTGTGTTTGAGAAAGTAAGACAAACAGAACCTTTGTTACAAATATATAGTGAAGTAAAATAAATTCCCACATTGGCCACATTTCCCCAGTTCCCAAAGTCTTCATTTCTATTCTGAGTCCATTGAATCTTCCCAGATTTTTCAGAAACTGTTCCCTTTATAATTTCTTATAGCACAATAGTATTCCATCACATAAATGTACCATAACTTTTTCAACAATTTTTCAATTGATAGGAACCAATCCTTTTCTGTCACAAAAAGAGTTACTATGAATTTTATTGTACATATGGTTCCTTTTCCTTTTCCTTTGATCTCTTTAGGGTATAGACCTAGTAGCTGTATTGCTGGGTCAAAGGGTATATGCATGGTTTAATCACTTTGGGGGCATAATTCCAAACTGCTTTCCAGAATGAGTGGACCAGTTAATAGCTCTACTAACCATGCATTAATGTACCTGCTTTCCTGTAGTCTCTTTAACATTTATCATTTTCCTTTTTTGTCAGCTTTATCAGTCTAATGGGGAGACTGTTTTAAATTTTCATTTCACTGAATATTAGTGATTAAAAGTATTTTTTTATATAGCTTTTACTGCCTTGAATTTCTTCCTCTGAAAACTACCTGCTCATATCCTTTGACTATTCATCCTTTGGGGAATGGCTCTCAACAGACATTCATTAAATACCTACAATTGTCAAATATTGTGCTAAGTACTGGAGATAAAGACCAAAAAAAAGGGAACAATTCCTATTCTCAAGATGACTGGAGTAGATATATGTATCCTTTGATGCCCCATCATACTTCATAATGTCAAAAAGCCTCATTGATTTGGCTTAAATGGTGGCAAAACTCAATTACTATGTGATCATGGATTGCAAGTATTATATCTTTTCTCCCTTCATCTTCAATAGAATGTAAGCATTTTGAGGGCAGGAATAAAATTTTTTTGTTTTCGTTTGGTCTTTGTCTCTCCAATATTTATTGCAAAACCTAACATATAGAAAACAATTAATCGTTGGTAAATTTAATTGTTGAATCAATCAAAGCACTGATTTTTGCATTTCATTAGTTTCTTTGAAGGATATGATGAGATTATGTGGTAATAAGATTTTTCTTTTATTTAATAAACATATTCAGACTTGTATGTCAAATAACTGTTATCCTTCAGCATAACGATCATCTCAGTGACACTAGGATGCTGAAACCTTAGATGATCATTCTTTTTTTTCCATCAAATTTTATTTGATTTTCATTTCCAGCTTCTCTCTCTCTCATTAAGAAGGCAAGAAATAATTAGTTCAGCATTCTTAACTTTTTTTTAATATCATAGGACCCCTTGGCAAACTGGTAAAGCCAGGAGACCACTTCTCTAAATTTAGTTTTATGTATTGTGAAGTGCATAAAAATTTTAAATTAATTTAATTTTTAAAAATTCAACTAAAATGTAAATATTTTGCATTTAATTTAAAAATTTAAATCTAAAAATTAGCAAATTTAATTTTAAATGAATTTAACTAATCAACTAATTTAATAATTAACTAATTCATTAATTAATGTTAATTAATTAATATTAATAAATAGTTAATAAACTAATTTTACTAATTTAAATTTTTCAAGTTAAATTGAAAATTGGAAAATGTTTAAATACATAAAAATAAAATACATAGGATCATAAATGAACTCAATTATGCCATAATGCAATTGTCAAAATACTTTAAAAAATTCTTTCATGTATCCCAAATTAAGAACTTCTATCTTATTCTAAAGATGCTGCTATTGCCCCAAGCATTGACTTGAGAATGGGCTGGAAAATTCTTTGGAATGAGACAATGATGTGTTTGTTCAGACACAGGAAAAACAATGAACTTCATTTGGGCTGATTATGGTGTTCAAGTAATGGAAGACAAAATGAATGCACAAATTATTTTTACATTTCACTAACCATACAGGAAACACACTCTCATGTGAAATGTGAAAATGTGAAAAGTTCATCCTTCCCTTTCTGTTATTCTTCAGGTCATCTCAGCACATTCTGTATTCTGCTTGAGCAACCAATCCAAGGATACGCTGGAGGAAAGAGCTGTATTGAAAGGTAGGAAATAGACTAGAGGCAGAGCGAATTTGGGAGCTGCAGAGATTCTCACATGGAATAGGAACCTATTCAACTGGGATTTTAACTCAACTTTTTTTTTTTTTAGTAGGACTTATGTTTTCATCAATGTGGGGAAGTCTCCAACTCACCTATAGCTTAGTCTTACAGTTAAGTGTTTAGGGATACTGAGAAGTTAAGTGAAATGTATGTGTTTTATGTATTAAAGCATGTTTATGTTTATATATGAATAAAACTTATATGTACTAAAACATAATTAAAACACATTTGTAACATAGCTAGAAGTCACCATAGGGAACATTTGAACCTGGGGCATGTTGGTTTCCAGATGACCTCTGTGTTCATTATCCCAGGATGCCTTTTAACCTAGTGAAATTTAAATTCATAGTTTTGTCTTTGTTCCATGACAATACAGTATGACCTAGTTTTCTTTTGGTGGTGGTGGTGGTGATAGGGAACAGGGAATTGGATCAGTGATTTCATTAATGAAGGGAATGACTGGTGAGGAATTTCTGTCAGTGCAGATTGACACCTTTTTCTAAAACTCATGGTCTTTGTTTCTTGAGACACTGAGATATTAGGTGACTTGCCCAGGGTCACAAAGTCAGTATGTGTCAAAGATGAGAATTGACCCCAGGTCTTCCTGACTCCAAGGTCAGCTTTCTATCTATCCTTCTCAATGATAGGATGTACACAGTGAAATAAGGGATGGGGAAATGAGAAAGCATCATGTCACATTTAGAATCCATCTCTCATAGCTTCTTAACTTTGTGGGATTACCTAAGGGCAGAAGTATGACAGGCCTGGTCAAAGAAGAATGAATCAAGATTGTAGGAAAAGAAGCTATGCTGAGATTTGCCTATCTTCTTAAAGGATATATGGAGAAAATATTTATAGCATTATGAAACTAACCAAATATGTAATTAATAAGCCTTGTAGTTTTGGCATTCTGTTAGCCTATTGATTAGGTGTTAATAATTTTTATTGGAGAGTGAATTACTACAGGGTGGGAACCATTTAGAAGACCATATGTCATGTTTCCTTAGTTCTATTATGAAACTGATGAGGGAAGACAAAACAGGAAGGCTGCTTTATTTGCGTAGAGAGAATGTGAGGAAATATATGTGTTCAACACATATTCCTTCACATGTGTAGAATACACATGTTCCCTCATGTTTGGAAAACATCCATTCCCTCACGTGCTCTACAGATGGTTGGAAGTTTGACATATATCAAAGCCAAGGGATTTGCACCTGAGGTGGACACTATGGCTACATCTTCAGCTTCCTCCTTTAGTACTCAAAGACTGATGTTCATGAAGCTGGCAACTCTGTGTTTGTGCATTTACACTATGAGTGAAGGGCTTTCTAGCATGTGGAAGAAGATGATTTTGCTCATAAATATTAAGACAAAATTTCTTCCCCTTTTGCCCCCCACCTGGTTCTATGTCATTCCATCACAGAACCAGTGGAGATAGCAGGGTAGTGGGAAAAGACCTGCCACCACTAGGGTCAGCCCCACTGCTTTCTTCCCCCATCCCCTTCTTTCCCAGAATATCTCATAACCCATCCAGGCTTCTTGACTGCTCACAAACCCAGGATGAAATTTCTTCCAGCAACTTAGAGGACCATTAGGACTCATCAGATGTGTCCTGTCTGTCTACCCCATAGACCCATGGCATTGTCACCTGCCCTACTGATGTCACTTAAGGCCCCTGGGTCTTGCCATATGCTCCTGCCAGGATTTTTCTATTCACCAGGCAGCTGGCATTCTTTTTTTGTGTTGTTTCCTTCAATTAGAATATGAACCCTTTAAGAGAAGGTAGTATTATATTTTTTTCTATTTGTATGTTCAGCAGTCAGCACAAATTTTTGGCACTTACTATATTTTTTATCATTCATTCATTCTGGTGATAGTGATCATATGATACCATATTCTTTGAAGAATTGAAGTCAGACATAGCCCAAGAACAATAGAGAGGCACATGGGGAGCATGGGTATACTGAACTACATTACAAACGCAGAATTTTGTGGAAATGATGGAAATTACATTAAAAGGCATATGACTAGAAAATATCATATTTGTTGCATAGTAAGAATGAAGGATAATGGATATGTACAACCCATGCACCCTACTGGAATCTCTGCCATCATTGTTAAGAAATGTAGAAGAAGGCCTCTAGAATGGTAGTGGACCTCTTCTGGAGGCTCCATAGGAGGGTATAGACAAAAATCTCACAAGATGACCAGTGACTATTGGACTGCAGTACATAATGTTGGAGAGAATGCTAATATTGATGAGATCATAGATCCCTCCAAGTATTGAATATAATATTACTTATATAATACAAATATTCCCTGTTCATTAGAGAGGTAGCATTGCATAGTTGGTAGAAAGTCAGCCAGCTTTGGAGTCAAGAAGACCTGAGTTCAAGTCTCCCCTCTAACATATATTTGCTGTGTGATTCTGAGCAAGTCATTTAATTTCTCAGTGTCTCAGACAGCTCTCGAAATTGCTGAAGAAGAGTTTCCTTAGTTGACTTCCCATATAACAATGAAACCACAGATACAGCACTATCTCAGGCCAATCACTGACTCAGTGCTAAGCTTCGAACATCTAGTAAACCCCTTTAGACCTATGATGATGGAGACCTGATTGCTTTGCATTTTGTCTTGTCATTTATAAGCTTTTATGTAGATTGACTTCTAAGTATATTTCTTTAGTTTTCAACGTATCAATTGAGACTGTGGAACAGGATGACAAAAGGTTAGACAAGTGATTTCTGCATTTGTTGCTGCCTTTCTCCTTTCAACAAATATTTATTAAGCACCTTCTATATCTAGGGCAGAGGCAGTTAAGTGATTCAGTGGATAGAGCCCTGGAGACTCAGACACTTATTATGTGACCCTGGACAAGTCACCCAACCTCTGTTTGCCTTGGAGACTGCTAGGTGGCTTAGTGGATAGAGCTCTGGGCCTAGAGTCAGAGGACCTGACTTAAAATCTGGCCTCAGACCTGTGTGACCCTACACATGTCATTTAACTTCTGTTTGCCTCAGTTTCCTCTTCTGTAAAATGAAGTGGAAAAGGAAATGATAAACCTCTTAAGTATTTTTAGTAAGAATACCCCATGGACAGCATAGGCATAGAATGTATACTACATGGGATCACAAAGTGTTGGACATACCTGAACAACAAGAAATACGCAAGGGAGTGGACTAGGTATTAATAGTACCATGATGAAAAATGACACAGTCTCTTTTCTCCAGGAGGTTACCATCTGCTGGAAAAGTATGGCATATAGGTGGTGCAATATAAAACAAAGTCATGAGAGCAGGAGAGAATCAAATAAAATACTTTTTGAAAATTTGAGCAAGCAATTTTAGTTGGGATAATGAAGGCTCACAGAGGACTGAGAGTTCTTTTAGGATTCTTGTAATATTCTACACTTTTCTCCAAATACAAAGATTTCTTTTTCAAGACCCAATTCAGGTACCATCCTTTCCGTGAAGTCTTTCCTTGTTCCCTCCAACCTCCTCCAACTCCAGGTAGAAGTAACCTACTTCCTTCTCATATTCCCCACAGTACTTTGCCTGGACATCTTCTTTTCATTCACTACTTTCTATCCAATATTAGTGATTCTTAACCTGGGGTTCAAGATCTCTTGAAAAAATTATTTTGATAAATCTACTTCCGTGTAATTGGTTTGCTTTGAAATAATGTGCATTTTATTTTGCATATATAAAACCATTATTCTGAAATGGGTTCATATGCCTCACCAGATTGTCAAAGGGGTGTGTGACATAAAAAAGCTAGAAAACCCTATGTTTAGAGTTATTTGTCTTTGTGCTTTATCTTCTTAATAGAATATGTGACCCTAGCTTCTGACATAATGACCTGGGTTTAATCTGGGGGTAAGGAAGTATCCTCTCACAGTAATCTCAATTGTTTAGGCTCACCCTCAGTCTCTCCTTTGGAAGGATCAACATCTGGATTGTGTCTCTAAACGCTCTTTCAGATCTCTCAGGCTAGCGGTCATTATATATAGAATTCTTTAGGACAATAATGAAGATAGAAGGACTCCTATCTAAGACTTTAGAACCAAAGCAATAGAAAATTCTTTACAGTAAACTCTGTTTCATTTCCCAGAAATTTAACTCATAATTCTCACAAATTCATGGAACCCCTTAGTGAAATCCTTGCATCTTGGGTGGAATTGCAGCTTCTGAGCCTAGAAAAGTATCTCTTTGCTCATGGCTTCCATTTGGCTTCTAACTCTTCCTCAGGGCTCCAATGGATGGTTACATTTCCCTCCTTCCAGAATTCTCTATCATTTTCTCCCTCTAGTTGGAATCCTACTTCACTTTGCCCTACACACTTGTCCCTCCCATCATGGCATACCTAGGCACGCACCTCTCAAATACTTGATCAACCCAGAAGCTCCTGTTCTGTACTTCTGGTCATGTGGCCTCACGCTCCCGACCAATGCTTTGTAGAGTCTTCAGAAGAGGGGAAGGGCTGTCTTGATATCTAACAGGATACAACCATTATATTTTTCCAGTTTAAAAATAGATTTGGTTTAATTATTGTTATTTAAATAGCATAAGTAATAACAAATATTGAAATAATATTATTAATATTTTAAATATTAAAAACATTTCCAACTGTCAAAAAAAGTGTTGTTCATGCATATTACTCTAGGTACATGTGTATAGTCTTCAGACAATGCATTCTCAAAATAAAATTTCTCAAGTGTTGCTTGTGTGCAAGGCATTGTACTAGGTACTGTTTAGGAAACAGACCCAACAGGTTAAGTAAGAGGCTTGCATAACTCTTCCACTGCTACATGATTCTGGCAATCCTAGGACTGCTCAGTTGCCACATTTAATGGGCTTGGCATCTTCATTTCAGGTACTTATTACAGTCACTGGCATCTCCAGTTCAAGCAGTCACTGGACTCATCTTCCTCAGGAGGCTTACACTTTTAATAGTAGTAGCTAATATTTGTATAGCACTTTACCGATTCTCATGTGATCTTCACAACAACCATGTGGGGTGAGTGCTATTATTTTCTCTATTTTATATATAAGAAAACTGAGAAAGGTTAAGTGATTGCCCAGAGTCAGGCAGCTACTACCTATCCAAGGCAAGATTTGAACTCAGGTGTTTTAGCCTTTATGTCCAGGACTCTATCTGCCTTTCAGAGCTCCTGACTAGATTGCCTTTAAGGTTTTCTTTAGTCTGTGACTCCATGATCTTTCTTGTTCTAGGCATCCACTGGTAACATTTTTAGTTAGTGTTAAACAGTGTAGTGCCTTTGGGTGCATCATGCACACAAAGGCTATAGAGTGAGACATAAAAAGTTTAGCCTTAGAGCCACACAGAGCCCATATATCCAAGTTATTCAAAAGATTCAGCAGGCAACGAAAGGCATATGCCATTCTGTGCAAAGTGGTACTAAACAGCTCAGACAACTCTCTCAGCCAATGGCCTAATTACAGTCTATGGCATTCATTGTGGCAAACCATGCTTAGCATTTCAAACCACTGCATATGGTTCTCAATAAAAAGAAAGCACTCCTCAAACACCCCATAGAGCTTCTCTCACACTGTGAAAATGGCAGTGTCACTGGATGGTGGTTTTCAGGATTTCATATTAACTATCCCTTTTGTACAAAAGATGACTCGAGTTGGGTTGTTCCCTTATAATCTTTAGACCAACGTTTCCTCATTCCATGCCAGTATTTTCTTGCCACCATGGAATCCATAAGCTCCAGGATTTGTACCGGATGCCCAGTTCCTGATTCTCTGAAATAGTCTATGAAATTCATCCTACTGCTCTTTTATCCCTTTCTCTTCAATTTTTGATCCTCAACAACATTTATTTTCCCTCTCAATAACTTGGAAGGGCCATAAGGACTATTCATTTAAGAAAATTCTGCCATTGAAACTCAGAGATTTTCCTTGATCCTGAGGATGTTGAATGAGTAAGGGCAGTTAATGATTTCAAAAGAACACATTTGTGGGGAGAATAGTATGGCTCAAACCATGAGTGTAAAGGGTAACTGGAACTAATATCATATAGCCAGACCAAATAATTTATTGGAGAAACAAATCAGAGAGCAATGGAAGCTTGAATAGCAATCTAAAGTAGAAGGTAGCAAAGAGGTAAGAGACAGTGCTTGTTGAACTGTTAAATTAAATTTAATTCCTCCTTGGGAGAAGACAATCAGGGAAAGCTGAAATAACTTGTCTAATGGTAGAGGAAATCTAGGAAGAAGGTTAGAGCCCTAAGATCTCAAATTTGGAAACTTTTAGACTTATTATTCATAAGCAACTGCCCAGGAAATCTTCCTTCTATAACCAAAAGGCTAGATTCTGGAATTACACTACCTAGAAATGTCAAAATCCTGTTCTTCAAAGAAAAATGTCAAGTTCATGATCACAATCCAAGAGCTATTTTGTAGGACCCAGTGATCATGCATATGGCTGCCCCTGTCAGGTGCTTTTGCTGCAAATCACCTCTAGCTATTTCTAATAGAAGGGGGGGGGGGACTCTCTCTTCTTCCTCTGCCCTTGGTACACTCAAGAAGAAGGCATAAGGAAAAAGGCATAGAGTGAGGAAGTCCCCAAGGTGGTCTCACAGCTCAAATATAAAAGGAATTCTTTTAACACCCTCCGACACTCAATTTCTAGTCATCTTAGAGGTAGCCCCAATCACTAGGAGCAAATCAAAGGAGTCCTGTGTTCTCTCAGCAAAATGCCTGCGTACATGTCTACCTTTCCAGGAGGTGTCTTTTATGTGCCTCTATGAAAAGACCACACCCTGTTACCTCATCAAGTTGATTGAGAAACTCATCAAATTGTTCAAGGGCTCCCCTGATGAACCCACCTTCATTTATGTGTGTATGTGCATGTGTTCATGTGTATACATATGTGTGTATATACACACATACACTGTGGTAATATAAAGGTCTTTTTTTCTTTTAGTATATTTAATGATAGGTAATATTTTAGGAGTTCAGGTTCACATAACTTAGTATAGTGCCAGGCATACAGTAAGTGCTTAATAAATGTTTACTGACTAACTTTCATAGACTTGCAATGCAATGATCTAAGACAATTCCAAAAGACTCATGATGGAAAATGCTGTCCACATGCAGAGAAAAACAGCGGAGTCTGAATGCAGATCAACGCCTGCTCTTTGCTCTCTTTTTGTTGTTACTGGCTCGTTTTGTTTCTTCTTTCTCATGGTTCCTCCAATTGGTCCAAATTCTCCTTTACAACATGACCGATGTGAAAATATATTTAATAAGAATGTATATGTAGAGCCTATACAGATTGCATGCTGTCTTGGGGAGGGGGGAGGAAAGGGAAGGGGAGAAAATTTAAAACTTAAAACCTTATGAAAGTGAATGTTGAAAACTGAAGATAACTAATAAAAAGAGACTGGATTAACCAAAAAAATGTTTGTTTACTGACTGACAGATAAACAGGTGTGGGATGTAGAAGGCAGGGAAATGAGGAGTCCAAAGTTATTCTTCTGTTCCCAGAATTATTATCATTAGAATAGTAAGGATCTCCTCGTGTAGGGCAGAATCCTAGAGTTTTCTAAAAGTCCTTAGTCTACTCTTAAGTAATAAGTGAAGACAGATTTCTTTTAATAAAAATATTCATTAATTAATATTAACTTGACAGTCACCAGCAAATATAATGGATTTCTTCATGTCCAATATATTTTAGTATCTGTTTGCCAATATATTTTAGTATCTGTTTGCAAAGGACCATAAGACATACAGGCTTTTGGAACTCACTATTCAAATGGGGCAGGAAGTACGTTTCTAAAACTTCCCAGATTTTTAAGATAGATGTCAAACAGGTGGCACAACCCCTGAGCATTGTAGGCATTCAGAAAAGGGCAAGTTAATTATAGTCTGCAGTGATTAAAGAAGACTGACTTCTTGGAGGATTTGGAATATGGGCTGAGCCTTGAAGGATTTGGTTAAGTAAAGACAAGGTAGGAGTGTAACTTAGGTGAGAGGCATGGAGTGGTAAGCAGAGATGTAAGTAACTAAATTATCCTGAGCTCTACCCTTTCCAGAAAATAAACTATGATGTTGTTTATTCATTTTTCAGTTGTGTCCGATTCTTCAGGACCCCTTCTGGGATTTTCTTGGCAAAGATACTGGAGTGGTTTTCCATTTTCTTCTCCCGTTCATTTTTTCAAAGGAAACTGAGGCAAACAGGTTGGAGTGTCTGCATCCAAATCTGAACTCAGGTCTTTCTGACTCCAGGATTGATGTTCTATCCACTGCGCCATCTAGCTGCCCCAAACTATTGTTTTAATACATATCAATTATTCAGTGTACTGTGGTCTACTGAAACACCTTCTAGATTTGTAGCGTCTCCATTTCCTCATTTGTGAAATGGGGATTATAGCTATTGTTCTCTCAAAAGGGCTGTTATGAGGGAAGTATTTTGTAATTCAAAAAGAACTACAGAAATATGAATTATTGTATGATGTTGAATATTCTCCCTGAAATTGTGCTTTTTCATCTGTAAAATGAGAGTGGACTCAGTGATGTCTGCTATCCTTTACAGCTCTAGATGCTATAATTCACTGATCTTTAAGAGAAACATGTCTGTTTGCTGAGGATGCAAAATGTTTGAGGTTAATGCATTTTTTTCATTCATCTATATCCCATAAGTCAAGCTAAGCCAACAAGCATTTATTAAACACTTACTATGAGTCAGGCATCGTGCTAAGTAGTGAAGATGTGAAGAAAAACAAAAGAAAATGTCTCCTACTCCCAAGGATCTTGTATTCTAATGAAATAGATAGCCAGCAAACATGTCTATGTGTTCAAGAGAAATCTATGAGAAATTGGACAATCTCAGAGGGAAGGCACTAGTACTGAGGGGAACTGGGAAAGGCCTCTTCGACAAAACGAGATTTGAGCTGTGACTGAAGGAAGCCAGGTAAATCAGAAGGTGGCTGTGAGAAAGGAAAACACTCCACACATGGGAGAAAGTCAATGAAAAAAAATGGAGTTGGGAGATAGAGCATAGTATGTGAGATACTGCAATGAGGTCAATTTCTCTGGATGACAGGTAAAGTAGAAAAAGACTGGAAAGCAAGGAAGGAGCCAGCCTGTTTTTTTTAAAACTCAGGGATATAGTTGGTTTCTCTCTAGTTGTTTGTCTCTATCTACCCCATCTGTCTCTTTGTCTCTCTACACATAATGAATATTATAAAATTCTCCACAATGAAGAATCTCTGATGGGAAGACCTTGACTTTCCTTACAGGAGCTCTTCATTTTCTCTGGTCATTGAATTTCCATGGGTTTCCAACTAGACAAAATGAGGAAAGTCAATTACAAAGGTTTTTGCCAGTGACTGTTAGGTAGAAAAAGCAAATACTTTGGTATCAGCTGGTCCCAGAGATTTTAGGACCCCAGAAACTGTAGAACTATTGACCAGCATCAAGAACCAAAAACCCAGCTGTATCCCTTGGGTCCTATTGCTGCAAGTGACATGACTTTGGCCTTTGTGCCACAGTTGTCTGACTCATGCAGAGATGGAGATGTTTTCCTGTTCCGTTATGCTATGTCCCAGCTTTCTAGCTAGAGCCCTATGTTTATAATTAGCATTAACCTGTACTTTGCTTCTTCTCATGTCAGCAGGGTGAGTGAACATGGTTGAGCCACTTTCTAATAGATTGTGAGGTGAGATACCTACATAAAGACCCTGACTTTTGGGTCTGATGTGGAGAGAAAAGAGTCAAAAGGAAATGTTTCTGTGGCTTTCTAGATGACTAAAAGGCAGCAAGGATGTTGTTTGCTAGAGCAGCTGATTAAGAAGAGAAACAGGCTGGTGTTAGAATGGCAATAGGTCCAAGTGGAAGTATGGCAACCAGAGCTGAGTCATATCTTGAGAGGAAGCCTATCTTAACCGGGTGTTTTGTTCTCTGGTACAAGCCCTTACTAACTTCTTCCAAGACAAAGACTGACTAGAGAAATAAGAGCTCCAGGAATAGTCTGGTCTTCATCATTAACTCCTCTTGCCATTAAAAGGTTGAATATTACCACTTATGAGAAGCTTAATTCTCTCCTCCATTTTGGTGTGGCTGGTGTTGGAATGAAGGGTACTCATGGGGATCTTCTTTTACATTTAGATTAAGCCAGGCTTTGAGGACTTCTGATTATTGGGATTGTATTGGTCAAGCAAATATTATTCTATAGTAGAAAGAGCATAGCTCTGAAGTCATAGGACCAGGGTTCAAACCCTACCTTTTACTTTTTAACCTGTGTGACTTTGCCAGGTCATTCAAACTCTCTGGTTCTCAGTTTCCTTATCTATAAAATGAGGGGTTAGGTTAGATTGCCTCTGAATTCCCTTCAAGCTCTAAGCCTAGATTCTAAATAGAGAGGGCCTCCTAACAGTGGAAAGTTTGTTAAACTTAGGACTAAGTTTGGTGTCATTTGGATCTGTTTGACATCTGACTCTGCAATTTATTTCCTAAGATTTTGGCAAGTCATTTCACCAATCTGTGCCTCAGTTTCCTTGTTTTGAAAATGAGGGAGTTGGATTAGATGGCCTATAAGGCCCCTCCTAGTTCAAAGTATATTGACTTAGGCAAACCACCAGAGGGTATTTGGATGTGAAGGCCAAATGACAAGGAAATGATTGAGGAGAGTGCCTGTGTCTCCATTATTTCTCCTGGGGAACTTCGTAGGATATCAGGAGTATAGCTAACCTTAGTATCTATACCAGAACTCACAATCACACAAGAAGTTGGGTAGAAGTAGGGGGTACCAGGACTTTTTGTGAGCTTGTCATTTCTGCTAAAATGAGTAAGTGATTTTGAAGTTACCTACCACTTAGCTTATATAATATTAGTAAAGTCAATCTGGTTTTGTGAATTCAAAAGAGCAGCCATCAACTCTGACCTCACTCCAAAGTAAATGAAGCATTCCTCTTGTTTTCCCATGGAGAGGGACCTTACTTCATTTGTCTTTAGACTTTTTAGATATCCCCACTTAATCACTTTTAAGATACTCCCATTATTGGCATCTTTTTTTATTCATTTACACTTTTTTAGCACTGATAAAACGTATCCTTTACTCTGTACCAGAAAGGTTACTGATTGGGGAACCTCATGCAATGCTTGTCTTCTGTCTCCTCTTAGATAGGCAGTCAAGCTAAACCAATAACATCAGTCCTAGAAAAAACAGGACTAGGTGATTTTCCCCCTTAACTGATGGGGAGAGGATTTGATACAGTAGAAAGGGTACAGGGTGTGGAAATCAGGGAAATTGGTTCAAATTCTGCCTCTGATGCTTACTGTTTCTGTGACCTTAGGTAAGTCATTTAACGTCCATGGGGCTGTTTCCTCATCCTTAAAACAGAGGAGAGCAGACTATATGGTCTCTGAGGAACCTTTAATCTTTGGAGTCCTTGCAGTCTCTCACTCCTCCAGCCCAGTCAACCCTTCACAAAGGGTCACAGTTTCAGTATCATCTCGTGAGTATTCAGATCAGTTTCGAAGTAGTAAGTGGGTTAATTTTCTAGAAATGCCTGTACATCCCTCCTCCTGACAGGCAGAAAGTAAATGTCTTACAAAATCAACGTTCCTCTGTGTGCCTCATTTTCTCTGGTTTTAGAGGCAGTTAAATTACCCAGCCCACAGGGCAATGCTGTGTGCTCCCTTAAATGAAGTGATACATGATTGATCACTCTCTGAATAAAGTCAGATATTAATTTTGGCTGCTCAAATCAATAACATCAGCAAAATCAATCAATGATTCTCTTTCTTATTTCAAAACATTTGCACATGTCTGAGAACTGGCAAAGTGACTCTGGTTGATAATCTAGGTTCCTGATTGTGATAGCTGAACTTTCTGTCTCCACTATCTAAGCCAACCCCTGAAGGTACAGGAGGCTACACCAGACTAACTTAGAGGTTTCAGGCTATGTCAGCCACCCTTGGTGGGGGTCTTTCCCTAGCCTAAATAGGTAAGGTCCTTATTGAGGGTTTCCTAAATTCAGGGCCTGGCATTGGAGTTTTACTGCTTTCTTATCCAATATAAAGACCACTGTAGTAAATCATTGTTCAATGGCCATTTACTTTTCCCCATCAGTGAAAGATGGACTTTTTTATGGCCTTTCCATGGAGGGCTGGTTATGAGAAACAGCGATGTGGAGGAAAAGGCTTTCAGGTATACAGTTTAGTTTTAAACAAATAAACTCCTTTGCATAATTCCTTGTTCTGACCATCTCCTCTCAGTCAAACTGAGCTCTACAAAAGCCATCAATTCAAGGAAAAAAGATGAAAATCAGGTTGTTTCCCCCTCCTATGTTGAGGTCTCAGTTTCAAGTGCCTTCTTATCGAGGCCTTTTCTGATGCCTTCACTGTTAGTTGGTGACTCAATCATTGAATATTTGAGGGGAGGGGTATATGTCTCCCATTTATGTATATTTGTGAGAAAATTTACTATTTTACTATTATGTTAATAAGCAATTGTTAGATTGGGATCCAGGCTTTTCTCCGTTGTTTCTTTATTGAGGCCTAGCTCCTGTGAAAGGTCAGCCTCTGAAGGATCCCTAGCACTTTGAGTACATGCTCTTGATCTTGAATTGGACCTCACCCAACTAGGAGACTTTTCCTCTTTAGAGTGTAAACAGAATGCAGTCTAGGTGAGTTCTTAATCTCAGGAAAGGGGGCCTGTCCTTGTCCCCCTCCATTAGAGTTTAGGGTGATCCAGTTCATGAATAAGAAAATCAACTGGAATGATCTGGATGGATATAGACTCCTCTGTCTCAATTGCTGGAGGTGGCTGAGTTTTATGACCAAGGGACATTCTAAACAGGAAGAGCTGAAGGCTTCTAGCCCACCTCCTCATTAAACATCCATCAATCAAGGTTGATTTTTCAATTGTCAAGGGAGTCCCTTCCAAGGATTGTTTAAAGCTTTCAGGCTCTCTATGTCTTTCGCCTTTGGTTACTGAGAGAAATCACTGACCATCAGCTTATTAATTATTAGCTAGTGTAATTAATAAATTGATCATTAATTACCCAGAAATTCTGTCTCTTATGGTTTTTCATTCATCACATTGGAATGTATTATCTCAGCCTTGGTACAGGAGTTCTTGACTATTTTTATTCAGTGGTTCCTTTAAGCTGTCTGGAGAAGCTTATGGATCCCTTCTCAAAATAATGTTTTTGAATAGCTGAAGGTAAACAACCTTAACCAGATTAGAGATCACTCACGGGGTAGAAGATAAGTCTCTCAAGGAGCAGGATCCCTTTCATTTCTATCTGTGTCCTTAGCACCTGGCGCAATGTCAATGGACTGGCGGCCTTCCTTGCTTCCTGTTGACATCCCCAGTGGGGCACATGGACTCTCCATTATACATTGCCTTTGCATATGACTAGATACCTTCCTTATCACTCATCCCTTTCTTTGCTGGTGTCCTATACTCTGCTTTAATTTTATAATTCCTTATTTGTAAAATAGTTTTCATTGAGTCTCAAATAATATAAATGGAGAAGGATTCTACACTGGAGCATGAGAAAGTCAGTTGTTGCTTAGTCTTTGAGCCTCAACCACTAAGAACCAGGGCCTTAGAATGGTGTTGAGACTAGTTATTGGAGGGGATAGTTTTGGGGTAAGGAAACGTAGAAAAGTCTTCTCTGCTTAATAACTTTAGTCATTGATGCTAGTCATGAGCAGAATCCCTTGTTTCCCGTAAAACACTAGGTAAATGTAGAATGCTGAGATTTACTTCTTGATTTTTTCTTTTGCCCCAGGTAACAGGTGCTTTGCAAGCTGTAGATCTGAGAGATGTCAGGTAAGAACAGTTTCAGGTGATATAATCTAATTTCTCCAAGTTGGAAAGTCCTTCTCTAAGCCAGGGTGCCCTAAAGGTTTGGCGGTTGTCCATTCCCCTGAGATAATTCTTTCTGGGAGTCATCTGTATAACCACTGAGTATGTATATACAAGGATTTAATGAATCATAGACATATGATTCCTTAATGGAAAAAAATAGTGCTGTTGTGCAGAGCATACTTTTTCCCATAAAGAATACAACATTGGGAAATATGAACATGTGGAAACACCCCACAAAAATGCAATGAATTAACCCATATTCTCTCTACTGTTCTGCATAGGAAAGGTTTAAAAAGTAATAAAACAAAACAAAACAAAACAAAAAAACCAAACCCAAACCACTCATATTCTTAATACTGACAATAAAACTCAATTTCATTTTTTTTAGCATATACATACATGTACATACATACATGCACGCACACACACATATACATACACACATATTGCTGAATTACCAATGTGTTTATTCAACTAATTTGGAGAGCCTCTTTGGGGAGTCCTAGAATCTATTTTAGTCTGGCTTTCACCTGCACCCAAGTTTTCCATTTCAGGGTATGTTTCAAAGCCACTTTATTAAAATTAAAGTCAGTGAATTGAGTTACCTAAAGAAATGTCATTATTACTATAAAGCAAGTGAAGATTAGGGTTTTGACAGTGTATAACATAAACACAGGGGCAGCTAGATGGTGCAGTGGATAGAGCACTAGTGCAAGAGTCAGGAGGACCTTAGTTCAAATTTCACCTCAGACACTTGACCCTCACTAGCTGTGTGACCTTGGGCAAGTCACTTAACCCCATCTGCCTTATCCTGGGCCATCTCCAGTCATCCTGATGAATATCTGGTCACTGGATTCAGATGGCTCTGGAGGAGAAGTGAAGCTGGTGACCTTTACAGCCCTCCCTCACTCAAAACAAAGTCAAGTGAAAGTCATGTCATTATTTCTCTGATGACATGGTCCTCTTCGGCAATGAAGGATGAACACACACACAACATAAACACAACCAAAGAATAACATCTATGAAAACTCATGGTAGCCAAATTCATTGAAGAGCTGGAGTTGCTAGTGTTGGAATTAGAGCCAGGAAAGGAGGCATCAAAGTACAGTGGAAAGAGCACTCACCGTAGCTAGTGGACCTGGGTTCAAATCCCACCTTGAAGAGTACCGGTGTAACGTTGGCAAGCCACTGAATTGCCCTAAGCCTCGATCTGTTTCCTTATGTATAAGAGGAGGAGGTTGTACTCCATGACAACTTCTATCTCCTTCTTCTTTAGTTCTATGTCCCTGAGCAAGCCACACTTAACTGTTCCTAAACTTATTTCTTCATCTATAAAATAGGGATAATAATAGTATATATAGTTAGATGACCATACGAGATTGGTGTCAGGATTGAATTAGCTAATGTGCTTTGCCAACTTTAAGCATTCTATAAGGGGTAATTGTTTTAATTATTTCTTCTGTTTCATATTTACGAGTTCCCTTGCAATATCTGATCATGTGGTTACTGGTGCTCACAGAGTCCCAAGTGTCCTTCTTCAATACAAAGGACAGTAATGGTACAATAGCTGCATTCATTCAGCTGTCTCTTGTACTCCCCATTCTTTTGTGAAGGACAACTAGGTCATCTTCTGCTTCAGTTCTTACCTAGCCTTTAATCACTGAATGGGTGTTGCCTTAGACAAACTAAGAACTGGGAAAGACCTTAGCTTAAAAAACTTAAAAATCTGTGGTCTAGAACTGAATCCTGGGCCATTGTCAGTCGTTCTGATCTGGACTCTGGTGATTCTGGAGGACAGAGTGAGACTCAGGACTTTGTACAGTTCTGCTTCACTTAAACTCAATTCATGTGCAAGTCAAGACATCACCCTCCTGATGTCATTGATCCTCTTTGAGAAGGAAGGACGAACAACAATCCCAAATGTCTTTATGATAACTTCATGGTGATCTGAAATGAGCTAATATTTGACACAGTACCTGGCACATAGTAGGTGCTTAATAAATGCTTCTTTCCTTTCTTCCTTCCATGGGCAGCTTCAAGTCCCAGGCATTTTTAAGTCCTAGCTCAAATGTCATCTTTCTCCTCCATGAAGCTTTGCCTGGACTCTGTGGTCAGAAAGGAGCTGTCCTTGGAACTCTACTAGCTCTTTGTAGCCTTTTAATCTGATTTTAATAATTTTATTGATGCCCTTTGTTGTTACATCACAGTGATTCCAGTGACTACCTTTGACAGTATATACAAAATATATATGCTTGTAGTCTCTCTCTGAGAAGTCAGGGGTATGTTTCATTATCCATTTTCTAGAGTCAAGATTATTCATTTAAAATCCTTAAATATGAACTTTCCATTAGCCTTCCTTTCATTTACACTATTTGTGCATTTCATATTCTTTTAATGCAATGATTATGTTTTATTGGATTTATTGTTATTTTAGCAAGCCTCTATTCTTACTAGACTACAAATTCCTTGAGGGCAGGAGCTGTGGCTTATTTTCTAACTCCCCCAATACTTATTGTGTATAGTAGGTGGCTAAAGATGTTTGAACTCTAAACTGTTTTGAGATTCAAAACAGCAAATATTTATTGGGCACCAGCTCTTTGCTAGGTGCTTTACTGGGAGGAAGGGATAAGAAGGTACAAAGGGAGAATGAATAAGACATAGTTCCCATCCTCTAGAAGCTTACAATGACATTTATCCTTAGCATAGAAATTTCTTATTCTTTCTAATATAACATAATACTATTCTTTGGTAGACCATAGAAACTTGGTTTCATTGTGTATCATTTTCTAGGTTTTAAAACCATACACATTTGCTTGAGGTTTAAGTGGAGCTATTGCGAACCCTTTCTCATATGAGAAAGGGAGAATGGTCCTTAGAATGTGGGACCTATGGAACATATAAGCAAAGATGAAAGACAGAATTAAAAAGGAGAACTTCTATCTGACCAAGTGACTCCCCCAGAGAGCTAACGAAATTTAACACCAAACATGAATTGATCATTAGAATGCATTTCAAGAAACTGATAGGCAGTGTACTGCACCCCCATGCACCATATCTTCTGCACTGAACACAACCAGACCATTGCAATCCCCCAGCAAGCCATTCGCCAACCAGATGTACAGGAAACTGAGAATCAAAGGAACCAATGTGGTCACAAGTAACCAACACATTGTGAAGCCGGGAGAACATCAGCCCTTCAAACACAGCCTTCACCACCAAGGCGAGACCCTAAAGAGTGAACAGTAAAACAGATTGCATGAACTCAGAAGAGTTTCCGTTAATTGAGTAACTATCTGACTGTTTCTGAGAAGTGGGAACATATGTCAAAGCCAAAAGAGAGAATAGTTTGGACTTAGGGCATAGAAAATAGGCTATGTGCTTGGTCTCTCATAAAATATCCCATTTAAGTCAACTGGATCATGGGAAAATGAGCTGAGTTTTGGGGTTTACTTTTTTTAGTGCTTCCCTCTTATAGTTGTGAGGATGTGAATTTCTTTTCCATGTTGGATCTCAACTAGACTTTCTATTTTTTCTGATATTTCATTCTCTTTGGTTTCTTTCCTAGGAGAACTGAGTTGAGTGAAGGAAGTAAAAGTCAGGAAATATACCCAAGGAAGTAGAGAAGTTACAGGCAACAGGGATTGTTTCTTTCTCTGTGGTATTTTTAAATTCCACATGCTGGAACATCCTGGACCAAGGCAGATAGGACTAAATGACATAGGTAGGAATTCTGATTGAAGGTAACACCAAGATAAGTCAAGAATAGAATGAGTAAGTTGATTCTGAGAAACACCAGGATTCTAATCAGCTTGGGAGCTCAGAACCATACCCATTTAACCTAGGACATGTAATTGGTTCCTTTTTCAGTGGAGCACAGCTCGTGATGGGGAATTTTGTAGTAAGAAGTATGAAAGGAAAAAAGGATTTGCAATCCTATGGCAGGCCTAGTGGGGTAGCTTCAGGTCACACAGACCCACCTGTTTATATTTGAATCCTTGAGGAAACCACTGAATTTTCTTGAAGTCTCCTAGCCTCTAAATCTCATATGAGGCAGTGTGGTACAATGGGAGGAGGCACTGGACTAGGATCCAGATCTGAATTCCAATTGTGAATCAGTTACTTGCTACTACAGCTACCCTTGGACAAATCACTTCACTTTCTTAGCCTCAGTGTTCTTCCTCTGCAATATGAGATAATTACACTTTCCAATCCACTTTACAATGGATTTTCTTGCAGAATGCAAGGTCAAAAACTTTTACCAGGATTTTTCAGATCTTGGGGGCATTGCACCTCTAATCCCAGCAGTGTAGAAGGAATAACTATATATATTTGTGTATAGGTAGGAATCAGGTCTGTAATTTCATTGGTTTAGGGTACTCCTTCTACTCGTACATGTTGACACATTCATTGTAATTTATGGTTGTCTAGGGCCCTGAGGTTAAGAAATTAAGTGAAATGCTTAGAGTCACAGAGCTAGTATGTGTCAGAGGCAAAGATCTATAGGTGTATACGCATATACATATATATGTATGCAAGAGGTACATATGTGTGCATACGTATATTTATGCGCACATATCTATATTGCAATATATATACACACACACACACATATTGTACCATATATATGTATACATAAACACTCACTTCTGGTTCTGTTCTGTTCTGTTCTATTCTGATAGAGACTGATGACTCATCTGAATTATGTAGTCTCAGAGCATTATCTAGACCAATGAGAGGTGCCAAGGTCACCCAGTATGTGAAAAGAAGGACTTGAACCCAGATTTTTCTCCCAAAGTCTCCACTATCCATTATTGTATGCTGTCTTGAAAAAGTTCCATGTAAATGTAAGCAATTACAGAATCTTCATGGAGTTATTGATCATAGTTTCATAGGTCTATAGCTTTAAGGGACCATGAAGGTCATCTGGTCCAAGGCTCTAATTTTACAGATGATAAACTAAGACCCACGAAGTTTAAGGGTCATGCCAAAGGTCACCTGGGTAGTATGGGACAGAGATGGGATCGAACTCAGGTTTTATGACTTCAAGTTACCGTCAAAGTATGCCAAAGGGAGTTTGGGTACCTGTTCCCACAGTGTCTGACCACTGTACCTTTCAATTGTTGTCTGACTCTGTTTCTGATCTAGCCCTATTCTTTCATTTTTCTCTTATCAGGTTTTGTTGACTCTTTGTTACGCCTGCTCACCTAGTCCTTTCACTCCTGGTTTATATTGTGGCCATTTTTTTCACCAATTCTAAAGGCCTGAAACTAATGCCCAATTGTTCCCCCTAGCCCTTTATCATTTCACTTAGATTTCTTGCAGTAAGACTTAAGTGAATGGGATTGTGGACACCAAATTCTCCCTCCTACCCTCCCCCAAATATCCTTAACTTCAAGCAACAAACTTGTGTCCACCCAACCAGGCTGCTACTGCCCTCTGCTGGCTCTAATGATTCCTGTGGGCTTTTAGGGTTCCAGTCAGTTCTAGGTTCTCCACCCCTTGCTTTGGATTCAGAACAACCAGGTGCTGGAAGGGTCCATTGTCTTTTGCTAGCCCTACATCAAAGAGTTTGACTCAATGAGTTGAGTTTCTTCCCATTACATTCCTTGTATGATGCTCTCTTTTTTCCAGAGGTCACTTAAAAGGATTTTATAAATTAGATGTAACAATATAATATGTACCAAATATGTAAAACAAAGTTTCCTGCTTGTACAAAGTCTGAGAATACTATGAATGACTTCCTGGGAACATCTATATCAGTGAAAGGATTTGGTTTTCTGGTAATCCACTCTTTGGAGGGGCAAAGGTCCAGCCACATATTTGGACTTTGGAAAGTGGAAATAAAGCCCTGTGAAATTTCCTAATATTTGCTTAACTAGGTCTGTCTCAGAGTTTCAGGTCTTATCCTTGAGCTGGGTTTGGGTTTTCATGTGTCTGCACTTTATATGGGTGACAGGGTAGACTTCTGTGCTTGGTCACAAATATAAAATGGAACCTTGGGCCTATATTTGATAGATAACAATGCCAAAGTTAGAAGAGACTTGATAGGTCATCTAATCCATATCCTTTCAAGGCAAACTGATGCACAGGGAGTTTAAATGGCTTGTTCAAAGTTACACAGATAGAAAGTGTCAGACTTGGAATTTGAACCCAGTCTTCTGTTTTTCTAATCCAACTGAAATCATGCCATTTTTGATTCATAACAGGTTAGGAAAAGGATGGAAATTTCAAGGTACCCTTCAAGTTTTTGTGATTAAAAAAAAATCTTCCGTGATCTCTCTTGTTTTGATCCAGTGAAAAGTGAATTGCTTTAATGTTTTATCCTCATCCCCTCTAATAAGCAGCCTCAGGTCCAGGAGTCTTTGAAAGTCACTGTATTTTAACTCTTGGTTAAGAGAGAATGGAAAGAGATTAGAATAAGCAAGTAGATTTCCATCTGTAAAGCAATTCACATTCCATGCCCTATTATATCTTGATAATGACCTCAAGGTAGAATTTGGAACTTGTATATTATGCATACCCTAAATATATATATGATTTATGTTACATAATACATATTTGCAACTTCTATAATACACATACCCTATATATAATAATGTATAATATATATAATATATTATATAATATATTTGGAACTTTTATAATATACATACTATATACATATATATATATATATATATATATATAAAACATATAAATATCCAAGAGGTCTTCACAGTAGTAATTGATTGAAGAAAGGCAAATAAATTAGTGTTTAAATTTAACACACCCTTTCTGATTATTTGTTAACATTTTTGAAACCCTAAACAAATAGAAGGAACCTTAAAACAAGTAGAATACAGGGCTGATGGTAACAAAGGACATAGAACAGTGCTAATGGTCTCCCTGTGGGTATAGTGAAATGCTGAGAAAGGACAAAAAGCAAAGACAATTCATTTCCTGGTTCTATGGAGATTTCATGCTAAGCTGTCCGCATTGACTCTTTGCATGTAACCCTCTTGTGTGGCTGAGAAATTGCTGATAAAATGGAAAGTACCAGCTGGCTGGAAACCGGCAAGAGAATGACATGAGAGAATTTGTCAGCAGAGAAGTATTTTCCCTCCACTTACAAGCCCACAGAAATATTTGTGAGGCATTGGGATGTGATGGAAAGAGTTCTGGATCTGGGCTCAGGCAAACAGGGTTTAAAATTCTTCTTCTGATACTTGGTAGCTCTGTTACTAAGGGCAAGTCACAACTTCCCTGAGGCCAAGTTTCTTCATCTGTAAAAATAATGATAGCTGATTATTGTGAAAATCAAATGAACTGTTGTTTATAAAGTGCTATCTAAATGCAAACTATTATCATATCAACCAGCAGAACAAGGTTCTTAATCTTCTTTGAGTTGTGGACTCCTTTGGTAGCCTTGTTTGTTGTCTACATTCGTAATGGAAAGAATTGCTAAATGTCAGTTTACTGAAAATAAAGATGTAAATTTTTTTCAAGTTTAATTCAATGCAAATTAATGAACCTTGCCTCCCCACCCAAAAAAAATTATACCTAGGCCTGCATCTGATCTTTCTGTCTCAAAGTCCAGCACTCTATTCATGTGTGTATATGTATACATGTGCATACACATGTATACACACGTATCACGTTTGTATACACATGTATGTGCATACACATGCATATATTTTCTGCCATCAAAAGGAAAGAATACTTTCACAGCATAGAGTGACCCCAGTTTGGGGATCAGTAGAGGAGTGGGTGAAAACAATTTCACCTAACAATCTGTCTTGAAAGACTGTTAAAATCCTACCAAGGGCTTAGTATAAAAGAATGGCCACATCATTTTTGTGTAACCTTCAGAAACCTTTAGCAAGAGGGAAACAAAGAAGGTCCCTTCAAGATTCTACTTGTATGTAGGTATTTAATAGTTGCCACTAGTTAGCTGAGACCTCTTGACTTAATCAGGATAGAGTATTATATTGAAAATCAGAGGGGTTTGAAGAGTTAGATTCTAAATACCCCTATAGATGCCTGGGGGGGCACTATCTGATCAGCTTCTATATATACATTCTGTAAGATCAAATTATAAATAGAAAAGGATTATAAATTATTTCTCTTAAGTAGGGTAGGAGTGGGGCCCTTCAATGTGTATATCTCCCATGCTCTGTGATTCAACTTCTTCTCTGATCTTTACAAATAGCATTCCATCTTCTATCTCCATGCCCTTAGGTCCAAGTCCTGTCTCTGGCTCACAGTCGGTACTTTTTGATGGATAATATTGTTTTGACTGACTCCCACTAGGATGTGTGTGGCCTGTTCTGACTTTCTTATAGTGGTAATGGAGCATGGTAAGCATTCTTTAGTATGTATTTGTGGGATTGAGAACTAACAGAGGATCTAATTTAACTGTCATTATGCCACAAAGAAAATGTCCCTTTAATGAATAATACTATTATGAAAAGTGATTCTCAGAGCTCCCAGCTTCAGTCCCTTCTCTAAAATTCTTCACTTGGATGTTACTGCTAATGAGAGTGAACTGAGTCTTCTCCTGGTCAAATTCCAACCCAGGTCAGAATTGGTTTAATCTGCTCAGGCTTGGGTGGAGACAGATTCTTCTGCCTAGACTGTCCAAGACTGGGAGTGTGGTGTGATATGGTTAGCCTGATAGAGTAGGTATTTCCTTTGTCTAGAGATAGAATGATGGCTGATGGCAGGGTGATATCAGCCCCTGTTGAAAAGGTATATAATTGGGAACCTCAAATCCCAAATCTAGCCAGTTCTGGACTGTCACTCCCATGCAAAGCATGTCAAGCTAGTTTGAGATCAATTAAACGTGGACATCTAACCTAAATTTCTGTTTGTTTTTTAGAACAAACTGTAAGAGGTTGACACTACAAACCGAAAGAAAAGTGTGATTGCTATTGATTTTTTTTTTAATAGAGATGATGCTTTATAAACATTCATATATCTGAAAAGGAAACTGAACAATCAGTATGTCAACAAATATTAACTTAACACCTATTATATTCTAAATGTTATACAATGTACTGAATAAACATGCAAAAAATTTTATCTGTAAGGGAAATGGTTGATTTTTTTAAAGAAGAAAAACTTGTCTTTTTTCATTGATGTCCACAGTTTTTATACCATGTTTATTTCTGAATATCACCACTCCAAATATTCATATAGACAATTTGTGCCTCACTCACTGAGCCTTCTGGGCTCAGGCTGGGCTGATCTGATATACATCTGTATATATATATATCTGTACCTTAACTCTGATGTAGCGATGTCATTTTGGTCCTCTTCGAGCACAAAGGACAACCAATAGGGGAAAAGCAGTTGAGCAAAACTGACCAAACCAATGACCACATCTGAAGTCTCAGTGCCCTAAGAATTTTGGGACACTATCTGCAGCATTAGAAAATCATTTTCAGATGGTAATGATTTCTAAAGGGAGTATTTTAAAATATTAATTCAAGGCATCTAGATTATTTAGTGCAATTGTTTTCTTTCTGTAATTTAAATTATACAAAAACAAACAAATAAATTATACATAGAAAAATCCCTCCAGTTATGTTTTGCATTGTACAATATGCTTGGGGGCAGTGAGGGGGGAAGTGGTACAAAAGATGAATAAAATATAATATCAGCCCTCAAAGAGTCTATAATCTAAGTGGGAAGGTAAAGCGTTGAGTTGATTAGATAGTGACTAAGGACTAAATCATGGGGCAATAATGATAATATTGTACATCAAAGCCTTTTCTCCTCACCTCTGCCATCTAGAATTCTGGGCTCTCTTCACAGTTCAAAGGCTACTTCCTACAGGAATCAGTATCCTGGTCTTCCCATGGCTAGTGCTCTCCCCAATAATGCTGGATACATTTAAAAATTTTTAATTTTTTTATGGGCAACTTATTTCTTCCCAATGGAATATAAGCTCCTTGAGGGCAGGGACTATTTCATTTTTATCTTTTTATCCCTAGCACCTAGCACATAGTATACACCTAAAAGGTGTTTTTAGAATTTGAATTGAGGTGAATCTATGTGGTGCTTTATCGTTATGGAAGCAGGAGAACTCTGGGACAGGATGGTCTCAGAGTCCTGAGTTGGCTACGACTTAACTGTGCACATCACTTAGACTCCCTAGTCCTCAGTTTCCTCATCTGTAAAATGAGGTGGTTGAAGCAGTTAACCTTTAAAATTCCTTCTGGCTATAAATCTAGGATCCTTAGGTGATCCTAAGATCCTTTTTGGTTCCTCTAAATCTAGATTTCTGATCTGATAAATGAGGAAAGCAATACTCAAAGTAACTAAGAGTCATACATTAGAGGTTCCACATTAAATTAATTGCAATTGGTTGTCCATGATAGCAGTGTAGACCCACTGAACAATCAACTTTGACCTCATTAGCATCTCACTCTAATCAAATGAGCTAATAGGCCCAGACACGCCAAATGTTAACATTATACATTTATGCGTGTGATATGCATGCACACACAAAGAATGTATAATCCATGTGGCTATATGGTGTATGGATAATAGAACTCATTTTACTAAGTTTACAAGCCTTTAAAAACTCATGGGTTAGAAGTTTTGAATCAAACCCAGATTTTCTGGTGTTTGAGTTCATTTTCTCTTGGCAAACATGTCTTCCTGTTGTTAAGAGGAAAGCCTTTAAAAAGATTATTTAAAAGCTCAACTGGTTTCTTGAACATCAGCTAGCTCTTACTACGAAGGATTTTAATGGTACGAGTGTAAATGAATTAAAAACACATGGATTAATATCCCTTTAAAATCCTTATGGTTTTAAAAATTAACAGGAGACATTTGGGGAAAGCACATTTGAGGTTCAATCAGATTCTGAAGGCAGAATATTTTAAGATTTTCTCTGATCTCTCTATGTACGGTTCTGTTAACCCATGAGAAATAAATGCAGAGCATATAATGGGGATTGGGGAAAAGGAGTCTTCCCTTGTATTTATTGATGTTTCTAGAAAGTGAAAAATACCCAGTAAACAAACAGTCCTGAGTGAAGTGAGCGAATGGATCTGCCCAGTAGGGGAGTAGACTGCTTTGAAAGGTAAACCCTCCTTCAGTGGATGGTTTTCATTGGGAGGCTGAATGGTCCCTTCTCAATGGTGTCCAGAAGAGGATTCTTATTTGGGTATGAGTTGGAATGAAGAAGTTCTAGAGACACAGTGTCATATGTTGGAAAGACTACTGTAGAGGACCTGGTTCAAATCCTGTGTCTGGTTCTTACTATTTGTGAGACCTTGGGTATGTCACATCCTCAGTATGTTGTTCCTCTGCTGTTTTTCAGTTGTATCTGACTGTGGCCCCATTTGGAGTTTCTTTGACAGAGATAGTAGCATTGTTTGCCATTTCATTCTCCAGCTTGTCTTACAGATGAGGAAAGAGGCAAACAGGGTTAAGTGACTTGCCCAGAGTCACCCAGATAGTAAATGTCTGAGGCCAAATTTGAACCCAGAAAGATGAGGGTTCCTGAATGCAGGCCCTGTGCTTTCTTCACTGTACCTCCTACTAGTCTTATCTGTAACATGAAGGGATTAAACAAGATAGACAGCCCTGGAGATCTACTGTAATTCTGTATTTATGATTCTTTCCAACCCTGTGAGTCTGGGATCACATAAATGCTCACCATCATGTCACCTACTACTCTTTACTGATGATTTGATTTGGAATAAATCACTTCAACTTTTTGGGCCTCCGTTTCTTCATTTGTCAAATGTAGGGACTGGACTAGACATCTTCTGAGTTTCCTTCTATTTTAATGTAATTCTTCGAAGAGACTGTAAATTCCTTAGGAGCAGAGATGTTTTTTCCTTTTGTCGACTCACGTAGTAATCGCTTAATAAATGCTTGTTGAATCAAACTTAATATTTGACTAAGGCGGCTGCTGCCAGAGAGGGGATGGACTTCTGATCCATCTCCATTTATTGGAAAGAGTGCTCACTCTGGAATAAAAAGAACCAAGTTCAAATCCTACCTCTTATACTTACATTATAACCATGTCATAACTTCCTGGACCTCAGTACTCTCATTTATAAAATGAGGGGCTAGGATTAGAAAGCCTTTGGGGTCCCTTCTTGCATTCAATATGTAATCTTATGGTACAATGAGTGAAAATGGGCTCCTCTCTCACCTGTCCAGAGCTGAAGCTCTGTTTTTTTTCTCATTGTGACTCTGGTCTGTCCTCTCAAGCTGGAACCCTGAATTCAGGGGCACAGGGTAATGTAAACATGCTAGAGAAAGTTGTTATAACCATTCTACTTTAGTCTCCATTGGAAACTTTCTCTCCTCACGAAACCTCCACAGAATTTGGCACAAGAAAGAGCCTAGGTTGGGAACTGCGGGGTAACTATGGGTCACTGATCTAGGAGGATTAGTTAAATTGTATAAACATGCTCCATTTCTTGCTCTAATTCAGTAAGACTGCGCACGGAGAAATCCCAAAGACGCCTAGCTGGGGTACAGTGTCACAGTGTGTTTGTATAAGAGATGTCTACAAGTCTGTTAACTCAAGGAGGGCGGCCATGTCAGGGAAATAATGGAAACCCCATTGCTATGTTTATATCAGAGTCAGACTGGACAGCATCCTTGAGAAAGCCATAAAGGGAATGATCTCACATGGAGTCTTGGGATGAAGGGGGGTAGAATTTTCCTATCAGTAATGCTGTAGTCTAGGGGGTTCTTAACCTTCCTTGTTTCATGGAGACTTTTGGCAGTTTGGTGAAGCCCATAGACCCCTTCTCAGAATAGTGTTTCTAAATACATAAAATAAAGTTATAAAGAAAATAAATTATATCGAAATGCTGATATCAAAATATGTAAAACATGACTTTATGACCTCTGAGTTAAGAACTTTTATTCACTGAGTATGCTCTAGTCTAGAAGGATCCCATCTAGCAAACTCTTGCACACTGTACATGCCTGAGAAGCTACTTTTAGACACACGTAGACGAGGATAACATTTCTTAGGTGAGAGGAGGTGGTCATAACTTTGAACTGAAACAAACCGCTTTTTGTGTTTGCTTCCTGTACTATTCCCCAGTATCACAGCTTGGCTGCTGACAAGCTAGAAGGGAGCTGGTTGGTCAGTTAACAAGCATTTATTAAACTCTCACTCTATGCCAGGCACTGTGATAAGCTCTAAGGATAGAAAAAAACTGCAAATTATTCTTGCCTTCAAGGAACTTACATTTTGATGAGGAGAACAGTGGGTACATAGGATGTATGTGTGTGTGTGTGTGTGTGTGTGTGTGTGTGTGTGTGCGTGTGTGTGTGCGCGTATATATATGAGAGGCAGCTTGGCAAGAAATAAGAAGAGCTGATTTCAGGTTCTTTCTCTGATCCATACTGGTTGTTTGATGAGTTTGTTTAAATTTTTAGCACCCCAGGCAACTTTATATTGCACATCTGCTTAGGTTGAGGGAGTTTTTTTTTCTGGTAGTGCCCTACGCTAAGGTAATCATAGGGCTGGATCAAGAACAAGAACAAAACCGAAGGGTTTACAAAGCAACGCATAGTAATTTCAAGAGGGAGAGAGTGCTTGAGATATTTTCAAGAGGGAGAGATAACTTGAGAGATCTGAAAAAACTTCCCATATTTTCTGAAATATCCTTTTGATGGAAACTTAGGAGCCCCAAAGAGGCAGAAGGGAAATGGGAGTGCATTCCCCTCCATAGGAGATATAGAACAAAAAGGTGAAAGTAGGAAACTCGAATGTCAGATTTAAGCAAGAGCTAACTGGATAGTTTGAATAAAACAGAGAGAATATTATCTCCATCTTCTCTCTCTCTCTCTCTCTCTCTCTCTCTCTCTCTTTTAAAAAGAAAAATTATTCCCACATTGTGGTTGTGTTGCTTTTAGAAAGACTTGTCTGCCTTCTATTTCATGTAAGTATCATAGTTTTCCAGTGAGTTACTTACCTTATTCCAGATGAGTAGACTACTGACAATGTTATAAAATATGGTAGGTATGTACTTTGAAGTTTCCAGTATAGACCATGAAAATGGAGCAATGTGAACCCTTTCTCATGACGTAATACAATCTTGATTCACTGGAGTTTCTTAAGGTTTGGGAAATGAGCCATTTATTTGTCTAAATCTTAAAATGTCTTCTGTAGTAAAAGCATATTTTCTATTGGCCCAAGAATTAGGAATAAGAGGTGGAAGATTCAACAGAAGAAGAATTTATGATGACTCATGCCAAATCCCTTGTATAATTGCTATGTAATTTCTTTTGGGGATTAGATTTTGGTGAGCAGAATTTTCTGACTCATTTAGACTTTTTTTTGTTACTTTACCTAGTCTCATTCAATCCTAGTGTTGGAAGGAAATGGGGATGGGAGGAGAGAAATCCAGTTTAACTCTTAAGCCATTTGTTTACCGATTTCCTAATTTTTTTTTCCCAAGGAAGAAATAGCAAACCACTCTAGTATCTTTGCCAAGAACACTCCAAATAGGGTCACAAAGAGTCAGACACAACTGAAACAACTGAATAGCATCATCATCATCTTCATCATCATCAATGTTTTTGGTGGACAGAATGAGAGGTGGATGCTGGGGAAAAAATTTCTGTAAGTGGGTTACAATGTACCTATAAAGTGATATTTCTTTGCACAAACCAAACCAAATGCATTCAAGTAGTCACTTACTTATTTGCAAGATGAACCTTGAATGGCATATCCACCTGGAAAAATCTGGAAATAAAAGTCTCCTCAATGAAGTTTCTAAATCATATGTATATGGTACAGTGGAAAAAGTGCTGGAGTTGTGATCAAATTTCAGTCCTTGTGCTAATTAACTGAATAATCTTGTGCAAAGAACTTTTGCTTCCCTCTTTCAGTTTCCTCTGCTATGAAGCAGCAATTGTACTGTACTGCTTGCCTCCACATTTTTCCTTGTAATCCTTAAAGTGCTATAAAATATAAGTTCTTTGAGGATAGACAGCCCTTCATTTTTATCTTTATAGTTTCAGCACTAACATAGCTCTGACACATAGTAGGAGTTTAATATGTTTAGTGACTAACTAATATTAAAATAAGTTATTTTATATACTGTTGCTATTAACGCCATGATAAACCTAGAGAGAATGTGAATTTTATTACAGCTTATAGGGGAAGGAAGACTGAAATACAGTGATAGGAGGGGATGGAAAAATCAGAAATATCAACTGGGTGGGGTTAAAGGTGCATCTGGACCTTGGTCATAGGTGACAGTAACTGAGGAATTGATGGTTCTTCCTTGCTTTTGTCAAGAGACTACACTTGACCTCTCAAGGTCCTCTATTGGTTCTTGTGAGGGAAAAGGGAGAAGGAGTCCCTGGAAGAGAACTCAAGGGAACAGGGTCACTTGCTAAGGCACTAAAGCACCCCCCTCCCCAACTGTGACTTCACCCAAGATAAGACTTTCTTCTGTGCATGTTTACCCTCCCTGACTTTTTTTTTTACTTAGTTGAAAGCTTTATTTGTAATTTTTGTAAGCTTAAATACAAAATAAGAAAAGAAAAAACCAAACTTAAATACTAAAACTAAAATAATACAACATAAAAAAGGAAAAAAAGCATTGCCAAGTGCACAGCAGAACATGAGAGAGGATTCAAAATATACAATGATCAACTTCCATTTTAAGAAAGCCTATATAAGAAATACTACTCATTGTATTGGGAGCTGTCCATCATTGATTCCTTGTAAGTTTTCTTTTGTTCTCTGCTATGCATTTTTTACTTTGATCTTTTTCCCTCCCTCTCCCCCACCCCATACAATTAAGCATGGAAATATGTGTATTATAGGTATGTATGTATGTATATACATACAATATATCTCTATCATCTATCTATTTATCTATATCTATCTATCTATCTATCTATCTATCTATCTATCTATCTATCTATCTATCTATCTATCTATCTATCCCTATATCTTCCCTGAATTTCAAAAGCCTTTCCCCTCTACCTCCTCTTCCCAAACTCTGATCCTTTTCCTGCCAAACTAGCCCTCACTAATCCCTAACCTATACTTCCATCCCAGGTTCTCCTCTACTCTTAACTAATTCCTCTCCATCCTATATTTCTCCCTCTCAGAGCCAATCTTTTTTCTTTTGTAGTTTATTTTTCTATTTCATAATCATAAACTTAACTCTGTTGTCTAGTCAGACTTGTGGAAGGGAAAAGGAAACAAAATCCAAAGAGAATTACAGCAAGTGAGAGCACAAGGATCATAAGGTATAAAAGCAGATGGGGGCAGGGTGCTCTCTACAGTTAGAGATAACTGGTTTGATGTTTAAGACAAAAAACAAAACAATAACTTATGAGAGTTGTCCACAGACGGTGATAGGGATCTTCCTGATGGTCTTGCCATCCTGAGAATGGAAACACTCCATGACTTCCACAATGTTCATGCCTTCTTTCACTTAGCTAAAGACCACATGCTTGCCATTCAACCAATCAGTCTTAGCAGTGCAGGTGAAAAATTTGGAGCTATTTATGTTGGGTCCAGAACTGATCATGGACAAGACACCAGGACCAGTGCTTCAGGATGAATTTCTCATTAATAAATTTCTCCCCATAGATGGGCTTGCCACCAGTGCCATCATGGCATGTGAAGTCACCACCCTGGTACATGAATCCAGGAATGATTCTATGGAAGTAGGATCCCTTGTAACCAAGTCCCTTCTCTCCAATGTTCTGAGCACTGAAGTTTTCTGCTGTTTTTGGAAACTTGTCTGTAAAGAGTCTGAAAGTAATTTGGTCCAGGGGCTCTATATCCATGACAATGTTGAAGTACACATTGTGACCGGCCATGGTAAAAGATGCCTGGGCTGGTGTGACTGTAGAGGCAGGGGTGGTGGGGATTCGTGTCTAGTAGGACTCCCAGTGGTAGCCTCTGCCAAGAGTCCATCTTCTGGTTCTCCTTGAAAGACATCATTCTCCTGAAATTAATTCATCTTTCTGCACCCTCTCCAATTCCAACTACTACTTTTCTCACATCCCTTGACACGCAGGCACAGGAAGAGCGTTGGCCAACTTTCCATAGACGGTTACTTTCAGACTCTTCCCTTGTCACCATGGCCCATTACTAACTCTATAGTAAGGTTCAACCCATCCTATCCTGACCTTTGTTGCAGTTTTTGCCTTTGTCTTCCAGTACTTTGTATAGGGTTGGGCATATAATGAGTGCTTAACAAATGGTTGTTGATTTTGGGGCTATCGCTAGAGACTTTTGATTCATTTTCTTTTCTCTTCAGGAAGTTCACAACTTAGCTCATAGTCTTCACCCAAATTTCTGCTTCTTTTGAACACTTGGACTTCCTGGTTCCTCAGCCTCCCCACTCTCATAACCCTTGCCTCCAGTCTTTTCCAACTATTCAAAGGACTGATTATACCTTAGAAGGGAGATTCACTAGGGGTTGAGAACTTTTTAAAAAAGGATATTTTATAACTGCATTTAATAGAATTTATTTCCTTTGTAGAGCTATTTATTTTGTGCATTTATAAATATTGCTCTGAAAAGGAGTCCCTAGACTTCACTAGACTGTAGAAGGGATTTATGAGACAAAAAAGTTAAGAATTCCCTTACCATAGATAAATCCTGCCCCCCAATCCTCTATTTCCAGATTGAATTTGCCCCAGGAGTCAGAGTCCTAAACTACATCTCTGGGGTAACTAAGACATATTATTCAGACAGGCTCTAGAACACCAGAGTCAACAAAGAAAACTACCCGTTTTGAAAACTATGATAATATAGGAAGGTCTCATACAGAATTCTAAGATAAACGTTATTTGAGAGGATAATTCAAATAGATTTTCAAAGTCCCAGCTGTCATTTTTTTACCTGACTCTTAAGACCCAGTTCATTTCTAAGAAAAGCAGCAAACCATTTAACCAATCATGCTATTGACAAGCAAATGCTGACGTTAATCAAGAAGTCTCTGCTCTTGGTGTTGCTCATTTGGTTGTTTGATTCTAAAAACTTTTAGCAGTTATGAGATGACTAATAAGGATCTTTTGAAAATGTCCGTTTATATGAGCTACGAACTCACTCATCCATGACAAGTGCAATGTGTTGCTACTATCTGGGTGCATCCTATAGAGGGGGGAAAAGGACGATTGCCTGAATATATGAAGACCATATCATCTACAAAGGTAAGGAAAGGATTGCCATTTAAATTCATGTAGGGAATTCCAACTCCCATGAAACAGCAGGCTTTCTAAAGTATTTGAAGCATGCAGTTGTATGTGCAAGCATTTTCAGAAACGTACACACACAAGTACCTAGAAGTTTTCTATATCAATAAAATCAAAATTCTAACCACTATTTCTTATCTATAGCTGTGTATTTGCATCATTTATTTGCTTACTGGGCCTGGAATTCCATTCATATAGAGAGGTGATGGTGAGGTGCTTTCCTGCTCTACTAATGCATACCAACATCTTCTCTGTAACTCAGTCTTAGAGAACTGCTTGAAGGCACTGAGACATTAAATGACTTATCCAGGGTTACGCAGAAAATGTGTCACAAGTCAGACTCTCTATTGTTTACTCTATTTTGCCTTTTTGATAAATGGACATATTAGTAGGTTATTTCAGTTTTAAAAATTATTTGCAAGATGAATTTATTTTGATTTTTTTTTTAAAATAGCCCAACCTTGTTATTTTATCACAGAAACTTCCTCTACTGAGGTAATTTGGTAATTTGTCTGTAATTTATGGTTGACTTTTCCAGGGATACAGAGCAAGTTCTAATCCTAGAACTCAGGCTTTCTTGCCTCCAGACCATTCTTTTATCAATTAATCCAGATGGTCTCTCCAGACTGAGCTAAGCCATAATAAAATGGTTATCTGCAGAGATAGGAAGTCTTGGCTGCCAAATGTTAATCTTAGACCTGAATAACAAATGCCTGCCTATGCTTAGAGAAATCATTGTGTCATGATTAATATCTATGCAAGTCTGGACCTTGGTTCCTAAGATTTCATGTGCAAGATTATTGGCCCTTCAATTATAAAGCAAAATTATAAAGGAAGGTAAACTGTGGTAATGGATTTCTCTGATGGTACAGGAAAAAATAGGTGAGTTGAAGTAGATGGGATCTGAATAGTTGCTTCCATAGAGTTTTGTTGTAAGATTATATTAACTCATCTCCTCTGGATGCAAGGAAACAATCATAATGAATCAAGTTTGATGACTATCTGCTTTCTTCCAATCTCCTCTTATCTTATCCCTTAAGTGCTGAGCATTTCTTCTTTTTCCTTCTTTTCTTCTCTAGAAGCCAGGTCTGCGTTTAACTTTTCTGCTCTCTGCTCTGCTCTTACGACATCCACATAGATATCACCAAAAGTCTGTCAGCTCCCTCTTATAGACCCAACTCAAAGAGATGACTCCCTGAAACAACCAAATCATTGCAAAAGGAGTTTATACAAAGATAAATCTCAGTTTTCTTAATTCATTTAGAATCATTGAGACTTAAGATATCTTTAGTTCTCTCAAGCAAGCACCAAGATTCTGTCAGGATATGCATCTTCTTGTAACCTCATCAGTTTTGTAAGATGATCAATCAGTCAAATATTTTTTAAGTTCCAGGTACCACATTAAGTTCAGAGGATACAAAGAAAGGCATAAGACAGTCTTTGCCTTCAAGGAGGTCATTATTTAATAATCACAATATCATATATTTAGATTTGGAAGGGAATCTAAGAGGACTTTGAGTCTGCCCTTCATTTTATAGACAAGAAAACTGACACACAGTCTTACTTATTCATGGTTAGTAAGTGTCTGAGGGGGGATTTGAACCCATCAGATCTTCCTGACTCCAAGTCCACTATCCTATCTACCCCTCAAACTGACTTGAGAGCTTTCTTTCACATAGGTCAGTCACTCAGTCTCTACATCTTTGTTTCTCTATCTGTGATATGAAGCGGGTGGGGGGAATCACTCCTTCCAATAAGATAATAGCAACTGATTATCCAGATTGAAAATAATGAGACCCTCTTTTCTCTCCTCTTTTCCATCACCTGTCTTTTGGTCATTTCTCAGCCCATGTCATATCCCCCTCCCAACCACATCATGGAATGGTTAGGCAGAAGAAAATAAGATGAACCTCAAACTATAGTTATCCCTTCCCCATCATGACTTTCTCCATTGAAATTTCAATATATGGTGGGTAGCCATAAGAAATTAAATAGGACTTTTGGGGAAGCTTTGCAGAAGCCACCAGATGACAGGTAAAGCCCAGCCAGGCAACACAGAAAAAATTTAGAAACTCAAAAATGCATAAATATATGTATAATATTATATAATATCAACATAATATAACATTAATAATATATACAATATATAATACATAATTATTATGAAATAATTAATTATTAATACTATATAGATAATACATATAATATGATATAATATATCTTTTAATACTATAATAATTCACACTTATTCTCTGGTATAAAGAGGAGGACTAAAAAGCTTTACCTGGATTTTCCAGATCTCTGGGGTGCCACTTCTAATCCCCTCAATGTGGAAGGGAAAACTGTAGTCTACTCTTTGGTAAAAGATGTGATCAGAAGAGGAGATTGTGTGGATGTATTAGGAAGGTTTGGGAGTGGGCATCCTACTATCCCAATGATCCTTTTCTTTTATGGTCATAGATAACTGAGACGGAACTTGGCTTTCTAGACAAGTCCTAGTGCCAATTTATCGTCACCCACCCTAGTAATAGTATGATGTAGATTTCAGAGAAAGTCTAAGAAATCTAAACTAGAAGGGTCGAATTTGGCTGCTTCTGTCACCCTGAGGCTTCAGGTCAAGTGAGGGAAAAGTTAGCAATGGCAATGGGAAGAAACCAGGCATTCTCACCATATTTGAAGCAAATCTGAGTTTTAAAAGTTTGATCTGTTTTGGACGATTTGCAAAAAGGGAAGAAATCCCATTGAGCAGAAAGCCTGTTGGGAGGCAGAATATTTTTGGCCTTGGTGATATAAGCACAGGGTGTGAAAGACATTTGGATTCTAGTCCTTTTGGCTTGCTTTGAGAGACTAGATATGTTGCTTAACTTTTCAGTGTTTGCCTCCTTATCTAAACAATAGAAATAATGATCATAATCAAAAAGGATTTATTAAGCGCCTATTTGCGTGGGCCACTGTACTAGGTACTGTGTGAAGATAACAATCCCCAGCTTATCTAACCAGGATATTATAATAGTCGACAAGATAATGGAAAAAGGTTTTAATGTCCTTGAAGAAGTAATACCACACAGTCAGAGGATTATGTACTCAAAGGAAAGAAAAAACCCCCAACAGATTTCATTACATTTTGAAAGGTCACCCAAGAGGTCTATTGGCTAGAAATCAGAGTTGTAGACTTGATGCCTCTTCTGGTCAGATAGTTATCAGGTCAAAACAACATTCTATGGCCACAGACTCCTTCCTGCTTCTCAGTCCTAGCCACATCTTATAAATCATGTAATATGGGCATCATCAGGCAATGGAGGGGAGGGGTAGTGGTGGTTGCGGTGATGGAGGAGGAGAGCAGAGCAGAAAGTCTGTTCTGCTCAATACAAACCCATCATTGGTAAGAGTAAAAATGATTCAGAATACGCACTGGATGGAAGACTGAATTTTACATGGATCCTCAGAGGCAGGTCATTCTTGTCTGACTCCTTATGCCATGTAGAGATCCCTATGGTAGTAACACCCTGACTACATTTGAACATTTCCAGTAATAGGAACTTTTATGTTTTATGAGGCAGCTCATTCTATTTTGGAAAGGTTTTAATTGTTAGAAGTTTCTTTCTGATGATGCTCTGAGATCTCTCTTCCTGTTAACTTTCATACATTAGAAGCCTTTTAACCTTTGGAGACACAAAGGATGATTTTATTCCTTTTCCTGCTTTTCAAATATTTATGTCTCTTACAAGTCTTTTCTTCTCTAGATTAAATATATCAAGTTCTCTTAACTGTTCCTTGTTTAAAAAAAATGTGAGAGGTTGAACATTATGGAGTACTATGGGATTGTAGGCTTAGAAATTGAAGGGACCTTAGAGGTCAGCTAGTCTAACCTCCTCGTTTCACAGATGAGGAAACTGAGGCTCAGAGGTGTTAAGTGATTTGCCTATAGTCACACATTCCCAGTTTAGCATGCATACCTTGAAAAGTGCTATTTCATTACATCTCTCTGTTTTAGTTTCTTCACCTTTAAAGGGTAAGTGTTAGCTTCAATGACCTCTAAAGCCCCCAACTGTAAATCTGTGATACTCTCCTCTCATCCCCCTGGATCTCCAGGCATAATCCTACCTGTCAGAGTTCTTAATATAATCAGGATCAATACTGATGTACTACAACCAAAATTTAAATTAAATAGTACAGGAAGGAAGTATTTTCACATATAATATCTCATTTGATCTTTATAATAATCCTATGAATTAAGTTGTATAATTCCTACAATTTTCATTTTACAAAATGAAAATAGGAATATTTTTGCCTTTAAAGGGCAGTATTTTAAGAGATATAAAACTCAAAAGAAAATCTCTAAAATCAAACAATTGTGGAAACAACAAACCATAGAATCATAACTGATAAATCTGGCACCTGGGTCAAAATCAGTTGAGGGGAACTGGGCAGAGACAAATCTTGAGATACCCTGTGGTTAACTTGAACCACTATCGTTGATGAGTCTGGTCATCTCTAGGCTAGGGAGTGCATGAATAATTTGCCCCTGGAAGGGTGCATTAATAACAGCAGGAAAGAGTAAATCTAAGAGATTGACAAATTGGGACTGACCTGGGATGGTAGTTTGGACAGGTGGGAAGCATACTTCCTACTCCTAGGGTGCCAAAAATAGGGTAGGAGAGGCATGCTTCCTTCCTTCTATAATCCTTTGGACCTTAAAGTCTTCCTCTTGCCCCATGATGCACAATGGGACCACCACAGGGAGGATGGATTAGCATCTTGGGGGAGGGAGAGGAAGGAAATGCACCCCTCCTAGATGTCGATGCCCCAGGGCAAAGTCCTGGTTGGCTGATGCTTGTTACTGTTCTGCCAACTCATCATTTCTTCAGTTAACCTACTTTCTCTCAAGGGATTTCTTTAGAATGTCTGTATTCTATTTATTTGTGGCAGCCTTCTAGGAGAAGAAAGTATACCTTCCTGGATGTAGGTGTCCTGAGGCAAAGTCGTGATTGCCAGACACTGGTTATGACTGCCAATCTACCGGTTCCTTAGTCAACCTTTCTCAAGGGATCCCTTTTGGACGTTTGCATTTTACTTACTTGTTTTTGTAGGTGTAGAGCTGAGAAGACCGTAAAGGTCACATAGTTTACTCACCTCAGTTTTACAGATGAGAAAAGTGAGGCCCATGGAGAACAAATGACTTCCCTAGGTAATGAGGGGCAGAAACAGATTTGAATCCAGGTCCTGTGATTCTATGTTTAGCATTCACACATTCAAAATCTGGAAAATGGCCTTTAAACACATTTGAGTTCTCTGATGACACATTTTCAAAGCTAAGATATGGTGAGAGAAATTATTTGTTGGTGTTTCTGACTCTCCTGGGATCAACCTCAAGAAAGATTGTTTAGTTCGTCTTTCCTTTGCATAATTCTTGAAGTCAGAACAAGAAGAGGAATACACAATGTGACTGACTTTTCTTAGGCAATCATAGGCAATGCAGACCTTGCTGACAGAACTGGATCTAATTGGTCTAAGCGAAAAGTATAAGGATCTGAGGATTTTGTGTCATAAAAGGGGGCACATGCCAAGCTTGCATGCAATCCGTCAGTCTTACAGAGTGTTAACCTGAACCAGAGTGAAATATTCTTCCTCATTTTACCTCCGTTTCTGAACAGCTGCCAACCAGCATACATCAAAGTGAGGAACTGTAAATGAGCCTCTTTCCTGCAAATAAGATTTTAATGAGATGCTTTGGTCAGGAACCTTCTAATATGAAATGGTAAAATGTGAGATTCTCAAATCCCTCCTCACCCCAACCCCAACCCCCAACCAGACAATGATGTAGACCTTGGTCAGCTTTCTTTAATAAAGTTGAGTTTAACAGGCAACGAAACAGAATCAGACCAAAGGATGTTGGTGCTGGTGCTGGTGAAGAATTTTGCTCAGTGTCTAGTAGATTCAGCAGTAGATATCCACACTGACTGAACTATCATGCTTACACTATCTCTTCCTGTACATGAAGATAGAGGCTAATGGGAGGATGATTCTAACTCTCTTTGTGCAGGGCTCAGAGTGGGGAGGAAGCTTTTCACTTTTTCTAAATCTGGGAAATAGATTTATTTTTTCTCTTTTTGTTATTTCCTTTCTGTTATCTTTCTTATGGGAGAATGTGTTTGTCTGCATACGTACTGAGGGCAGAGTATTAGAAAAGTGGACTGGACTTGGAAAACAGACGTGCAGGAGAAGGTAGAAAGAGGAAAATAATTTCCCCACCCCCAGCTCAAACATTATCTGGAGTATGTTGTCAAAGAGCCTTCATTTCTATGACCCAGTAAACCCTATTCTTTTAGCTTTTCCTCTTAAGGCTAGCTCTTGCTTAATATTTCTCCAAGTTCAGTCTACACATTTTTCAGTTATATGGCCCCAAATGATAATGTCCCCTAATCGAAATGAACAAAGGACAGGGATCCAAGTATAGGTCCTTTATACCTCTCACAGACAAGATTATGGTATGCTTACATAGAGGAGTTTTCAAGATATGACTTGATTTTTTTACAAGTATTTTAGCAAATTTAGAAAATATATTTTTAAAAAGTTTATGAAGATATATTACAAACGTATAGACTTTGGATCTCACCTCACACACTTCCTCCATTAAAAAAATTACCATTTACCACCACTTTTATATTACTAATGGAGTCCTCAAACATTTTGAGAAAGCTATCAAAATCTATTTGTCAAACGCTATAGGTACAGATATCTAATAAAGGAAACATAGGGAAGGGGAAATTTGTATCTCTACATCTTTAAACTTTATAGTATTTAAGCTTCTACAAATCCAGTTTATATGAACAGCCCCTTATGTTTTTAGATGGAAAAGATTTTAAAATATTTTCTTTATTGTACTAGATCTGTAGTGAATCTTCCACAATAATAATTTTAATATCTATGTCAAAAGTTAAAATAGCAAAGGCTTGTGAATAACATTGAATTTTTGCAAAATTACTCAGATAATAAATGAAGCTGCTCCAACTTTACATATAGCTTCCTCTCTTTCTCTTTCATTCCAGCTAAAGCTTAAAGAAAATCTTAAGCCAACTTTATATGTTTGAAGGAAGTGAAGTTAAACTTTAGCAATGAAATTGAAGAAGCAGTTAAATGCCTTCATCCTCTCCCATTGGTAAATGGTATTCTGCTTAGCCTATTCTATACCCTTTCCATTTAACCTCATCTACTTCTCACAGTCCAAGTAGTTCTCAGACTGCCCTCTCCTTCCCATAATCACCTAAACCAAGAAAGATCTGTCTGCTCCTTAAATTCAGAATATTCCCAAAATAGACTCATCATTTTCCCTCAAAACCTGTTCATCCTGATTCTCCTGTTTCTGTTAGTAGTACAACTGTTCTGGTAGTCAGTTATGCTCAAAGCTCCTAGATAATCTTTTACCCCACCTTCTCTCTTGTTCCCAAGGAACTGGGAAATATGTTCGTAAGTCATTACCTCCGCAATATTTCCCATGACCATCTCATATTTTCTGTTTCCCTTGCCACCACTTCAGAGCAAGCTCTCGTTATCTTGCATGTGGCCTATTTCAATAGACTGAGAAATGTTCTCCATGATTCCAGTCTTTCTTTGTTTCCAAATCAATCTTTCATCTCTCCCTTGTCAGGTTAGTCTTCCTAAACAAAACTCTCTGGTCATGTTGGTCCTCTCTTAAATAAGCACACAAACAAATAATGAAAACTTCAATAGTGTTAAGCAACCCAGTTTAGAAAAAAATCAAAAAGAATTGAATTCATTAACCTGGTGCTTGAGAAATGAGAGAATATCAAATATTTGGGGAATGATTCCCTATTTGACAAGAGCTGCTGAGAAAATAGGAATTCAATTAGGCAGAAATTAGATGTAGACCAGTATCTCTTACCACATTTCACAGTAAGCCCAGAATGGATATGTAACCTGAATATGAATGACTATATCATAAAAAATAAAATAAAAGAGAACCGGATCTGAAACCTTTCACACCTATGGCTGTGTGCAGGTGGTGGGGTAGAGGGAGGGCAGTTCTTAACTAAATAAGGGATGAAAGTTATTACAGAAGATAATTTCTGTTACATGAAATTTAAAAGATTTTGCACAAACAAAATTAAAGCAAGTATGATTAGGAAGGAAGCTGTCAAGTAGGGGAAAAAAGAAGACAAGAGCAGAGTGAGGAGAGCAAAAGAAAAGAGAGAGGAGAGGGGAGACAATTAACCTGACGTGACTTGTTCTTTAAACCAAAATTCTCATTAAAAATTTATTGCTGTCTTCTGTTTTCATGTTCTGTACATTCTCCAGTATATTTCTCACCTCTTCTCAGAGAGTCATTGCTTTATAATAAAAGAATACACAAAAGTAAAAAAATACAATAGTACAATAAAACATGCAGGTATACTTATAATATCCCACTTTTACAAAAAAACGGGGAAAAGTACCTTCTCTTATCCCATTTTGGGGGCTATGCTTTTGGCAGTACATATTTTTGATGAAGTTATGCTGGCTCTTTGTGATCTCATATTCTTTCTCTAGATATTAACTAAGAATTCATTAGAATTTTGTCAGAAATCAAAGTCAAACACATGGCAGGTCAAGTTTCCTAAAGATGGCTAACTATATTCTTTTCCATTACAAAAATCAGTAAAATTGTCCATCACAAATCCTGTATTAGTTCTTTTGTCTTCCATAATCTTTTGGATATCACTGACGGTAGCTTAGCCATCATTTCTGACAATTCTTTTAGTTTTCAAGAATGAAGTGCATCTGATCCTGGTGACTTGAACTCATCAGCAATAAACAGGTCCTCTCTTATACATTCCTTGCTTATTTTTGATATTACCAATTTCCTATTAGTCATTTTTGTTCTGTACTTTCAAGTCTAAAGATCATTTTTTGAACAAAGAAAACAAGCAAAATAGCAGTGGAAGTTTTCTACTTTCTCTCCATCATCCATTATCACTCTCACATACACTCTGAGCACTAGACTTATCCCTTCTTTTATCTTCCTCTTTTTTTCCCAATACAGCTAAAAGAACACACAAACCTTGTTTTGTTATCCTCACTTCTCCTTGCCAGCCTCAGTTCATTTTGGGTTTTAGCTTTCCTAACACTGTTTTTACAGGATTATGCCACGCTTTTTAATTCATGCTTCTATTCTTACTTTTGCCTCTTTCTTCTGTTTGTCCTTTAAAAGTCTAAGTTTATCGGTGAATTCCTCATGTATCCACATCCCTTACATTACTTTAAAATTTTCTTGTTTATTATTATGAATTTTTTAAAAGTATATTTTAAATTTAACATGGTAGTTTAAACATTCTCTGCCTGCTTTTTTCCCTTTATAAACTTTACACATCAGTTGATATGTTGGTGAAATATTGTTTGAATGGATGCTACTACACATGATGTTTTAGACCTGGGATAGCTTTCAAGGAATTCACATGTAAGGAGAGCCTTGGTATTACATATAAAGGCTTAAATCTTTGTTGTACTTGTTGGTCATAATGTGCTAATATAAAGTGAGTCCAAGGTTGTAGGTGAATACATTATACACTGAATTGTATCATATCATGTACTTTACTATATTATTATGTAATATACCTTAGCATTTTCATATATAATCAATGAGCAACTTATATAAATATATGATTTCCTTGGATCACTAGTAATAGAATTTGAATTCAAAGCAGAAGTCCTTTCACTTCCTTTAGATTTCCAGATGAATGACTCTCAAACATGCAAAAAAAATACCTCACATAAAAATTACTTTAATAATTGTCATATTTTATTAAAAATAATCCCCCAAATATTAACATTAAACCAATAAAATTCTTACCATTGTGAATGGGTAGAATGGACCTGTGTTTAATGAGAGACCAAATAATATATTTACATAATTAATGTCAGAAACAAAAGTATATATTTTATCCCTCTTACTGGGCAAACATTACTACTATAATCTGACCATAATTTATCTTCCCCCCCACCCCCAATACTTATTTTCCTCAGCTTCTCACTCTGTCTAAACCAGTTTTTTCACTTTCCCTTTTGTATGCCTTGCTCATTAGCATCTCTTTACTTTTAACCGTAACATTCTGCTGACTTGTTGTGTCCTTTTCCTTCTCCATCTCTTCCCAAAATGCTCATTCTTTAGATCTCAGTCTGAAATGAACACTCCCCTCTATGAACTCCTAGAGTAATTAATATCAGTTGGGTAATCAAACATTGTCTTACTATGTTGCTTAGATTGTCTTAACTGTTGTCTAAATCTTTTATTGTTTTTTCTAGCTCCGCAAAGGTCTCCCTTAAAAAACTTCATGGTGGTGCAGAGGTAGCTCTGACAGGTTCTATCAAGCTGAAAAGATTTTAGGTAAGGATATGATGACAGTGTATATGTCTACTGCTCAAGGAAAGCTCATCACTAGAAGGCTGGTGACTAGATAATGCATTTAAAAAATCAACATAACCCATGAAATAAACAAAAATACAAAATGACCCTCACTCCTGAACTTCTGTAAGAGACTTTTCTCCTCCCTTCCCCTCTTCAATGTCTTCCCTTTGAAATTACCTTCCATTTACATTATCTTTCAATTTATCTGTAGATATATACTTATGAATATCTATCTAATCTACCTATTTATCTTGTATGTATATAGATTTGTATGCTATCTTTCCCATTAGAATGTAAGGTTCATGAAGGCAGGGATTGTTTTTACTTTTCTTTATGTTCTTACCACTTGGTGCTGTTCCCAGCATACAGTAATTATTAAATAAATGCCTTTTCTACCTTCACTGTGAGAGAGATGGAAGAAAAATAAAAAAAAGGTTCCTTTAAAATCCACATTCATTTTACAGTTGGTAGTCTTAATAATCAATCTTTGTCCAGCTAGCCTCATAAATGAACTGAATCATTTCCATGTTGACATTCTTACTGTAAATGAAGTCAGAAGACACAAAGAAGTTGCGGTTAATGGAAAGATGGTTCACAGGTTCTCCTTAGCTAGGAATAAAGGAATTGGAATTGTGTACCCAAGGTACTGAGAAGCATCATTTTGTGAGATATTTTGTCATCTCACCTTGTAGTGAGTAATAATAATTGATGATGATGATGACATTTGTATTAATTCATAATTTGTATTATTAAGATTTGCAATGTGCTTTATAGGTGTTATTTCATTTGATCAAAATAAGCAAAAATAACAAATCAACATGAAGATAATTGTAGCCAATATGCCAGCGTCTCTTGAGGAATCTGAAGTCACAGAAATATTCTCTGAAGAAACTGACAAAGTTCTCTAAACCAGGTCAGTGTTGGCATCATTCATGTAAAGGTGTGCATAAGTAAGGACGAACTATATAGAAAAGTATTCTTCAGAATTAAGAAATGAAAGGAGGCAAATCCTTGTTAAGGTGCTCATGCCTCTTTGACCTATCCTTTTTTTATCTTTTATCAAAGCATTCACTTCTTCCTCAATCTGAATGTAGGTATTCCTCAAGATTGTCTTCTACCCTCTTCTCTCTCTCTCACTCTGTCTTTCTCTCTCATCGAGCACACTCTTTCTCCATTCTTTGAATGAGATAATATTTGCAAAGATCTTAGCAGAGCACCTGGTATGTGTTGTTTTCATTATTGAGTTATTCAGTTGTGTCTGACTCTTTATGATCCCATAGAACACAGTACACCAATACTATCCATGGGGTTTTCTTGGTAAAGATACTGGAATACTTTGCCACTTCCTTTTCCGGTGGATTAAGGCAAATAGGGGTTAAGTGACTTTGCCCAGGGTCACCCAACCAGTGTCTGAGGCTTAATTTGAATTCAGATCTTCCTGACTCTAAGCCCAGTGCTTTATCTATTGAGCCTCCAAGGCAGAGGTTAAATGACTTGCCCAGGGTTACCCAGCTACTAAGTGTCTTGAAGATGGATTTGAACTCAGGTCTTCCTGACTCCAGACCTAAGGCTTTATCCACTGATCCATCTAGTTGTCTTGTAGTAAATACAATAATAAATACTGTTACCTTCACCTTCTCTTTCCTTCAACAATGATCCCCAAATCTACAACTCTGGTTTCTTTTCTTAGATCCAGTTTTGGGATTCTAACTACTTGTTGAACATTTCTATTAGATGCCAAATTGGTACTTGAAATTCAACTGAATTTATCACTTCCCCCATGTCACCTACTTCTGGTTTTCTTAATTCTGTTAACAGAATGAGCAAGATCTCATTCACCCAGAATCAAAGTCTTTGAGTTGTCCTTGACTTTCTTTCCTTTGAGGCTCCTTACTTCCAATCAGAACTGCCAATTATATCTCTGCAACATCTTTGACATCAATTCCTTCTCTTTCATTGGGATTGCCAAACACTAGGCCACATATCATTTCCTCTTGCCTTCCACGTATCAAAGCAATAATTTCCTAATATATTTCCCTGCCTCTGGCCTCTATACTTCCTTCAACTCTTTCCACACACTATAACAAGAATGGTTTTCCTGTTCCACACATCATTCACTCTACTGCTTAAACAATTTCAAATTTCCCATCACTTCGTGAATAAAGCTTAAAATTGATTGCCTGGGGTCATACAGGAGGTATAATGAATAGAGTGCTGACCCTGGAGTTAAGAGGATCTGAGTTCAAATATGATCTCAGACACTTCTTGGGCAAATCACATAACCCTGATTACCTCAAAAAAATTGATGGGTTGGCATTGATTAATCAATAAATCAATCAAGAAATATTTGTGTACCTACCAGGTGCTTGGAATTGTGCTAAAGGATTCAATTATAAAGAATGAAACCATTTCTACTCACAAGAAGTTTACATTACAGTGGAGGAGACAATAAGCACAGATATATAAGGAGGATAAATTGAAAGTGAATAAATACAAATGCATACGAAAGAGTTGGAGAGAAATCAGAAAGGCTTTTTGATGGCTTTTCACAATCTGCCCAGGATCTAATTTTCCAGTCTCATCTGCTTTCTTCAGTAAAATATAAGCTCCATGAGAGCAAGGACTGTTTCATTTTTTTCTTTTTGTCTTCTACCATAGCATCTACCACATAGGAGACATGTAACAGGTATTTGTTGAATATGAATGCATGAGTACTCAGATGTCTCATGTCTGTACTTCGTGAATAATTCCTTCAAGAAAATAGCTTTGGACATGGTAAGCACATTGACAACATAAAAAATGAAACTGACTATATTAAAAGATAAGAAATGATTAGTTATGCACATAGCAGCAGTTTCGGAATCAGTTGTCTGTATACCATCATCTCAATAACCAATTAATGTAAAGAAAAATGTCCTTCTAGGAGTCATGGCAAGTTGTTTTAAGCCCAAGTGTCATAGTGGCAGAAATGACTGTGTCAGAAAAAGTTAAGAAGTTATAAAGGAGTAAGTTAATCAGACTTTAAAGGATATAGTTGCTGAGTTCTGAGCAAGGATACATATTGATTGTTCTGGCTCAGCTTCGTATCATGACAGCTCTTTGTAGCCCTGACAGCGCAGAGCATATTGCTGCACAGACAACAGCAGCTCTGTAAATGTTTTTTGACGTAACTAATTTCAAAAGGCCATATTGGGAATCAACGGGAGTAGATAGGCATACAGAATCAGCCGTGGTTCTTAGAGCCAACCTGGAAAAGCAAACTCATTTTTTTTAAAATATCAACAGTGAAGATTATAGATTCATAGTTAAAGTGACCTAAAGTCGATGTCTCACCAAATCTCCCCTTTTGCAGGTTAGAAAATTGAGACCCATAGAGGTGGCAGCTAGATGGCATGGTGGACAGAATGCTAGAGCTGAAGTCAAGAAGGTCAGGGTTCAAATCCAGCCTCAGACACTTAACAGTTGTGTGACTCCAGGCAAGTCACAACCACTCTGTCCCCATCGTCTTATTTATAAAATGCAAATAGATTAGAATAGCACCTACTTTTCAGAGTTGTTGTGAATATAAAATGAGATGATGTTTGTAAACTGCTTTACAAAGCTTAAAGCACTATTTAACTGCTAGTTAGATGATGATGTTTCATCTAAGGTCATATAATTAATAAGTGATATCTTACGGATAAGGCCCCTACTGGGCCCCAGGGCATTTGCTTCACTTGTATTTATGAGTAATCTTTTAGCACCATTTCAGAGCTAAAGAAAAACTGAGCAAGAGATGCCAGTGTAGCTGTGACAATGAGAAACCCCAAACTAGTGTTAATGATGAAGAAAGGATGTATTATGGTCTCTGAATGTGACAATTTTCCTTTATAAGATCTTGAGGCTGTATACTTCATGATACCTTTAAAGCCTAAACACTGTTTCTCTTTTACAATAAAGAAAAGTGACTGCTGCAACTGTCCAAGTATTTTTTACCCCGGGGGGTAGTGGGGGCTTAATAAAATACCAAAGGTAATACAGATAGACTAAGCTGCATAGATGATGTTCAGTCATTTTGATGTAATCAAATGGCTAATGTTTTCACAGCAAGTCTCATCCTATATCCCCTCTCAAATGAAACCCTTTCTGATTTCAACCTTTTCTCAAGCAAGAATGGGAGTCAAGTGCAATGTAAATATATAAAAATCAAATATAACTTTTATTGATGGACAAATACGCAGTCAGGGTTCTTGCTAACTCAAGTATTTCTTGCTAGGCCCCTGAGATTTGGCTAGTAAATGACGCAGAAGGGAAATAATTCAGAAGTGCAATCATGTTTTGCTCACATAAACGCACACATTCTTAACTGTTTTACGCAGGCAACTACGCCATTCTTGCAAACCCATCTACCCTTACCCCAATTGAAATACAAAAATTTTAACTGCAATAGTCATTTCAGGATGTGAAATAGCTTTACCCACTGGTGATTTATCTGTCCAACTTGAAGGTTTTTTTGGTCCTCCCTCCTCTCTCACTTTGACCACCCTTTTGGGAATACATGGCAATCCTTCCTTTTGTGAGTCAGCCTTTTCTAGGTTAACCATCCAACTTTAAATCTATGATATTATGATTAGCAACCCTGACAGTCTGGCTTGTGGGACCCATGAAATTAAGAAAGGAGAGAACATATTTTGTCAATGTTACATCTGCATGGAGAAGTATCTTTGTCAACCTGAACAATTCTTATTAGTAGCAGAAGCATTGCAGTGGTTTAAAGAGAGCTTGATTTTGGAGTTACAGAATCTGTCATACAACTCTGGTGTGTGTGTGTGTGTGTATGTGTATGTGTGTGTGTGTATGGTGAAAGACAGAGAGACAGAAGAGAGAGACAGAGAGAGAGAGAACTCAAGCAAATAATTTATTCTCTGTAGTTCTCAGTTTCCACATCTGTAAAATAAGAATATTGAACTAGCTAGCCTCTAAGACTTTTTCCAGCTCCTAAAGTTCTAAAAAACCAGAAGATGAATTCCTTTCTTTGCTGGGTATAAGTGGGAAGGCAACTTGTTTCAACTGAAAGATCCTCCTGAGTCAGACGATCTGGATACAAGGCCAACTTCTCCTAGGTGGAAGGGCAAGTTGCCCAGCCTCTCTGAGCCTCAATTTCCTTATCTGTAAAATGAGAGGGTAGGACTAAATTGCCTCTGAGGTCTCATTTAGCTCTAGATCTCTGCTCCCATCTGGTTTTGATCTTCATAGAGATTTGGAAAATTTCCAAGGCATTCTTGGAGCAGTATGAGTTAACTATATTACATAGACCTATAGTTTCTCCATCAGTGAGGTGAGGGTAGCATTTATTCTAGATCACTTGAGGAATCCTATGATGAATATGCCAGCACTTCTGATGAGTGACCAAATTACCTTACTGAGTTCCAAAAATCATAGCATTTGAGAGTTAGAAAGGACTTCAACAACCATCTAATTTGACCCCAGAAATACTGCTCTCTTTCAGCCACTATTCTAAATTATTCTTTTAGTCTTTTTAATAATTATATCATAATAGACTTTGTCACTTACTGACATCTAGGTATATTGCTGAGTAAATGGTTAAAGAATATGAATAAATTTTGTTTTCAAAAAGATTGCCAAGTATTAATGACCATGTGAAAAATACTCCAATGGTAATGGAAATGCAAATCAAAATAACACATATCCAGAAAATTGGCAAAAATGGTAAAACATCAACATAGTGTTGGACAGGGTGTGGAAAGACAAGCATAACTAATGTGCTATTGATGGAGTTATGAAATCAGTCCCACTATTCTTGAAAGCTATTTGGAGTTATGATAAAAAGGTATATGCTAAGCATATACCTTGAGAAGGATAAAGACCAAAAGTCCCCTACAGGCCACAAACACTCTTAGCAGCCATGTCTGTATTAGCAAAAAAATTCTGAAACAAAATAGATGTACAATGATTGGGGAATGTCTAACAAATTGTGGTACATGAATGGAATTGAATATTACTGTTCTACAAGAAAGGATGGGGACAGCTAAGTAAGGCAGTGGCTATAACACTGGCCCTGGATTCAGGGGGACCTGAGTTTAAATCCAGCCTCAGATATTTATTAGCTGCATGTGACCCTGGGTAAAGTCACTTACCACCATTTGCCTCCCCCTTCACAAAAGGTGAGTGTGCAAAAAAGCACATGAATTTGGGAAAACATATGAATTGATGATGATGGAAGCAGAACCAGAAAAAGAATATCTTAAGTGCCTTGACAATGCAAATGGAAAGAACAAAAGAAGGATACACTATTGTAGAATTACAGTGAACAAGCCTGGCCCTGAGGAAGAGATGAGAAAATACACCACCACCGCCACCGCTGCCAGCGCTTTTTTTTTAGGAGTGCAGACTATTGCATAAACTGTCAAATCTGGCTAATGTGTTGATCGGTCTTACTGCTCTACTTTCTTTGATTCTTTGACTGAATTCTTTAAGAAAAATAACTTATTATAAGGGCTGATAGGGGAGAATTTATTTGCAAATGGTCATAGATTTAGAGCTAAGAGGATCCTTAGAGGCAAGTCCAATTCTCTCATTTTACAGGTGAGGAAACTGGTGTACGGAGCAGTGAAATGATTTGCCTAGGGTAGCACAGATAAGATGCATGACTCAGGTAGAATTCGAACCCTGGTTTTCCAGATTCCAAGTCTAGAACTACTTTGTCATGCTGCTTCAATCAATACAAATTAAATTCAGCACAATTTGGGGAAAAAAAATAATCTAACTATACCAACTATTGTTATGACATCTTCTGATCTACTAATTGAAAAAGAAATGAGGTTAATCAAGGATGACATCTATTGACTCTTAGTGATCTCCCTTCCACTCCTAAATACTCATACACCATCCATTTTGAATGATAAATTCTAGAATTTTGCTAAGATTTAAAGTTATCCTTATTGGTCTATAGTTTGAAGAATACTTCTTTTTAAATTTCTTTGGCCTCAGTTTCTTCATCTGGAAATAGAGGGGTCAGACTAACTGCCTTTTGATCTCTATGACTGTAATCCTAGTATTCTGGCCCCACCATTTTCTCATTTTTGCTTTCATTGTACTGTTTTTCTTTTCTCAAAACTTAAAAAAAAATCATATGTAGCGAATTGGTCATCGTATATTTAGTGTCTTCAGTACTTTGGCATGCAGTCTGTACAGATCTGGTAAATTCTGAAGTTTGCTGCTCTCTTATAATTTTATTCTGGAGAGATAATTGAGCTCTCCAGAGATGATTGATTCAGTCTTTGCTGAAAAGTCAGTAAGTGCCAATTCCACAAAACCTTAGCATGTCTTAGCTTTGTGTTAGGATCAGAAGACTTCTAGGTGGATTTCATATACATAATACAATAAGAATTTCATCTCCCCTAGACATTGTCATATTTCCTATGAAGGACAGATTGCTATCACAAGTTTATTTTTGGTTCTTTACGTTAATAGAACTTTTCATGTGGCTATTAAAAATGAAAGACTCCTTCCTCTGATCCCAAATTCCCTATTCATCAACACTGTTGGGGATTACTATGGACCTGTAATTGTATACAATCCCATCACTTATAAGAATGCCAATTATAATAACATACCAAATGACCTGGAAGGTCATTTAATATGGGACCTATTTCCTTTTTTTCAGTTATTCCTTGCCTACATCCTACAAAGAAGAAAATGATTTCATTACCTCTGTGTCACCTTTTCAAGAGTTCATCACTGACCCCTGAGTCTGATGCACTTTGGAGAAGAGAGGCTACTGTCAAGGACACAGCCATTGTTTTGTAGGATCCTCTAGACTCAAAGCCCTAAATTATTTGGCAACAAGATAAAGAGAACCAAAACTATAAGGAAGGTTGGAAAGAATATGATACTCATTTTCCTGGAGATTTCTCCAAAGGATAGACTTGTTGGTAGGGTACATCTCATAGAAGAAAGTAGCTACGGAGTTCCTAAATCACAGTCTAATAGCCAAGTATTTGGGGACCTGCCCATTCTGCTACTAGCAAAAGTTATAGAACTAGCCTGAAGGTCAAAGAATTTAACACCAGGGCTGTGATTTGAATCATAATCCAATTCAATCCCTCAAACCTACTATGTTCAAGCTTCTCACTAGGTGCTTTGGATACAAGGATAAAAAGAAATTCCCAGTCCTTACATAGTTTACCTTGAGCCTAAAGCCTACAGCTGAAGTGTTTGGGATAATTATGGCCCAAGCAAAATCATTCAGGTTCTTCTTTGCACAAGCACATTTGTGCTTTCTCACATTCCTGCTTCCCTGAATATTCCCATAATCCCTATGGTTCTGGAACACATCTCCCAAGTTTGCCACCTGATTTCATGACCCTAAGGTTCAAAGAAAAAAAGCATGAGGTTACAGAAACTCCTCAGTCAAATAATATTCATTTTCAGACTACATTTACTTCATGACAATGATTTCAGAAGATCCTTGGGGATCTTGCTAGAGATGATGTATCAAGTCAAAGGGAAGACAGAGGAGATTAATTTGGCCATATCTATTCTGCTATATCTTGTACTTATAAAGGCTGGGTGCTACTGGTACAAAATTGGCAAGAACAAAATTATATATTCCAATGGAAAAATGTATCTCCTAGAAGATATAACTTTATACCTCCCTTCTACGTTGTGAACATTCCCAAATTTAATGGGGTACTTGGCCTTGGTCATTTTGGAGAAGGAACTGAATGAAGCAATCTTAAATGTTTAGTGAGTGTTGAAACAGAAAAGAAAATATAGGCATTGAAAAGTAAAGCATCATAAGGAGGATATTGCCCTATTGCAGATGAGAAATGTCGCATAGATAGGTCATTCATGAATGCCACAACCATAGTTGTTTGTCGTTTGTTTCCAAAAAGGACCAATGACATCGTGGGGTGATGTCTTGACTTGGATGTGAATTGCACTTAGTTGCATGATAAGTTGGAGGCAGTGGATGTCCTTGGTGTCTTTGATGTCTGACCCAACTCTAAGTACTCCAAAGCATCTGCTTCAACTGCCTTCATGGTCATTGGGACAATTGTTCTCATCCACTCATTCCTCTGAGGTAAATCTTCACATGCTTGTAGTAGATATGCCCCTACCTCACCAAAGGGTTTAGGATCTGTCAGTTATTCTCACCCTGGTTTAGAAGAGCTTGGTAAGCCTTCACATCAGCCATGATAGTCCTCCCTGAACACCCCATACACTCCTGCAAGAATCACCCAAATGCCTAAGACCTTATCACCTTCTAGGTGATAAATATTCGGGAACTTTGCCAGCTATAAAGAGCTTAAATGCTGTTATCTAAACCCAGAGCTTATTCAGGATCTGAAGTATTCATTTTCTGCCTAAGGCCAAAATTGTCCTCAGACTTCACTTCATTAGTGGAACACTACCCTGGTCATGGTACATGCTGATGGGGGAATTGAACACATTATAGAAGACAGCCTACTTTGGTAGAAGGCGAGCACTTAACGGTTCTCGTTGTTAGAACGGAGGGGAAGTGGATGAGAAGTTAGAACAGGAAGGAAAAACTATAATTATAATAATGACTTTAAAAGAAATCGTGTGTGTGTAGTAGTAGTAGTAGTAGTGGTAGTAGTAGTAGTAGTGGTGGTGGTGGTAGTAGTAGTGGTAGTAGTAGTGGTAGTAGTGGTAGTGGTAGTAGTAGTGGTAGTAGTGGTAGTAGTAGTAGTAGTAGTAGTAGTAGTGGTAGTAGTAGTGGTAGTAGTAGTAGTAGTAGTAGTAGTGGTAGTGGTAGTAGTAGTGGTAGTAGTAGTAGTAGTAGTAGTAGTGGTAGTAGTGGTAGTAGTAGTGGTAGTAGTGGTAGTGGTAGTAGTAGTGGTAGTAGTGGTAGTAGTAGTAGTGGTAGTGGTAGTAGTAGTGGTAGTAGTAGTAGTAGTAGTAGTGGCAGTGGTAGTAGTGGTAGTAGTAGTGGTAGTAGTAGTAGTAGTAGTAGTAGTAGTGGTAGTAGTAGTGGTAGTAGTGGTAGTGGTAGTAGTAGTGGTAGTAGTAGTAGTAGTGGTAGTGGTAGTAGTAGTGGTAGTGGTAGTAGTAGTGGTAGTAGTAGTAGTGGTAGTAGTGGTAGTAGTAGTGGTAGTAGTGGTAGTAGTAGTAGTAGTAGTAGTAGTAGTAGTGGTAGTAGTGGTAGTGGTAGTAGTAGTAGTAGTGGGGGATTCTAGAGATTTTTCCATCTTCTATACTTTGTGTTTTCTCCCTCCTAATCTCTATCTCCTGGCTTCCTCAGTTTTCTTTAAGTTTCATCTGAAGTCTCATCTTCTACAAGAAGCCTCTCTTCATTCCCCTTAATTCTAGTGTCTTCCCTCTATTTATAATCTCCAATTTATTCTGTAAATATCTTGTTCGTACATAGCTGTTTGCACATTATCTCCCCCATGAGACTGTGAGGCTTTTGAGAACAGGGACTCATTTTTCCTCTAGCACAGCACTTGGCATTCAGCAGGTGCTTAATAAATGTTTGTTGCCTGACCACTGTTGACTACAGGTTGGGGTGGGGATGCTAACTTTAAGTATTCAAAATATGAGGCAGTATAGAATGGGTCTGACTCAGCTTGGGATCAAAGAGGTGGAAAGGAAAAGGAAGGGTTCACTTACCAGATGCTGACGACCAAGTGCCAGAACTAGAAAATTGTGTCATCGCATACATCACCCTCACTTCCTATTTCCAGTCTCAGAACCTGAGACTGGCATAGGACAAAGCACTGAAGGAAAGGGCAATTCTAAGTAAGATGAATTTCTGGAAACTCTAAATCAAGGGAAGAGATGAGATTAAAGTGAAATATCTGTCTGATCATGGCTTTCTCTTTCCTTCATCCTTCACATTTTCCATTCATCTCCTAAGCTGGTTTTAAATTCATCTACAAACTCTCAAGAAAGTTAGATGATAGTATCATAGACGTGGAGCAAAAAGGAAAGCGTGAGATCATCTGGTCCAACTACCTTATTTGACATATAACAAAACAGCTGCAGAGAAGTTAAAGAGATTTGCTTAACATTGTTACCAGAGTAGGACTAGGGGATGTTTGGCAAATCAGAAAGATATTTACAAAAGAGTGTTACAGAGGTTCCCCCCCAAATATGTATATTCATGGTTGTTTGCATTTACTTTGTGATAAAAAGCAATGGTTTTGGAGTCAGAACTGGATTTGGGTTCCAGATATGCCGTTAAAAAGTATGACTTTAAACAAGTCGTTTCAACTCCCTGAACCTCAGTTTGCTCATATTTAAAGGAGAGGTGTTGGGATGATCTCTCAGGTCTCTTCAAACTCTAAAATTCTCTGATCCCACATTGTGTGTATAACAGTGAAAGCTTCAGACCTCAAGTGGAGAATTTCTTGTTTCCTTCCGCTCAAGCACTACCTTCGACTTTGCCTATCCTACAGGCAGGGAGGCAGCTAGGCAGTGCAATGGATGGCCTGGAGTCAGGAAGACCTGAGTTCAAATTTGAGTTGTGTGACTGGGCAAGTCATTTGACTTCTGTCTGCCTCAGTTTCCTCAACTATAAAATAGGGATAATAATAGCACCTACCTCCTTGGTGGCTGTGGGAATCAAATCATATGATATTTGTAAAGAGCTTAGCACAATGCAAAGCACATAGTAGGTACTTAACAAATATTTATTTTCTTCTTTCTCGCAGCTGTTAATGCCCTCCCTCCCAAATCTGTCTGTATTTATTTTGTGTATATTCTGTATACACTTACCCATGCGTGCATTGTCCTTTCCAAAGGCTTCCTGAGGACAAGAACAGTTCCATTTTTGGCTTTGTGCTTTTAGCGCTTAGCATAATGCCTAGTACATAGTAGGCGTTAAATATATGTTTAATGATTGATTTAACAACATATTGATGGAGAACAGTATTCTAATCTTGTCTTAAATGTACACAAATTCCTTATCCTGGCATTCATTATTATCTTCTATATCTTACTGGTATTTACTAAGTGTCTAATACCCATGGGACTCTGTAGATAATGATCTTAGAGCCTTTGGCTACACCTGTTCCATAGACTTCCTTTCCCTTATCTACTCCATTCCTCCATGTTGGGTAGTAAAAGAGAGGCTACCAAACACTCTAGGACTCCCAGGAAATCAAAAGCACATAGAGAGGGGGACAGTGCAGTGCCCTTGAATAAGAAGTGGGTCCAAATTCTACCTCAGACACTACCTCTGTGGCCCTGGGCAAGTCACTTATATTCTCTGTGCCTCAGTTTCCTTATCTACAAAATAGCCCGACAGACAGATAGATTTTATAATGAAGTGAAAGAAGTTTTTGGAAGCATAGTAATCCTAGTTTTGTATCAGTGGAGCCAAATGCCTAAATGAATGGTGTCAGTTGCTATGCAAAACTGGGAAGGTTAGGATTTCCCCAGCTTATGGTTTGGTCATCCCTTTCCATAGATTACAACTTGGGATGTGTCACTAGAAGGCTTCATCATAGACAACTCCCTGAGGTTTCCACTTCACGGCCTGGTTTCAGCAATGTTAATGATGACTGACAGTTAAAAATAGCCTAGGACATCTGTTGGGATGTGGAACATGAGTAAACTGTGGCTTGGATTCACATCAGTACAGTCCCTTGGAGGGAGATGCAGGTGAGCAAGACAATGGATTAGAATTTGGTTCTTAAGATAAAAAGGGGAAATTCCATTTTCTGAGGCCATGAAACAAAAAATTTTGGTAGTGTGTATGAGTCAAAGATGTACACCATCTGGATTCCTATGGACTGGTATTCAGCATCCAAATGACATCAGATAATCATTCTCAACTTGCAGAGACCAGCTGAACTCAGACAAATGAGGAAGTTTACAGTGTCCTGAAATTCATTTCCTTGCCTTGAAACATATGAACCGATGTTTTCATTCCTGTTCTGATACCCAAAGGCATCTTCTCAAAGGGCACTATTTAAAAAAATCAACTGCAACCACCACCCAACCAATATAAATAATATAATTCATTTACTGGAATGTGGGTTTCAAAAATGTCATGTTATGTCAATAACTATACAATTCATTAAATATTTTATTTCAGGCTTGTACCATATGTCTAGGATTAAGTTTGCATCCATTTAAATTAATTGTAGGTTTAATTTTATACTGCTTATGTGAATATGGGCATCACACTTAGGAAAATTTGCAAGACTGGTGAAATAATGAATAGAGAATTAGAAACCTGGGATTCTGTTTCTGCTTTTACCTGGACTTGTTTGAGACTTCAGATGATACTGGATTGTATTAATTCCTCCATCTGTGAAAGTTCACAAAGGCATGGCCTATATGATTTCTATGATACCATAGAAATATTACGTACAACTGAAGAGTGATGGGGTATGGTAGATAGAATTCCAGATTTAGAATAAGGGAAACCTTGGTTCAAATTCCTCATCTGAAACTTAATAGTTACAGAACTATGGTCTAAGCCACTTAACTCTTCTCAGCCTTGGTTTCCCTATCTGTAAACTGAAGATAATGATACCTGCAGTAACTGCTTCACAAAGTTGTTGCAATGAGAGAGATCTTATACACACACACGTATATGTAGATGTGTAGATGTATATATGTACATATGTATAGGTATATATGCATATGCATATATGTGTCTGTATATGTGTGTGTATGTGTATATGTAGATGCATATAACTCTTGTAAAATTTTTAAGTGCTACATAAATGCCAATTATTAATAATTTCTCAGTTGCATGTAAGTTAGAAGTTATAATAGCTAACATTTATTATAATAATCATAGCTAACACTTATATAGTGCTTACTAGGTGCCAAGCCATGTGCTAAGTGCTTTACAATTATTATCCCATTTGATCCTTACAATGTACTCTGGCCAGCCCTTTCCTTGGGTCCAATCTTGGTGACATGTCACTGAAAGCCTTCTCCATAGACAAATCTCTGAGGTTTCCACTTCACAGCCTGGTATGATGACCCACAATTAAAAATAACCTGGAGGTCCATGCTATTATGATCCTCAACATCTATCAGGGAACTGAGGTAAATAGAGATGAAGTAACTTGCCTAGGATCTCGCAACTTAAGTAAATGTCTGAGGCTGGATTTGAACTCAAATCATCTGGACTCCAGTGCCAATGCTCTATCCATTGGGCTGCCTTGCTGTTTCTCTTATATATCACTTTAAGGTTTGCAAAGCGCTTTACAAATATTGTCTCATTTGATTTTCACAACAATCATGAGAGGTAAATAAAGGTAATTATCACCCCCATTTTACAGATAAGGAAACTGAGGCAAATGTTAAGTAACTTACCTAGGGTCATGTAGCTAGTAAATTTCTGAAGTAATATTTGACCTCAGATCTTCTATACTCCAGATCCAGAGCTTTATATATCATTGTACCTAGCTATCTATGTAAGATATAATTTTAGAACTCACATAGACCTTATAAATAATTGGGTAGAATCTCTTCATTTTAAAGCTGAGGAAACTGAAGGCAGTAGAAAGAACCATGAGTTGGGAACCAGAAGACCTGATTCTGAAACCTAGATTTGTCAGGTGCTTAGTTAGCTAAGTGACTTTGAGCAAGATCTTCACTTTTCTGAACCTCTGTTTTAAGGACAATGCTTCTTAACCTTGAAAAGTTAAGGAAGTGTGCCATATTATTCAGTGGCAAAGCAAGGCTGAGACTTGGGCCTCTTGGTTTGCATTTTTGAGTTCTGTGCCTCTGTCTTTCTCTGTCTCTATCTGTCTATCTGTATTTCTGTCTATGTCTGTGTCTCTCCTCTCTGTCTCTGTCCTCTCCTCTCTCTCCCCCCACCATATCCACTTTGTTATAAGTTCTGGCCACCACATTTTAATGGATAGACATGGGTAAGTTAGAAGAAATCCAGTTATAGGTAACCAGAATGAAGAAAGGATTAAGAAAATCTCATACAGGAACTGGTTGAAGAAACTCTGGATGTTAAGCTTGGTTGACAGGGTGTAAAAAGGAACTATTTCTGCGTCTAAATCACTAATGATGTGCTAGTTTTTAAGATCATTGGATCATTGATTAAGACCTAGAAGGGATATCAGAGGATCTATTTCATTGCCTGTCATTTTACAGATGAGCCTGAGATGAAAGAAACAAGGTAATGGGCCCAGGATCCCAGAGGTTGTGCCAAAAGCAGAATTTGAACTCATTCCCTCTGACTCCAAAATCAGGGGCCCTTCGACCTTCTAGGAATTAGGAGACATATCAATTGCAATTTTTCTCAATTATTCTTATGATATTTGTTTTTTGTCTTAACTGGAAAGAAAAAAAAATCAAACTGCCTAATTCATTCTAAAACCAGTGGGAAAGGACAACACTGGGGGGGTTTCCAGTGGAATCCTAGAAGGAAGCATGTACTATTTCAGACAATACAATAGAGTCCTTCCAGCAAGGAGGATCTGGTCCAGTGCCTAGAAATACTCAGAGGCAAAAGTTCCTGAGAGAAAGTCATTTAGGCTATATCCTGAGAAGAGTCCTAAGGGACTTCCATTCATTTCTAATCCCATGAAAGGAACCTTTCTCTCCCATTCCATTCTCTAGCTCTTGAAAGAGGCTGCACTTGGTCAAGACTTGGCACAAGGCTTGGGTAGCCCTATTGCTCTGTCCCACAGGCCTTACTTCTGGAGGTATTTGCTACATGCACATAGAACATGTGCATGTTTTTGTAAATTTTGTAAATTTTTGTAGATTTTTGAAGTAAAAAGAAAGAGCACCATCCTGGTTTCAAAGATCTGATGGTAATTCATTCATTTCAATGGTCCCTCTCCTATTTCCTGCCAGAGTTTGAATGCATTTTGCCTCTCACAAAAGAATTATGATAAGAATAGCCCATTCAGTTTCTTCTTAATAAATAAAAGAATACCGGCAACACTTGGCAGTCTGGATACCTAGTTTTAAATAACTCAGGAGTCTTAAAAAGGAAATAGAAGCACTTTAAAAATTAGTGCTCCAGTTGGGTGGGACTCATTGTCACAAAAGAGTAAGTAGCCAGGCTACCAAATCCTACTGTTATTAGTATATGAATGAGTTTTATCAAAATAAGGACCAAAAATAAGAGATCTGAAATGGAAGGGCTATCGATCTACTCTGACCTGTATGTGAATAGGATCCCTTCTAGACAGATTTATAGCTGGATGGGATACCCAAGGTCATCAAGTCTAAATTCTTTATTTTACAAATGAGAATCCTGAGAGAGATGAAGTCACTCACCTAGGGTTATACAGGTTGTAAATGGTAGAGACAGTACTTGAACCTGGGGCCCCTTTCCATTGTACCACATTGTGCTACAATGGGGAGACCAATGTTTCCCTTTCTCCTCCTTTTCCTTCTCCTGTTTCTCCTTAAAAATAATAACTAGAATTTCTATAGCACCTCAACGTTTGCAAAGTGTTTTACATATGCTAGCTCATTGAATCCTCAACCTTGGGCAGAGAGTTATTATATTAACTAAATTTTGCAGATGAGGAAACTGAGCATGAGAGGCATTAAATAATTTATCTAGGGTCACAGAGCCAGTAAGTGGCTAAGGCAAGATTTGAACTCAGGTATTCTGGATTCCAAGTACAACATTCTATCTACGATAACCATATATTGCTTCTAGTTCTGCTGTCTGAGGCCAAGCAGAAGCTCATTCCCTCTTCCACATAACATCTCTTCAAATACTTGAAGTCAATTACCATGCTCTCCCTAAGTCACCCGAAGACTCAACGATTTTGAAGAAGGAATAAGGACATTTATATGTGATAAGGTTTGAAGCAGTTCCATGGAAAACTGGACTCTGGTAGAGACATAAACATTGTAAAGACTTGTATTTCATGCAAAGAGGGGTTATGCTCTCCAAAGAGAGTATACCCCTAAAATTTACTGTCCAAATTTCTAAAAAGCAGCCTCTATAATGGTTGGTATGAAGGTGCTCTTTGTGAAACTAAGGTGCCTCTCCCCGGATGTAGTGATGGAACAAGGTTTCTCCATTCATCAAGGATGCTGAAATATGACTCATGTCAGATAAGCTGTGACCTCATGAGTTGCAACATGTCACACCGTCATAACAGAAGCATGATGGGTTTTGTGGGGCTTCTGGAAAAAGAGTGGGCAAAGAGTCAGAATTTATCAGAATGTCTACTCACTTTTTCTATCTCTCCCTAGCACTTAACACTGTGTTTGTCACATGATAAATGCTTCATAAATGCTTTTTCATTCATTCATTGTTCCAGGGAGAGAGGGTGCTCTTATTCTAATGATTCATGAGAGTGTTCTGGCATTTAGACCAAAACAAAAAACCTAGAGTAGAGAAGGGTAGGATTGCAGAATCATGGATATAGTGCTGAGGTTATTTACTCCGACTCTCCTCCCTTCACAAATGGGGAAAATAGAGTTCGTAGAGGTTGAGCCTCATGTTGAGGTTGAATCACACTGGAAATGTCTCTGAATCTAGGCTTAGGGGAGGGGAACCTGTGGCCTTCTAAGTCCTCAGGTGTGACTTTTGACTAAGTCCAAGTTTTACTGAACATATCCTTTTATTGAGGGGATTTGTTCTGTGGAGTTTGGATTCAGTCAAAGGGTCACATTTGAGCATCCAGAGGGGCACATGTGGCCTTGAGGCCACAGGTTCCTCTTGTACCATGTTGGCTATCATTCCCTTATGAAAGATTACATGACTTTCCCAGAGGTGAGGTGTGAACTCGGGACTCCAACAGGAGTTATTTTACTACTCTACTTTGTTACCTCTAACCTATTGATTTTGTACATAAGGAAACTGAGGCCCAGAATAATGATCTGCCCAACGTCTCACAGATTAGTAATGGGACAAGACCAGGGTCCTCTGATTTTAAATGCACTCTTTATCAATGATTTCACTACTGATTCATTAGACCACCCTAGAGTGATGGAAACAAACCTTAAGATCATCTATTGTCCATTGGTTTCCTTCTGTGCAACCATTTTGATGTGTAATTTGACTTTGTGAGTGGTTCTGCCCCCAAAAGGAGTGGCTTGTGCAGATAATGCTCTTGTGCCAGATATGGATAAATTAATAAATTGACATTCTGTTTTGCTCTATAAATTTGTCTCTTGTGAGGGTTGTTTCTATGTGAATCATTTCCTCAGAGCCTCATCACCCCTGATGAACTAGGAAAGTCTAGTTTCTGAACCCACAGACTGTCAAATATCCCTAGCACCTGACGCTACCAAGATCAGGCATTCTGTAAAGTCTGGTCCCCAAAATCAACTAGACTCTTTTCTTTCTAAATCTTCTTAGCTATAGCGACACTGACCAATGTTTTGGTTTTTGTTTCAACCTTACATTTGTTGAACTTAAAACACACCTGTGAAAAATGCAAATGACTATTCCCTTCAGAAAGTGTGTCCTTTTAATATTCTGGCCATGTGTTTCATTTCCTTGCACTGGACTCTGACTCGATTCACTGGAACCGCTCTGGTCTCTGAATTTCAGCATATCGACTATAGCAGCATGAGCCCATTATCATCCTGGGCTCTAGCTCCCCTGTATGTGTTATCTTCTGGCACTAGAGTGAGTTTTATTAAAATAAGGAACAAAATGAAAATAAAACAGATACTATCTTTCTTGGTCTTATTTCCGTCTCCAAAGTTTAGTGTAACATTCTCTCAGTGTCTCTATCTCAGCACTGTTTCTTTGTGTCTGTCTCTGTTTCTGTCTTTGCGTCTGCCTTTGTCTCCTCTCTGTCTGTCTGTCTCTGTCATAGACTCTCTCCCTCCCTCCCTCTCTCCCCTCCTTCTCTCTCCTCCCTCCCTCCTCCTCTTTGTCTCTCTCTCTCTCTCTCTCTCTCTCTCCTCTCTCCTCTCTCTCTCTCTCTCTCTCTCCCTCTCCCTCTCTCTCTCTCTCTCTCTCTTGTCTCCCTTTCTCTCTCTCCCTCTCTCTCTCCCTCTCTCCTGGTCTCTCTCTCTCTTGCTCTCTTTCACTCTCTTTCTCTCTCTCTCTTCTCTCTCCCTCTCTCTCTCTCCCCTCTCCCTCCCTCTCTCTCTCTCTCTCTCTCCTCTTGCTCCCCTCTTCTCTCTCCCTCTCTCTCTCTTTCTCTCTCTCTCTTTCTCTCTCTCTTGCTCTCTTTCTCTCTCTCTCTTTCACTCTCTTTCTCTCTCTCTTTCTCTCTCCTCTCTCTTCTCTCTCTCTCTCTCTCCCTCTCCTCTTTCTCCCTCTCTCTCTCTCTCTCTCTCGCTCCCTTTCCTCTCTCCCCTCTCTCTCTCTCTCGCTCTCTTTCTCTCTCTCTCTCTCGCTTCTTCTCTCTCTCTCTTTCTCTCGTCTCTTTCTCTCTCTCCCCCTCCCTCCCTCCCTCTCTCCTCTCTCTCTTTCTCTCTCCCTCCCTCCCTCTCCCCCTCCCTCCCTCCCTCCCTCTTCCCCTCCCTCCCTCCTCTCCCTCCCTCCCTCCCTCTCCCCCTCCCTCCCTCTCTCCCTCCCTCCCTCCCTCTCTCTCTCTCTCTCTCTCTCTCTCACACACACACACACACACACACACACAGACACACACACACAGGCCAAAGATCTGCTCCTTTTATAAATACTGGAGGTCACTGGGAAATTTGGGGAAATACATGCCCAAGGGGGCTTCTGGCACGATGAAGGCATAGGAAGGACTCAGAAAACACAGTGCAAAGTAAGAAAAAAGAAAGAAAATAAAAAGGAAGTGAAGAGAGAGAATGTAAAAAAGCAGAACAAAATTAGATAAAAGGTGAACATGATAGGGAGATGTTAGAGTGCAGCTTGGAACAGAACTGATGTCATAGTCACCTACTTGCCCTGTGAACAGGGGCACGCTGGTAAATGTTTGATAAGTGGTTTTCTGGGGGAAAAACAGTATTAGTGACATACATACTTTAAAATTTCACTGCATTAATAACTTTTTACCCATCACTTTAAATCTAAATAATAAAACTAACAGTAAATCTAGCTCTGATCTGCAGCACGTACCAGTTTCCAAGGTGTAGAGATACATGCTTACAGTGAAAATGTAACAATCTGTTCTCTGAGCCAGTAAGAGCCAGCTCCAGCACATTCCTGCCTGGAAGACAATCTCCCTGTCACTGCTGGCCATTGAAAAGTCAGCGCACCTAGGTCCTCACTCTCTTCTATTCTCAGAACAGTGCCTTGTGCAAGGTAAGTCTTACTTATCAGTCTCTGTTATGCAAATATCTGTAAAGGATCCAGGATTTCTACGCAATGTTGGGGCTCCGTGTTGGAATTTTCCTCCCCCAATGCAGACTATGACTGTCTCTGTTTTTGTTGCTAAATCCTAGATAGTTGTCTGAGGTACACAGGAGTCCGGGAAGGCACATAGTTACTAAGTGTTAGGGTGGGATTTTGATCTGCTAGACTTTAAGACTCTGACACACAACACCCTCAACACTTCTCCCTAAAGGATGGGATGCTATAATTCCTAAGATTTGTTTTCCCCTAATATTTGGAACAAGCTACTTTTGAGGAACAAGCCACTTTTCTTTCTTCTAAGTACTAGGCAAGAGGAGAAATTCTTTCTCTTTGTGTAATATCCTTTTCTTTTCCTTTCACTAACTCCCCCACTGTTGGCAAGATCAGTAGCTGAATTTTGTTTCCTCTTTGCCATACATATGTTCTCAGTCTGTCTGTGTTTTCCCTTTCTCAGACTGATCATGAAGGTCTCTTGTGTTATTTCGTGATCTCATGCTCATTCATCAACATCCCACAAAGCCCATCAAGTTAGTGGTATGGTTAATGCTCATTACATTGATATTAGCTATCACCATGAAGAACAAAGGAATGCCATTGGGGAAAGACTGTTGGCTTTGATCAGGAGAACTGTGTCCTATCTGTGTGTCCTAGGTCAAAACATTTCCTTTCATTGAACCTCAATTTCCAAATCAGTAAAATGACAGAATTGAATTATCTAACTTTCAGGCCTTTTGTACCACTAAGATTCCATGAACCTCATCATAATTCTATTGCTTAGAAATAGGGACTAGACTTGTCATTCCAATGATATAGGGAACATCTAGGTGAGGAAACTCTGTCTATCAATGCAGGTTCATACCGTTTCTGTAACTTTTGGACTTAGAGAGTTGTCCAGAACAATGAGGAATTAAATGACTTCGTAGGTGGGACTGGTTTCCAGATAAGCTCTACAAGGTCTTCCTGGTTTTGAGGCCAGGTCTCTTTACTGGTCACGATGCCTCTCCATTCCATTGTTTAATACAAAAAAAAATTACTGCTTAAAAACAGTTTTATTAGTGACTTTATTTTTTACAGCACAATCATTTTTTTAGATATGCCTCCTCCCATTAAAACAAAGAAAGATAGGCAAAACTGACCAAACAGATAATCACGTCTGAGGAAACATGCAATGATCTGTATGTGCCCCACAGCCTAGGGAGAGGACCAAGATCAGTCTTTGTAATTCATCTGCATTGAATGTTGTTTTAATTTACATTATCATGACTTTTGTGAAATCACTGAAAGCTGCATGGTCTAGTGAACAGAACACAGTACCAAGAATCAGGAAGAGCCAAGTAGAAATCTTCACTTAGACCTTTACTAGCTCTGTGACCACTGGCAAGTTATGTAGCCTCTCTCAGCCTCATTTTCCTCATCTGTAAAATGGGGATATGATAGTATCTACCTCATGGGGTTGTTGAATTGTTCAAATGAGATAATGTGCTCAAACCTTAAATCACAACATAAATGCTGGCTATTATTATTTTGTATATTTTCTCTAGGTTCTAACAGCTTTTAATTAGGCTTTTCCTGGCATCAGTTTAGCTTACATCAAACAAAAAGGATCCAATTTTCATTGTTTAACACCACCAAAAGATGCATTTGGACTCTTTGTGTTCTTTCCACACATTGCTTTAGCGAATTTGCTTCTTTTACCCAGAGAGGCCTAAAAATATCACACACATGACAAACCCTTTGTATACTTACTCAGTATACAGATCCCAGCCACTGAATACAGTACATACATAAGAGAACCAGCTGGAGAGGTTTTCCTCTTGTTGACACACCCTTCTTGGTCTGCACTCTCACTGCTTACTGGTTACTACAACAGTCAGGTCTCAGCCGAGAGGTCAAAGGGGAAGCTAATGAGAATTAACTCAGGAGCCCAAGTCTTCCCAATCAGAAGCTCCAGACCTCCGCTTCCTAACTCACTATCATCCTGTCTCATGGCAGGTACAGAAAAATACAAGCTCCTAAAATAGATTTGTTTAATATAGGCTTGGAGAAACCAAGAAGGAGAGGGCCTGTTTGCAGTGTTTGGGGCTGACTTTTGCGTGCGTGTGTCTTTCTTTTCCTTTGCAGTGCCAATCCCTGATGTTTAAAGTCAGAAGCACTCAAAGTCAGGAAACTGGTCAGACGTCCAAAACATGTGGTGACGTTGAGGCCCCTGTGAACCGGAAACAGACATCAACTGTATTCCTTCTCAACTCTATCCGCTTCAAATCATGATCACTGCCCTGAGGGGCTTTGGACATTGGCCAGAAGGCCTAAACTGACCTCTGTCCATGCCCACAGTTCAGCTAGGTCACTATTTGACTGTCTTTTTTCCCCCTTGTCTTTTGGTTTTATTTAAAAAGGGAACATTGCATATGCAGCGTTGGCGCCATCATTTTGGAGTATGGGTGGGAGGAAAGGGGCTGATATAGAGAGAAGAGGAAAAAGTAAGACTGTTTTTAATCCATCAAGCTGCTGATGATTAAGGAATAATAAACACAAGTCTGTTTCCTTGATTATTTTATAAATAGCAATATTTGGGTAAGCCATTTGATAAATCCATATACTATAGGGATTGTTTACCAGAGTGATGTATGACTTAAAAACGCGCCCCCAAAACAAACAGCATTCCCCCCCAACAAAACCTTAAAGTATGTCTGTGAGAATACTGTCTGGTTCCCAAGGCTTACTCATCGTTCCCCTCATCTTCTAAATTTGATCAAAGCTCCATGAAGGGCCTCTGAGGGAAAAGCTTGGCTGCATTATGCAAAAGGCAGTAAGGTGGTACACTTCCCAGCAGCTTAACAGACAGGAATGTTGTAAAATACCGTGTGGTTTTCAAATGCGGATGGGGAAGTTTTCTGGTTATAACCTTCCTAATCATCTTGACTGGCCTCTACTGCTTAGACAGATGAATGTTTCCTAGTGGACAGAACTGTTTAGGCTGGACATCTGCTACCCAAAGTGGGATGCACTGTGGTCTTGGACTTTTCCTCTAGATAGAATCTGGACAAAATTTGGGGATTGCTTCAGCCCGAAGTTACTGTAATGGTCTCCTAATGTAAGTGGCTCAGATGTACACATGCCAGATTTTATTTGCATGAGCAAAGGCTCTCATTGAGGAGGACAAGGAACGTAAATACTAACTTTGGCTATTGCATCATTCTCATGTTTTAAAATTAGAACCCAAATATTCAGTCTATTTCAATTTCTGGGAATTATAGGACGAGAAAAGCACAGTGATATTCTTGAAGATGGGATACAATTTCTTCAAAAAGAAAGAGTACAGTATGAAAAGTTCTGGTTTTAAAGTCAGAGGACTGAGTTCCAATCCCACTTCTAGTGCTTGCCATTTAAGTGACTTTGGACAAGTTTCTCGGCCTCGGACTTCTTTCAGCCTCAGTTTCCTCAACTGTAGAATGAGGGAGATAGAGTAGACAGGGTAGGGGGAAACCTGCGGCCTCAAGGCCACATATGTCCCTCTAGATCTTCAAGTGCAGCCCTTTGACTGAATGTAAGCAATGGTTTGACTTGCTAACACTTGTTTCCTCAGCCCCTGGCACAGTGCCTGGCACATAGGAATGCTTAATGAATGTTTCTTTATCCATCTATCTATCTATTTCTATCTTTATCACATCTAGCCACCCCTATCTATCATATCTGTCGATCTATCATCTATCTCTGTTGATCATATCTACATATCTATAATTTAACCACAATCTATCCATCTATCTCTACCTACAATATCTATTGATCTACCATCTATCTATCCATGAATCATTATCTACTTATCATATCTATTAACCTATTATCTCTATGTATCTGTCTGTCTTTCTATCTGTTATCTGCCTTTCCATCCATCAATCTATATATCTACCATCTATCCATGTATCACTATCATATCTATTAATCTACTATCTCTTTATGTGTTTGTCTTTCTATCAGTCTATAAGCCTATCTTCTACCTATCTCTGTCTGCCTATCTATTTTTATCATCCGTCTACTGTGTAGAGCTGCATGTTGCCACCTCTGTAACCACCTTACCCATCCAACAAAGGC